>CM019067.1:342914731-343173271 GCA_009667805.1 Leptobrachium leishanense | reverse complement strand
CATTTCGTGTATGACGTTTTCTTTGTGGCGCATTTCATTAAACAAATATCACAAGGTACTCGTAGTGACCAGATCTGGTATTGAAAGCGTTTTTCCATTCATCACCATCTTTAATACGCACTAAGTTATACACGCTTCTTAGGTCAAGCTTGGTAAAGATCTGGGAACCTTTTAACCTGTCAAAGAGTTCAGCAATCAATGGAATGGGATAGGCATTTTTCACAGTTATTTTATTTAATCCCCTATAGTCTATGCAAGGTCTTAAGTCCCCTTCTTTCTTAGAGACAAAAGAGAACCCAGCACCAGCAGGAGATGTGGATTTCCTTATGAAGCCCTTAGCAAGGGAATCCTTTATGTACTCCTCCAATATGAGGCTCTCATGTTGAGACAGAGGATACACTCGTCCCTTGGGAGGAAAAGTGCCAGGAAGAAGATTAATAGCACAATCATAGGGTCTATGGTCCGGTAAAGTCTCAGCCCCTCCTTTGTTGAAAACCTCCCTGACCTCCTCATACTGTACAGGAACCAATACAGATAAAGGAGCAGCAGTGGGTACATTTGTGGTGTGCACAGACTTGACAGGAATCATGCATGAATCAAAACAAGACTTGCTCCATGACAGAACAGTGTTTCTTTTCCAGTCTATGACTGGATTGTGTTTTTGTAACCAAGGATACCCCAAAACAACAGGACATGAAGGAGATGATAGGAGTTGGCATACCACAGTCTCTTTATGGAGAACTCCTACAGACATGCAAATAGGACTGGTCTCCTTAGAAATATATGGGTTGGAAAGGGCTCTGCCATCTATAGCATGAATAGCTTTAGGTGGGTTTTTTCCACACAGGGAATCCCTTTCTCCAATGCAAAAGTGGTGTCCATAAAATTGTCCTCTTCCCCTGAATCAAGAAGTGCATCTACCTGAATAATGGAGGAACCTACCGCAATCATAATAGTAAAGTAACAACGCTTTTTATAGACAGAAGGAGACAATGTCATAACCTAAGATACCAGTCCTCTCTCCTCTGAGGGTTAATCTCTGCAGACTGCATTGGTTGAGGTACAGGGTTGTCAGATGCAGCAGGGTTAAACTCTGGAGACACACACGGCATTAACCTATTAGGTTGCGATTTTGTTTTACACATGTCCCTGATTTGGTCTTCCATCTCCATACAGAAGGGAATTAGATCATTCAGATTCCCAGGAAGATCTCTTGCTGTAATAGCAAGGGTTAACGAGTCAGACAAACCCTCCAGAAAACAGGACACCAGAGTTTCATTATCCCAATTAACCTCAGCAGCAGAGTCTGAAACTCAACAGCATATTCCAACACAGCCTGTTTTCCCCACTTAACCTCATTAACCGTTTAATAGCAGAATTTGTTTTTCTGGAAGGGTTAAACACACTTTTTTAAAGGTGGTAACAAATTCCTCGTAGTTATTTATTATGGGATTTTTAGACTCCCATAATGCAGTAGCCCAGTCTAAGGCCTTGTCTCTGAGATGGTTAAAAATAAACAACATGCGCACCGGGGCAGCAGCCTCACCACTGAAACAGAGGACAACGTGCGCACCGGGGCAGCAGCCTCACCACTGAAACAGAGGACAACATGTGCACCGGGGCAGCAGCCTCACCACTGAAACAGAGGACAACATGTGCACCGGGGCAGCAGCCTCACCACTGAAACAGAGGACAACGTGCGCACCGGGGCAACAGCCTCACCACTGAAACAGAGGACAACGTGCGCACCGGGGATATTCGAATCCGAGGCCTGCCCGAAGGAGAAGGGTCACCGGCAGAACTGGGTAGGATTTTGCTCCGTTTATGCAACCTTATTTTGGGCCATGAACACGCTTCACATATTGATATTGAACGCTATCATAGAGCACTTCATCCAAAAAGACCAGTGGATGCCCTGCCGAGGGATGTCATCTGCTTCCTCCTCCGCTTTGGAGTCAAAGAAGAGATTATGCGCCAAGCGCGTGAAAGGCCCCACATCAAATTTGAAGGAGCCACTGTTTTCTTGTACCACGACGTCTCTCCTATTACGTTACACACCCGCAAAGCTTTAAAACCACTCACTTTGGCATTACAAAAGGAGAACTTGCAGTACTGATGGCTACACCCTTTTGGGATCCAGGTACGCACCCCCCAGGGCCCGGTTACGGCCTGCAACGAATCTGAGCTGGGAGGCTTCCTACAGGCCCTACACCTTCCGCCTGCCACCCTGACATCGTGGCCGGATCCGTCCACTGCCTACACCTCTGAGCCCCCTCTCCCACAGCGTAACCTGCGTCCACGGAGACCAAAAGGGGCGCCCCTTCATTCGCCTGCCTTTAGGCCCTCCAGCTCCCAAGAAGGCTGAGACTGTCTATCTCACATCCACTCTGATTTTGTTATATGCCCTCCTGAGAAGTCTGGATGCTCACTCGGCTATGGATATATTCCTCGTGGACTGTTGAGATTGTTAACCAGCGCCCATTGCTCCGGCCATAACTGATCTTAGGGACAGAAACACCTCACCTGGAAGTTACAACTGTCTTCCACCTATGGAGGTAGCGGGAATTCTGTACCACGCTACCCCCTTGACAGAACGCGCCGGAGTTGGTGAGGCGCTCACACCACGTACCCCACCGAGCTGCAACCCACCATTATTTGGGTGGTTCGACTGGTCTCTCCCGACACCTCGTTTGGTGCCACGGGTTTGTATACCACGCGAGTTGCGATAGCTCTGTTGAATTGACTCTATTTCATTACTTATTTGATTGTTATTGATTTTGTTATTGATTTTGTTTCACTGGTTAGTGATTTCTATTTTACGCATTACCCTTACACGACCATAGGCTGATGGCGTTCACCCCAGACACCCTTCGGGTGCACTGCTGACATTAAATGTAGGGGGCTTAAACATCACCACGAAAAGACATATTGCCCTTCGGGAATTTCTTAAACTACGCATCTTGGTGGCCCTAATACAGGAAACGCATTTTGCACACCAAAGCTCCAAGCTTTCGTAATCGACACTTCCCCACGGGTTACTATGGGAATTGCAGGGAGGGAAAAGTACGAGGCACTGCCATATTGATCTCCAGACATGTCCCCTTTACGCTTATGGAAGCCCAATACGACGAAGGAGGCAGATACACATTAGTTAAGGGGTCCATAGGCTCCCACACTTACACCTTCGCATCTGTCTATCTCCCTAACAAGGGTCAACATCGGGCACTCCGCCATATATTACAAGCCATCATGTCATTCACAGAAGGGATACTCTTAATGGGTGGGGACATTAACCTAGCTCTCGACCCCCGCATAGACACCTCCCGAGGCACATCCAGTGTGGCATCCTCAGTGCACCGACAGGCCCGACTTCAACTGCACGATCATAAACTGATAGACTGCTGGCGAGCAATGCACCCGACTGGACTACACCCTTTACAGCAACATTCATGACCGTTACTCTCGTATTGATTACCTGTTCCTGCCCTTTAATTTTGCACATCTTATGCAATCAATTACCATTGGCACCACGGCCTGGGCTGATCACTACCCGGTCATTATGACCTTAGCCACCTCCCTCTACCGACCTAAATCCGCACACTGGCGCCTAAACGAGACTCTACTGAATGACCCTCAGATATTGGAGGGCCTACGAGACTCGCTTCGACACTACTTCGTGGAGAACACTACTCCTGATGCCCCCCGGTGGTCTGGGAGGCACACAAGACGGTTGCGAGGGGCTACCTGATTACACACGGCGCGCGCCTTAAGCAGGAACGGACTAGTCGCGTGACCGAACTGAACACCCTCATACATGACCTTGAATCTACACATAAGATTACACTCTCCGATCAGACCTATACAGAACTTCTGGGATGCAAGGCAGAATTGCGCTCCCTGCTTAATGTTAGCGCCCTAAATGCCATGAAACAAACCAAACAGCCCTTCTATGATCAGGGGAACAAATGCGGTAAGCTTTTGGCCCATGCCCTTCGCAAACGTAATCGCGCCATGTACATCCCTAAACTACGCACGCCAAGTGACGCGCTGCTTACACACCCGCGAGATTTGATGGATCTACTACTTCGACACTTTACAGACGCTTACATTATACCCATCTCACCTGCCCTGCAGATACAACCCAAAATAGATGCATACTTAAAAACCCACCTCGACAAAACCCTTTCCCCTGAGACCAGACGACTGCTAGACCAACCGATCGCAGAGAAGGAACTATCTGAGGCCATTCAACAGACCCCGACGGGAAAAGCCCCTGGCCCTGACAGCCTCCCCCTAATATATTACAAATCCTTGAGGGACATATTGGACCCCCAGTGGCTTGTGGCCTTTAACTCCACTGCGAAAGGAGACCCCCTGACTGCTCAGACCCTGATGACAACTGTAACCCTTATCCCTAAACCAGGCAAGGACCCAGAACTCTGTGGCAATTACAGGCCCATCTCACTGTTGAATCAGGACGTAAAATTATTTGCTAAAATCCTTGCCAATCGCCTTAATCCTCACATGCCGCAATTTATCCGCGATGACCAATCGGGATTTATCCCGGGGAGGGAGGGCAGGGCAAACACCGTGCGAGCCATTAACCTAGTTCATATTGCTTCCAGACGCAGAGCGGACCCCATGCTTCTACTATCCACCGACGCGGACAAAGCTTTCGACCGCCTCAGCTGGCAATTTCTTTTTGGCACTTTGAGACATATAGGTCTGGGCCGCAATATGATGGCTTGGATAGAAGCACTGTACACCAACCCCTCTGCCCGACTTAATGTGAACGGGGCTCTTTCGACCCCCTTCTGCATCAACAATGGCACGAGGCAGGGCTGCCCCCTTTCCCCCCTCCTATTTGCCCTTACCCTAGAACCCTTCTTGCAGGCGATCCGCTCGCAACCCCAGTTACACGGAGTCACGGTGGCGGGAGTGGAACATCGTGTGGCGGCATACGCTGACGACATGCTGTTTTTCATCCGCCGACCGGCCGAGACGCTACTGCATTTAATTAACCTATTCACAGAATATGGCGCCATTAGTAATCTCCGCATCAATATGGATAAATCGGAAATTTTGGCACTAAATGTCCCTGAAGACCAGCAGATACACATGAGGGGATCGTTTCCCTTCCGATGGTGCAAAGCTGGTCTCCAGTATCTGGGGATCACTCTCATGGCGACATGCAGGGATTTATACCAAACGAACTATAGGCCCCTGCTTGCGGCCCTGTCAAAAGACTTGCAACAATGGTCATATCCGCATATCTCGTGGTTCGGACGTATTGATGTAGTGAAAATGAACATCCTGCCCCGAGTCCTGTACCTATTCCAAACGCTCCCTATCCTGTTACCACGCTCTTTATTTTGCGCAGCTCCGCACCATGATCTCAACTTATGTATGGAATTCTAAAAAACCGAGAATCAGCATGGCCTTGTTAACATGGAAGGAGCTGTGCTTCCGCACTTCTGGCACTTCTATATAGCCTCGCACTTGCAGCGCATTGTAGAGTGGACCACTGGCTCAGTAACCAGGCTATGGGTTGCTCTGGAACAGACGACGGCACGGTGCCCCCTGCCCTGCCTCCCATGGCTTCCGATCTCCGTACAAAAATCCCTATTGGACCCGCACCTCTGACACACGCTACCATACGAGCCTGGCGCACCTTGACACGCGGAGAGGGTATTGCTCCTTTTCCCTCACCACTCATGCCACTGCAATGGCTCCCGACCTTTTCTAGAACCCTGACCTCAACGACTCCCAAAGGCCAACCTATCCCTCCCCGACTGAAAGCATTTTCTGACCGAGACGGGACCCACTCCATGTGACCAGTTGCCCATGCCAAACGCGGGTTCCTTTCTAACCCGATTTCACCACCATAGACTCATACAAACACTGCGATCTCACGCCCCACTTCAGGAATATATTAGACCACCCACACAATTTTAGGCATTGATAGAGAGAGGTGAATACCCGTCACACTGCCTCTCCTTGATGTATGATATGCTACAGGCACTAACTCCTCTGACTAGCTCCTCACGCACTAGCTGGTAACGGGAACTGAACCACACATTTGAAGACCACCAGTGGAGAGCAATCTGCCTACTAGCACACTCCAGCTCCACCGCAGTCAGGGTTCAGGAAGCTAATTATAAGGTGCTGACGAGATGGCATAAGACGCCCCAAGTCCTAACCCACTACGCAGGTCAGGGGGCTGGTAGGTGCTGGAGATGTGATGCCCCCGGTGCCTCTCCACTTCATATATGGTGGGATTGCCCCATTATTTCTGACTCTTGGCTCTCTGTACACAAATGTCTATGTGACGTCGCAGAACCCCCTCCTCCGTTCACCCCAGAATACTGCCTGCTTAATCACTCAGACGATCCACCCGAAGTTTTCCGGAAATCGATCGCTGTTAGACTTTTACACGCTGCGCGCCTGGCTATAACACGGTTCTGGCGTAAGCCCAACGCTCCCCCACTAACTGTATGGTTGCACGAAGTAGAAAACATCAGATCGGCAAAAGAAAGGGTCGCCCTGTTCCAGGGTAAGACTGCAGAACACTACCAATCCTGGTACTACTGGATGACCACATGCCTGCCCCGTATACGGAGAGACGTTTCCCGACCTTAGCGGGTGTTTGCCCAAATTCTCTGAACCCCCCCATCCCACTCAGTCGAAACCCTCTCATAACCTAAGTAGCCACAAACACTCTTACGCCAAAGATTGCTCATAGTACTTACCCCACTTCAATTTCTCTCAGGCACTCGCCATGCTATGTTCACTTATTTCTGTGATTTTACTTTGCAAAACCTTTATGCACTGTTACTATTTTCCATGTATGATCTACTTATTTTGCAATAAAGCACAATATGTTAAAAAAAAATATTATTTTGTGTTTCAAACCTTCTCTGACTGCGTGTGTTTACTAGACTCTTGTTTGCACGGATTTCAGTGAGTTATTCCTACAGAATACAGGCTTACTATATAAAGCAACACGTTTCCTTTGCAAAAAAATTGAAACGCTTTTAGGCACAAAATTTTGTAAAAATTAGACGCCAGGGAGGTTAAATTAGATAACATGTCATATGTGCCAATTAGGGGACCAGGTGTATATACAAAATGTGTTATACCACACTGCCCCCAAGTGGGAAGCGAGATAAATTCTTAAAATTAAATATATTGCCTTTAATTTAACAAAGGAATTTATGATTGGAGGAAGCTCAAAAAGGGTGTGACTTGAGAAGATATACAGGGCACTTCTGCGAACATTTGGGGTCTTTCACACTGGGTCACACACTGGGTCGGGCTGCAAGGTGAGAGTGATGGACTGCACGGTGAGAGGGATGGGCTGCAAGGTGAGAGTGATGGGTTGCTAGGTGAGAGTGATGGGCTGCTAGGTGAGAGTGAGGGGCTGCTAGGTGAGAGTGAGGGGCTGCTAGGTGAGAGTGAGGGGCTGCAAGGTGAGAGTAAATAATGGTTGCATCAGTGAGTTGGAGTAATAAAGGAGACCCTCATGCTCACTGATTGATTTTAGCTGAGAAAGTTGGCATAGAGTTTATCTGTCTTTAGCCAAGCTCGTATCCCATAAATCATTGATTATGATTATTATAGATTGAGAATAAGGTATCAGAGATCACTTTCTGCAGTGTAATGACTGTATACTGAGATTCCTATCAATAATTTCAGACAGATAATGCCTGTATCATAGTTAAATTGATTTGCGAGTGGCTGTGGATAATAAACTACTGCCTTTGTGATGATTTCTTTGGCATAACTTTAAGCGGAATAGATAAAGTAGATAGGCAAATTAGGCTATGCTTAAATTTGTGAACTCTGACCCATATATAGTGCAACATATACTCAAGCACTTGTTATCTGTTTAAATAAATATATATATAAATATATATACACGGATAACCCTGCCCCTATTCCTCTATCAAATAGATATAATGCCCTACATGAGGAGGAGGTTTTTCGGCTACCATCGACCAATCCATCGTCGAATTTGGACGAAAGAAATGTTCCTCTAGAACCAGATATTCAAACAAACCGCCGATCCATAAAAAGAAGAACTCAAGAAGACCTAGAAGGAGCAGACGAGGAGGCAGGAGGATATTGCAAAGAAGAAAAAAGGGGACGACGTTAAAATCTGTGGGCATCTTTAAGTTAAGTGGTGTTACCCTGCAAGATAGCGAAATTAAAGTCCTAGAAAAAGGTTTAAAATTTGCTCCGAGCCAGAATCTCAATAAGTTCAACACCTACGTGGATTTGCAAAAGTTCAAACGAAAATTATGTCTGAAAAAGTTCTTTAGTAAGATCCCTTTAGAGAGAACAACAGATATGGGGAGCTACACTTCATTAAAAAATACATCAACCTTTTACCCCAAACATATGTTATCGGATCCAATTAAAGCCTTTGAAAATGTGGTTCTATCAGAGATTGACCAAATATCAGTAGAACATGGAAGGCAAAATCTTACTAAAAAAGAAAGAGATGCACTTACCACATTAAGTGAAAATGACAAAATTGTGATTAAGCCGGCCGACAAGGGGGGGGGGTAGTTGTTCTATCAGCAGCCAATTATCATCAAGAAGCGATGAGAATTCTATCAGATACAGATACATATAAATCTATTAATCATGATCCCACCCAGAAAGTACAAGATGAGATTAAATCTTTATTGGAAAATGGATTAACATCTGAAGTTATCAAGGAAAAAGAAGATCAGTATATTTATGTCAATTTTCCTATGACTCCTGTATTTTACTGGTTACCCAAACTACATAAAAACCCAGATAACCCCCCTGGTCGTCCTATTATAGCAGGCATTGAATCAGTCACTAGCCATTTGTCTAGATATATAGATACTATTTTACAACCTATGGTAAAGGTTTTACCATCATACCTTAAGGACAACATTAACGTCCTCCAGGTACTACAGGAGATCACATGGGAGGAAGGCTTTATTATGGCTACATGTGATGTACAATCTTTGTATAGTGTGATACCTCATATCAAAGGGTGTGGAGCAGTTCGGAAATTTTTGGATAATGACCCTACTGTGACAAGGGAACTTGCGGATTTTGTCCTTAAAGGTATTGAACTTATTCTTAATCGTAATTTTTTTAGATTTGGAGATCAATATTACCTCCAGGTAAAGGGTACCTCTATGGGGACCAGGTTCGCGCCCAACTACGCGAACCTCTTTATGGCAGACTGGGAAAACCAGTTTGTTTGTGGGGACCGTGGCTGGGCGCAGAACCTGGTCCTCTATAAAAGGTACATTGATGACATTCTTGTCATTTGGAGGGGAAATGAAGAATCCTTGACCCTCTTCTTTCAACACCTCAATCAAAATGATTGGGGAATAATTCTTGATTGTAGTATTAGCACCACATCTATTAATTTTCTCGACCTTAATATCTACATCGAAAATAACTCCATAAAAACTAGGACTTATTTTAAACAAATTGACGTTAATAGTTATATAGAACAAACAAGCTGCCATGCCAAACATTGGCTAAAGGGCGTCTCTAAAGGACAGTTCAAACGACTAAGACGGAATTGTACGGAAATAGATCAATTTACCCTGCAGGCCAATAAATTAAAATTGGACTTTATTGAAAAGGGCTACAAGGAAGAATCCCTCGACACGACCATTGAGGAAATTGGTATTCTGGATAGAAAGGACATCTTGAAATACAAACCAAATGAAAGTTTATATGACAATGATGTTATGTTTATTACTGACTTTAACATACACACTAAAACCATACATCACATCATTAGAAAAAATTGGTATTTACTTAAACGAGATCCAATCCTAAAAGATCTTATTGGAGACAAGCCCAAACTAGTCAATAGGGGAGCAAACAACATTAAAAAAATTCTGATTAAAAGTCATAAAAATCCAGGGATTAAAACTAACAATTTCTTTAATCTCAAAGAGGGTTTCTATCGATGTGGGCTTTGCCCGGCATGTGTTAATTTGAAATTAAAAAAGTTAACCATATCTCAATTTACCAATAACTCTCGACCATATAATATTAAGGGAGTTCTTACATGTAAAACCAAAAATGTCATATATAGAATTACATGTCCCTGTGGATTACACTACATAGGACATACTACAAGATTTTTGTCCATTAGAATTAGGGAGCATATATACAACATATCAAAAGGTTTAGAAACCCATTCAGTATCAGCACATTTCAAGAATGCCCACGGCCAATCTCCAGAAGGAATGGAATTTGTTGCAATACAAAAGGTAGAACGTCATTGGAGAGGGGGTGATTTTAATAAAAAGATTCACCAGGCAGAAATGAAATGGATCTATACTCTTAATACATTAATCCCTTCTGGACTCAATTCAGGTTTTGAGTTATGTCATTTTTTATAGTTTGTTCCCCCTTTTTTTTCATATGTGATTTATACCCATATCTGATTTGGATGACTACCTCTGTTTTTCCATTTATCAAAGGGTCTATGTATACTCATTTATCATCTAAGAGTTTAACCTATTCCATCTTCAATATTTTCCTATTATATTGTCAAGCTAGGCATATAGGAGTGGGTCCTCTTTGATTGCTATCTATAACTAGTGTTATTCTACGGGTAGATTATAATATACTTTAGGCTCTTCAATATGGACCTTCTATCTATATATTCGGTTTTCCATTCCGATATTTCCGATATTAGCCCTTTTATATGGTTTTTTTCGTTTTGTTTTTCAATTGAAATACGATCCGTCTATCTGCATTTCGTACGCATTTCGTACGTATGTATGGGTTTTTTTCATTTCATTATTTTGGTGTGGTATTTTCGAACGATGGTGCGCATGTACGAAGTTTCGTTTTTTCCGCCGTTCGGATTGGTTATTTATAACGAAAGTAAAAATTTCATTGGACACATTTATTTCCCGCCAAATGTATGATCCACCCTATATACTGAAAGTTCCGTCCTTATTGATTGTAACTTAGTTTTGAGTTATAGAGTCCTCTATGTCAGCGCATATATGCGGGTTTTCGTTCTTTTATACGATCCGTTTTTTCGTTGGACGCGATCTTCGTTCTTTGCGCATTTACGTTGGGTTTTATTATTATTTTTCGTAAAACCTCCGAACGACGGCGCGCATGCGCGAGGTTTCGTTTTTTCCATCGATCGGATTGGTTATATGAAACGAAAGTTGAAATTTAATTGGATGTATGTATTTCCCGCCAAAATCTATGATTAAGATTGGCTATGTATATTGAAAGTAAATTTCTATTGGCAGTTCCAACTTCCTGCCAAATTTGATGGCTGTGATTGGATAATAGTCAATGGAAATAAGTATATAAGCCATAATATGGCCATTTCAAATCAGCCAGCTGAGGAAGCCTTATGATACTTTAATGTATTGGTGAAACGCGTTCTGGTCTATTTGCCTATTTGTTTTTATTTATTTTATTAAATTTTATTTTTTATCCTGTTTTTGGAGTTTTCTTCTTATTTGAGAACCTCCTATTAGCTACCTATACGGAGCTTTACCTGACTATAACTACCTGCTACCAGCCATCCATACGGAACTTGATCTCTATCGTGTACTGTTGAATTGAGTTCAACTTCCATCCTTGGAAACCTGATGGGAATCCTATGATTCGTCTCTGAAAAGGTGTTTGGGAAACCAACAAAATCCCTAAAGTGAACATACCTAGAACCAGGAGGGTTCTTATGCATGTGAGTGCTACCACCTTGATTTTATACATATGATATTTCATACAGGTTGCACTATGATCTATTCTCTGTGTTTTTTCTGAGGAACACCACAAGAAAAGAACTTGGAGAGAAAAGATCACAAACGGGACATTGTTTTCTGTGAAGGACATTGATATCGCTACACCTTTTTTCTTTCTTTTTTATATATACACGTTGTTGTAATAAAACACTTTTGTTGCATCACTGACTGGAAATGATCTGTGTTTGATATAAAGAAATCATTATTCATTCAACTGAATTATATCTGGGTTACGTACAAAACGAATGTAAATTATGTCCATTCTGGATCTACTGGAATAATTGGTTAAGGCGTGGCTTGGTTGATTAATCAATTGAGGTTATAAAAGAATGAGAGACTAATGTGGTCCTGCGTTAATTCTAATCACATCTGCTATATTATATGTATTGATGATAAGGGTTGTGTCTCATTTCTTCTAACTATCCATATCAAGTTGCCTAGAGATCAGCGATACTAGTCCATACCTGTCTATTGACATATTTGGAGGTACCGTGCTCAGATTAATGTCTCTCCAACCAAAAAAACCCTGACAATAGAAATACACGGCTTGGAGGAAAGGATGGCTTGAAAGATAGGGAAACACGGCTTGTAACATGTAACATAGTGACTATATACAGAATGCGCCTGTAAACATGTAACATAGTGACTATATACAGAATGCGCCTGTAAACCTGTAACACAGTGACTATATACAGAATGCACCTGTAAACATGTAACATAGTGACTATATACAGAATGCGCCTGTAAACATGTAACACAGTGACTATATACAGAATGCAGGAGGGGGGGTTCCTAGTGGCGCAACAGTTTTATACGGCAGATTTCAATGTCGTACCTTGAATCAACAGATACATATATATCTATATGATTCACAATCGTGCAACTTCACTAGTGCAAATTTCAAGATAAAGTGCTGGTGTCACAGTTGGTGTGATATTAAAGTGCAACAATTAATACAATGTCAAAAGTGTAACAGTTCATACGGTATTAGAAATGCAACGGTTTATGCATTAATAAAGTGCAGCAGTGACAGCCTAAGTGCGTAGGGAGGACTTGGTATGGTACGTTAATGGATATTTATGAAAAAGAGGTAGCGCAGATATCTGCGTCAATGTTACGGTGGTTGATGCAGTCTAAGTGCACAAAATGACCTTACACTTGTTTCTTATGTGCATTGAAGGTCTACTGTCCTTGGTGTCCTTGTTTTCCAGAAGTCCTAAGGTGACAGAATGTGCACTGAACGTGCTCTGCCTTGTGCTTGATACGGCAGAGCACAAGGCAGAGCACGTTCAGTGCACATTCTGTCACCTTAGGACTTCTGGAAAACAAGGACACCAAGGACAGTAGACCTTCAATGCACATAAGAAACAAGTGTAAGGTCATTTTGTGCACTTAGACTGCATCAACCACCGTAACATTGACGCAGATATCTGCGCTACCTCTTTTTCATAAATATCCATTAACGTACCATACCAAGTCCTCCCTACGCACTTAGGCTGTCACTGCTGCACTTTATTAATGCATAAACCGTTGCATTTCTAATACCGTATGAACTGTTACACTTTTGACATTGTATTAATTGTTGCACTTTAATATCACACCAACTGTGACACCAGCACTTTATCTTGAAATTTGCACTAGTGAAGTTGCACGATTGTGAATCATATAGATATATATGTATCTGTTGATTCAAGGTACGACATTGAAATCTGCCGTATAAAACTGTTGCGCCACTAGGAACCCCCCCTCCTTCCTTCTCTAAATATCTGCACACCCACTCGAGAATCTGTGCCCTTTCCTAGACGGCAGCAAAATCAAAATTAGCACCCATACCTAGACAAGAGCGCCCATACCGATCCTCACTTTTTATATACAGAATGCGCCTGTAAACATGTAACACAGTGACTATATTCAGAATGCACCTGTAAACATGTAACACAGTGACTAGATACAGAATGCGCCTGTAATCATGTAACACAGTGACTATATACAGAATGCACCTGTAAACATGTAACACAGTGACTATATACAGAATGCGCCTGTAAACATGTAACACAGTGACTATATACAGAATTCGCCTGTAAACATGTAACACAGTGACTATATACAGAATGCACCTGTAAACATGTAACACAGTGACTATATACAGAATGCACCTGTGAACATGTAACACAGGGACTATATACAGAATGCACCTGTAAACATGTAACACAGTGACTATATACAGAATGCGCCTATAAACATGTAACATAGTGACTATATACAGAATGCACCTGTAAACATGTAACACAGTGACTATATACAGAATGCACCTGTGAACATGTAACACAGGGACTATATACAGAATGCACCTGTAAACATGTAACACAGTGACTATATACAGAATGCACCTGTAAACATGTAACATAGTGACTATATACAGAATGCGCCTGTAAACATGTAACACAGTGACTATATACAGAATGCACCTGTAAACCTGTAACACAGTGACTATATACAGAATGCACCTGTAAACATGTAACATAGTGACCATACAGAATGCACCTGTAAACATGTAACACAATGATTATATACAGAATGTGCCTGTAAACATGTAACACAGTGACTATATACAGAATGCACCTGTAAACATGTAACATAGTGACCATACAGAATGCACCTGTAAACATGTAACACAATGATTATATACAGAATGCACCTGTAAACATGTAACACAGTGACTATACAGAATGCACCTGTAAACATGTAACACAATGATTATATACAGAATGTGCCTGTAAACATGTAACACAGTGACTATATACAGAATGCACCTGTAAACATGTAACACAGTGACTATATACAGAATGCACCTGTAAACATGTAACACAGTGACTATATACAGAATGCGCCTGTAAACATGTAACACAGTGACTATATACAGAATGCACCTGTAAACATGTAAATTGCCCTTTCTTGGTGATGGTAATACGATTTCTAATCCGCAAAATTTCAGGACATTAGGGTTATTACCGTGACATTGTGCTAAATGGCGTGAAATAGGGGTTTCTTGAATTCGTTTTACAGAATGGATATGTTCCATAATTCTCCTCTTAAAGGGACGGAGTGTTTTGCCAACATACATTTGCCAACTATACATTACATAGGGAATAAAAAGAGGGCGGTACATACAACATTACTAACTATTTTTTTGCTCCAGATGAAGCCAATGTTCAGTTGGCGAAACATATGTTGAGCTGATGTATCAACCTTGATTTTAAGCCGTGATTTGTTGTGTGTGTAGCATTTGCAGGGTGAGGACAGAAATCTTGAGCATGAGCTCGACTAGCTAAGGGTCAGTGTTGGCGTGCAGATTGTGAAGGTGATTTATGGTTTGCTTTTTGATGCTAATCCCTTTGTGCAATTATGGAATTCTATTATGGTGCCTAATACATTGATTGCAATCCTCTTTCCACACCTCTTTTATGCACAGCCATTATACACTGGCGTCAGTTCCAGTACACCCTGCTTTGTCTGCTGTCATATTTATGTTTTTTAATTGATTTTTCCTTGCATCTGAGAGTGTCTATATTCGTTCTAATAAAGATTAATTTTTCTGTAGCCACTCCTCCAGTGCCATTTGCCAGTTCTTTTTTGAGCTGCCAAGTGGTTTATTGAGATATATATCTATTTAGGTCAGGTTTAATCCTGAGTAAGAGGTTGTGCTGCTCTCACTCATTTGGATGAGAGTCAGGTGATTGTCTAAATTTGAGGGTTCCTGTTGTGGGTCCCCCATCTCTCTTTTTTCTGGTAAGATATTCTGTTCATCTTGAGTTTTAGTACTCATTGACAATCACGCTCTACTTATTTTGGCATAGCCTCTATTTTGCCCTAACATGGCTGGATTCCTAAATGAAGTAGGCAAGGGCACCCATTGGTGCCGTGATGCCGAGAAAGTATTTTCTGAAGGTAATGAAATTAGCGAATCAGTAATGAATGAATCCAGGGCGAGGGGGCCAAAAATTGCCAAATTATTAAAAAGACAAATCAGATCAAATTGGGAAATATCCTCCCTTACTAACTATCTTAAAAAGAATATGATCCCACGTGGTTTAAGGATCTATACTAATCCAGCTTCACATATTACTCAGGAAGGGTTTCATCAAGAATGGCGAGAGGCAGCTGAGGAATGTTCTCGAAAATTTATGCAAATTATTTGCAAATATGAGAAACTTGAATTAGAAGGTGTTGATACTGAAGTAAGATCAGAAATTGAATTATTCAAGGCAGAAACTGATGATGTTGCATTTGGTGAGGTTGAAAAAAAATTAGAAAGACAGATGGCAAGGTATGACGGTGAGATTAAGGACAGGAAACAACGTAAGTTTCTACGTGACATGGATGATTATAGAACTGGATTGCTATATAAAACTAACAAAACAAGAAAATCCACTAGATCAGGTATGACTTCTACGGAAGGTGAATCTACTGATACCGATATTGAGAGCAATGCTAGCTCTGAATTTAGTCCAGCATCAAGGAGGGGAATTTTGAAGAAGGGCGTGTCTTTTTTAGAGAGAGATGTTCTCCCAGAAAAACTGCGAGACCGGAAGAAATGGGGATATCGAGGATACAGAGGCAACAAAAGAGATCGAAATATGTACAATTAAGTAAAGGCAACCACTCTCTGTGTCAAGGTAACAATGTAGGATCTCGTTACCCCTCTGTCCTTAATGCCTCTTTGCCAAAACAATATGTCAATGTGCGACCCCATAACTACCATCATATACCGTCTCATAATAATACTGAGATTCCCAATAAGACGGGGACTTCTAGTTCTAGCCCCGGTATTCCTACGGCGAACCAAGGTTTGACAGTGATTAACCTGTCAAATTTTCAACTTAATGAAGCCCACCTTTCCGTTCTCAATAAAGGTCTTTCATTTGTACCTGTATCCAATCTTGACAAATTTGAATGGACCAAAGATATTCATCTTTTTGTGCGTAAATTAGCTTTGCACAAAGTACATAAAACTAAGGATGAACAGAGGTTAAAAAGTATGGGTCTAGAAATATCTGATCTTCCCTGTTTAAGAATCTTGACTGATCTATTGGAAGAACAAGAAACTAATCAGGAAAGCCTCACTAATGTTCACATTAAGAGTCGTTTTACTCCTAATTTCAAAGAGTTTGGCAATCTTGAAATGTTCTGTAAGCTTGTCTGTGCTGAAATTGATCAACTAAATGATTCAGACGTTTTGATGTCCATAAGTGATAATCTTACTCATGTTGAAAGGAAATCTTTAAAAGAACTTGAATCTGATAAGTCTTTGATAATTAAACAGATAAAGGTGGAAATGTAGTTCTGATGTCCATCGATTTTTATGAAAGGATGATTTATAATATTCTTGATGATACTGATACTTATGCCAGACTACCTAAAGATCCTACCATTCATTTTTCTCGTCAGCTTAAAGATCTGATTTGCCTCTCTTTTGAACAGTCCCTCATTACCAAATCTCAGTATGAACTTCTTTTACCATCTTCACCTACCATTGCTACTTTTTATGGGATTCCCAAAACCCATAAGAATATCAATGAACCTCCAGGTCGTCCGATAGTGTCTGGCAATGATTGCCTGACACAGAACGCCAGTATTTTTTTAGACAAGATTTTCAGAAAATATGTAGTTAAGCTGCCCTCATATTTGAGAGATACCAAACAGGCGCTACAAATTTTGAAGGGAATAAGTATTAATAAAGATACTCTACTATGTAGTTTAGATGTTGAATCTTTATACTCAAGTATCCCGCATGATCTTGGTCTTAAGCACATTAGGTTATTTCTCGAGAGAGATGATTCATTGAATGGTCCATTTATTGAATTTTTGGTTAAATTGACCAGTTTTGTCCTTACTCATAATTATTTTCTTTTCAAAGGCCAATATTTTCACCAACTCTGAGGCACAACAATGGGTTCCTCGATGGCACCATCATATGCCAATTTATACTTAGGTATTTGGGAAGAAAATTGTAAAATCAATCATAAGTTACTATCTTACATTGACAAAATTGAACTGTGGCTCAGATACATTGACGATGTGCTGCTACTCTGGAAGGGTTCCGAAGAAGAGTTTTTACAGTTTGTGTCTCTTCTGAATGACAATGTATATAATTTGAAGTTCACTTTTGAAATTCAGAAGGACAGTATCTCTTTTTTAGATATCAAAATCTCTAAGACCGATGGTGGAACTTTATCGACAACACTATATAAAAAGGCAACAGCTACAAACAGTTTGTTACATTGGCAGAGTTTTCATCCACTTCCTTTGAAAAGAGGAATTCCGGTGGGCCAATATTTAAGATTAAGACGAATCTGTTCCTCTGATGATGAATTTCTGATTAAGGCCAAAAAACTTAAAAAAGACTTTCGCGAAAAAGGATATCCTAATAGACACTTGAAAAGAGCATTTCAACAGGCCATGTCTAAGTCCCGCGATAATCTCCTACAAGATTCTAAACCTAAGAATAATAATATCATTAGATGTATTGGTACATTTGATAGAGGATGGAATCAGATCTACTCCATCCTAGATAGGTTTTGGCCGTTACTCACTATGGACCCTCAGCTATCGGATAAATTGGGAGCCAGACCCTCAATTACTGCTAGACGTAGCAAGAATCTGAGAGATCGTTTGGTACACAGCCATCATAATCCCATTATAAACAAAAGACCTACTACATGGCTATCTAACAATTTACGTGGCACTTATCAATGTGGCCATTGTGTCGCATGTAAATTCATCTTAAAAAATTCAAAGAAAGTTACAGATTCAAGGGAAAAATGCGATTTTGAAATCAAAACCTTTTTTAATTGTAATTCCTGTGGCCTGGTATATTTGGCCATCTGCCAATGTGGCAAAATGTATGTTGGCAAAACACTCCGTCCCTTTAAGAGGAGAATTATGGAACATATCCATTCTGTAAAACGAATTCAAGAAACCCCTATTTCACGCCATTTAGCACAATGTCACGGTAATAACCCTAATGTCCTGAAATTTTGCGGATTAGAAATCGTATTACCATCACCAAGAAAGGGCAATTTCGATCGCAAGCTCCGACAGAAAGAATGTCGGTGGATTTATAAACTTCACACATTATCTCCATCAGGTCTTAATGAGGGTTTTTCTTATACTCCTTTCTTATAGCCCGGCATGTTTAACGGATCGTCCAAGAATTTAACAAACTCAAGGTCATTTGTACCATAATAAAATGCTCCCTTTTTCAGAACAAGTCATTCACGAATTACATATCTGTCCAATCATATATATAAAAAACCCTCTGTTTAAGCCTTGTACTATCTAGTTGCCCTGGCAACCCAAGGAATCATTGGACATATATAACATGGTCTTTAGAATGCTGCAAGTTATGATCACATAACCTTAATGAAATGGTTAGAGGATCGGCCTCTCATTTGACCCACATACACTCCAATATTATCTGCATAATGGTTTTCCTTTTCTTCTTTTTTTTCTCCTCATTTTACTATTTTACTGGTGTACCATGTGACCTTCCCCAAGCAGATAGGATCTGGGTGTTCATGTGACCTTTCATTCATACTATAGGTCCTTTTTAGTCACCTGGACCCAATTAACCAGCTTTACTGCTTGGAGATACATGTGACTTTTTTACACCATTGATTGATTGATTCCAGACCAAATAGGGAATATTCTACTGGTGTACCATGTGACCTTCCCCCAGCAGATAGGATCTGGGTGTTCATGTGACCTTTCATTCATACTATAGGTCCTTTTTAGTCACATGGACCCAATCAACCAGCTTTACTGCTTGGAGACACATGTGATTTTTCTTATACCACGGATTGGTTGATTCCAGACCAGATAGGGAATAAAAAGAGGGAGGTACATACAACATTACTAACTATTTTTTTTGCTCCAGATGAAGCCAATGTTCAGTTGGCGAAACATATGTTGAGCTGATGTATCAACCTTGATTTTAAGCCGTGATTTGTTGTGTGTGTAGCATTTGCAGGGTGAGGACAGAAATCTTGAGCATGAGCTCGACTAGCTAAGGGTCAGTGTTGGCGTGCTGATTGTGAAGGTGATTTATGGTTTGCTTTTTGATGCTAATCCCTTTGTGCAATTATGGAATTCTATTATGGTGCCTAATACATTGATTGCAATCCTCTTTCCACACCTCTTTTATGCACAGCCATTATACACTGGCGTCAGTTCCAGTACACCCTGCTTTGTCTGCTGTCATATTTATGTTTTTTAATTGATTTTTCCTTGCATCTGAGAGTGTCTATATTCGTTCTAATAAAGATTAATTTTTCTGTAGCCACTCCTCCAGTGCCATTTGCCAGTTCTTTTTTGAGCTGCCAAGTGGTTTATTGAGATATATATCTATTTAGGTCAGGTTTAATCCTGAGTAAGAGGTTGTGCTGCTCTCACTCATTTGGATGAGAGTCAGGTGATTGTCTAAATTTGAGGGTTCCTGTTGTGGGTCCCCCATCTCTCTTTTTTCTGGTAATATATACAGAATGCGCCTGTAAACATGTAACACAGTGACTATATACAGAATGCGCATGTAAATATGTAACAGTGACTATATACAGAATGCACCTGTAAACATGTAACACAGTGACTAGATACAGAATGCGCCTGTAAACATGTAACACAGTGACTAGATACAGAATGCGCCTGTAAACATGTAACACAGTGACTATATACAGAATGCACCTGTAAACGTGTAACACAGTCACTATATACAGAATGCACCTGTAAACATGTAATACAGTCACTATATACAGAATGCGCCTGTAAACATGTGACACAGTGACTATATACAGAATGCGCATGTAAATATGTAACAGTGACTATATACAGAATGCACCTGTAAACATGTAACATAGTGACTAGATACAGAATGCGCCTGTAAACATGTAACACAGAGACTATATACAGAATGCGCCTGTAAATATGTAACACAGTGACTATTAGGGATGAGCTGTTCGGTTCGGAGTTCGAACTTCACATCGAACATAGCCTGTTCTCATGTTCTCGTACTACGAACATTTCCGTGTGTTCGCCGCATGTTCGCCCACAATGCACCACAATGGACCACAATGCACTTTTCCACTGGCCTGAAGCTTGTAATTGGCTTCAGCCTTGTGTGGCACTCTGTGTATTAAATCGTTATTAAACTCATTGCACCCCAAAAGAGTACTGTAAATAGGACTAAGTAGAAAGCATTTTGTTTTGTTATTATTGAAATTTACCAGAACATAGTTCTGTTGCTGCTGTTCTGACCTCCTACCAGCGGGTGTCACTGCTGTGTCCTCAGCCACAGAAACTGTACTTAATACCATGTGGTTGTCTCAGTGATTCAGTAATCCTGAAGTTACCACTGGATGCAGTTAAGAGAGAGTGTGCACAGTGCATCCAGAGTAAAAATAGAATCTTTTATCTGTTTCAGGTAGGCAGAAAAGTATCTAAAGTCTAACAGTTAATGAGAAAGGTTATTAGAGATTTTATGTAAATAGGAGTTTGGTCAGACAGACCCCTGCAGACTAATTGCTGTGACAGGCCTGGTGTAATATGCATTGGAAACTGCAGTAGCTGTATTAATGTCTGTATAGTTGTTCTCTCCTTTAACATGGAGAATGTCATTTAACAGAATGAAGGAAGCATCAGTGTTTTATGCTGTTAAATCGGTCTGGTTACACAGATTGCTAAATGGATTTACTGCAGCCACGTGTTGTAATCAACATGGCTGAATTAGGAAAGCATGCTAGTATAGTAACAGAAGCCTTATGTACGAGGAACTCCAGTTCCCAGAATCAGTTTTAAGTAGGTTTTATTTCTGAGAAAATGTGCAGAATGTTATTACTTGTGTATGATATTTGTTCTGTGCAATCTCCAACAGAGATTGAAAGTTAAACCAGATTATATTTTGTTGCTAGGTAGATTTGTTGAATTCTAGATATGTTTGTACCAATTGTTATTTAAGATAGACTGTATAATAGATTAGGATTTTATGTTATATAGATTCAGTAATCCTGAAGTTACCACTGGATGCAGTTAAGAGAGAGTGTGCACAGTGCATCCAGAGTAAAAACAGAATCTTTTATCTGTTTCAGGTGAACTCATAAAATAAATGTGTTGTCCCAGAACAAGCTCCGTCTCTAATTCTAAAGAGTGCAACACTTGCACCTGACCACAGTTTAGGTGCAAGACAGGTTCAAGACTATGCCAATCACGGCTCAGAGTCCTGATTGGGCAAATTTTGCCCAATCATGGGCTCACAGAGGTAAGTCCCGCAGCACACTATATAAGGTGTCACACAGCGCTTCAGCATGCGTTTGAGAGGAGATTGTTGTTGTGTTAGCGTGTGTTCTCACTGCCAGTCTGCCACCAGCTACTAGGGGGAGTCTCATTTCTACATAATATCTGGGAATTGTTCTAATCTGTGTCTTGTCACTGCCAGCAAGTATTTTGGGGGTCAGTAATTTCTACAAAATATTTGGGAATTGTTCTAATCTGTGTCTTGTCACTGCCAGCAAGTATTTTAAGGGTCAGTAATTGCTACAAAATATCTGGGAATTGAGGTGATCTGTGTCTTGTCACTGCCAGTGCCATGCAGTATTTTGGGTGTCAGTAATTTCTACAAAATATCTGGGAATTGAGGTGATCTGTGTCTTGTCACTGCCAGCAAGTATTTTGGGGGTCAGTAATTGCTACAAAATATTTGGGAATTGTTCTAATCTGTGTCTTCTCACTGTCAGCTATCAGGGGGTCCCACATGCTTCTAGCAGATTTTTGTGAATTGTAATCTGTGTCTTGTCACTGTTGCCAACTATCGGGGGGTCCTATCAGGGGGTCTCACTGACTTGTAGCAGATTTCTGCAAATTATAATTTGTGTCTTGTCACTGGCACCCATCAGGGGGTCTCACTGATTTATAGGAGGTTTCTAGGAATTGTAATCTGTGTCTTGTCACTAGCTGCCAGCTATCAGGGTGTCTCACTGAGTTATACCAGAGTATAACTGGAAATCTTTAATCTTTATACCAGAGTTGAATCAGAGTTCTGTATATATTTAATCTATATATCACTCACCATGTCAGAATGACCAAAAAGGACAGGCAGATGCTCCCAGACACAGATAAGAGGGCAAGCAGCCCCTGTGTCGGGAGGCTGTGCCTCTGGTCATGGTGGACGTGGTGCATCCTCAGCAGATTACGCTGCCCGAGCTGATACAGCGTAATAAAAAATATAGTCCCAACCATCCCCAAGCACAGCGTCTAAATGCCAGCTTAGCAAAATTACTCACATTGCAGCTGCTGCCTTTCCAGCTGGTGGACTCTGCTCCCTTCTGTGAATTTGCTGAATGTGCTGTACCACAGTGGCATGTTCCAAAACGCCATTACTTTTCACGGAAGGCCATTCCAGCACTATACCAGCACATGGAAGACAATGTTATCGAGTCATTGGGAAAGGCAGTCAGCAGCAAGGTGCATGTGACTTTAGACATGTGGTCCAGCAAGCATGGACAGGGTCGTTACATTTCCTTCACGGCACACTGGGTAACTCTGATTGCAGCTGAGAGGGATCCAAGACGGGGCTCTGTGCTGGAGCTTGTTCATCCACCACGCCTCCAGAAAGCTGCTTGTATGAGGTCTGTCTGCCTGCTGGGGAAGGAACTGGCGAATAAAAGCATTTTGTTCTGGTCCGATAATCTAGGTTTGGTGCAGGTGCTGAATAGGGATGAGCCGAACACCCCTGAGTTCGGTTCGCACTCGAACTTTTCAAAAGTTCGAACTCGAACTCAATACAAGTCAATGGGACTCAAAGTTCGGTTTTTAGAGTGCCCACCAAGAGGGCATATATGCTAGATATTTGCCATAAAAGGTGTATGGTGGTCCGGGTAGTGCCCTGGGGGACAGGAAACAAGGACAAAAAGTTAAAAAAAAACGTTTTTAAAGGGACAGTGAGTTTTCCATGAAATAAGGGTTAAAAATAAAAACGAAAAATTCCTTCAAATATCATGCCTAGGAGGTCCCCATAACCTGCCCGTGAAGTGGCGGATTTCTAGGATGTATAGAAACATTTAAAAACAATGTCCGGGTAGTGTCCTGGGGGACAGGAAACAAGGACAAAAAGTTTTTAAAAAAAGACGTTTTTAACCCCTTCACTGCTGACGACGTGTGGGACACGTCCTCAGTTACTCCCGCTGTATGCTGAGGAGGACGTGTCCCACACGTCATTACCTTTGCGGGACCCCTGGCAGAGATACTCACCTCTCTGTCCAGGGTCCCACGGCGTTCTGACTTCAGCGTCCTCAGACGCTGAAGTCAAGCTCCTCCCGATGTAAATGATGTCATCGCGCCATGCGCAATGACGTCATTTCCAGGCGACCCCCCGTCAATGCCGGGAGATCGCCTGGAAGGGAGGGGGGATCCGTTCGGATCCCTCTCCCTCCCGATCGGGAGGTCCCACAAAAAAAAGCCAGACACCACTTAAAAGGAGAGAGTATAGAGATGCTGTGAGGCTGTGTATAGAGATGCTGTGAGGCTGTGTATAGAGATGCTGTGAGGTTTTGTATAGAGATGCTGTGAGGCTGTGTATAGAGATGCTGTGAGGTTGTGTATAGAGATGCTGTGAGGCTGTGTATAGAGATGCTGTGAGGCTGTGTATAGAGATGCTGTGAGGCTGTGTATAGAGATGCTGTGAGGTTGTGTATAGAGATGCTGTGAGGCTGTGTATAGAGATGCTGTGAGGTTGTGTATAGAGATGCTGTGAGGCTGTGTATAGAGATGCTGTGAGGTTGTGTATAGTGAGGCTGTGTATAGAGATGCAGATGGGTTGTGTATAGAGATGCTGTGAGGTTGTGTATAGAGATGCTGTGAGGCTGTGTATAGAGATGCAGATGGGGTTGTGTATAGAGATGCTGATGAGGCTGTGTATAGAGATGCTGATGAGGCTGTGTATAGAGATGCTGATGGGGTTGTGTATAGAGATGCTGATGAGGTTGTGTATAGAGATGCTGATGAGGTTGTGTATAGAGATGCTGATGAGGCTGTGTATAGAGATGCTGATGGGGCTGTGTATAGAGATGCTGTGTATAGTGATTCTGATGGTGTTGTGTATAGTGATGCTGATGGGGCTGTGTATAGAGATGCCTTGCGGCGCTGAAGTGCGGCCTAGCTCCGGTGGGGGCCACCATCTTGGATGGTGGCTCCACCCCCGGGTCCCCCCTCCCTGCCTGACATCCTCACGCATAGCGTGATGACTTCAGATAGCCGGGGAACCCCAGCTGCCCGGAATAACCTGGTGGAGATAGGGCGTTAATTTGAACCCTGATATCTCTAGAACCGTGGCAGCTAGGGGGTCATGGAGGGTGTCAATCGAAAGGCCTGAGCATGGCCTTTCGAATGATACCCAACATGACCAGGTATAAAGTAAAAATAAAAACATGTATTTTTTTTGTGTGGTTTTTATTAATGCAGCAATATTGTTCACTTCTCAATTATAATGTGAACAATGATGCTGCACTAAAGATTTTTTTCTATGGGGTGCGTTTGCTAAAAATCACGTAATTCCCCCCACAAAATGTAACCAGTCCCCATTTCAAATTTTTGTACAAGCGCACCCCATAGAAAACATAACCGCAAACGCACATGTGCTAAAATGTGAAAGAAAAAAAACCTTTGCACACTGCAGATTAAAAATTCAAATTTTATTGCATTTTTTGTCAGAATATACAGGCAGGACATGATGTATACATATAAAAATGATATATTATGAATCTGCGGAGTCTGACGGAAAGAACGATATATAATATGTCTGGGTCATTTAATAAAAATGTGGCTTCAAATCGCGTTTAAACCTGATGAGCGAAAGCGGTAAAAATGAGCTCAGCACACAGCAGTGAAATGCAGGGTTAAGGGGTTAAACAGCATATCAGAGGAACATTTACTAGAGAAATGAACACTTCTCAGAAGCACAGGTGTTGTTTGATACATGTTCAGGAGACCCCTCGACACCCTCAGTCTACAATGTATCAAATTCATTAGACCAGACTAATTAAAAGCACATGTTATTTCCAAACACTAATTTAATACCTGTTGTTTACGCCATTTGAGAGCACAGGTCATTTAGAGGTGAGAGTCTTTGCACGTAGATATTATTTTTTAATTCAATGTCTAATAAACCGTTGCTTATAATATTCTGCAGTAAAGAGTCTCTTTATTTCTAGATTTTTTTTTATACTCTTCAAATTTTATTTTTTTCGAACTCGAATCGAACATGCCAAAAAGTTCGAAGTTCGCGAACTGCCGATTTTTGAGTCGAACTCCGAACTGATTGAACAGCTCATCCCTAGTGCTGAATAACATGTCGGAATCGTCCCCTCAGGTTATAGCCTATGTTAGGTATCTAGTGTTGCTATGTTTACAACACCATATAAATTTCAAGGCAAGACATATTCCGGGGGTGCGGAATGTGGTGGCGGATGCATTGTCTCATTTTCTGCCGTTTGGCGCCAGAGGCAAATCTGCAAGGTGAAGGTTGCCCTACATTTCTTTGGCAGATTGGGAGCAGTTAGAGGTCATCAGTGAGTTGGTGAAGAGGTCGTTGGCACCAAAGACATGGGTATCATATAGCCGACAATGGAGGGAATGAAGCGAGTTCAAGAGGGGGCGAGCAGGAAGGACGGACAGGGTATTCTTGGAATACTTGCAGAGGTTAAGGGACCGGGGACAAAGAGGGCAGTTGGGGAATATTCTTGCCGGAATTTCATACTTTTCAAGGCTGAGAGAAGGGATAGATGTTACAAAGAGATTTGTCAGGAAGATTGCGAGAGGATGGGGAGCAATCGAGGGCAAAGGCCAGGGATAAGAGGGAGCCAATCACAAGAAAGAGTCTGAAAGCTTAGGTGCGGGTACTCAACGAGGTATGTGCGGATGGTTACGAGGCCTACCTATTCAGGACGGCATTTGCTCTGGCTTTTTCAATGGCTTTGCGGGTCGGGGAGTTGGTCGCTCAAAGTAAAAGTTCAGACCAGTCAGGTTTGAGAGGGGACGTGAGGGTGACCGAGTCTAAAATGGATAGAGAAGGAAGAGGCGTATGGGTTGCAGCTAGGGCGCATGACGGGGATGTCTGCCCGCTGGGCTGTGTGAAGAGATACCTGGAGGTGGCCCCTTCGGGCGGGCATATGTTCTTGAGGCACGAGGATGGTACTAACATGTCGCGTTACCAGTTCAGAAAGGTTTTGCAGAACGTCGCCGGGGCCCTCGGTTGGAAGGTAAGTTGCATTGCCCCTCATTCCTTCAGAATGGGGGCGGCTACACAGCAGCGGAGTTGGGCTGCCCAAAGGAGCAAATTAAGAAAATGGGGAGATGGAAATCGGAGGCGTATAAGCGGTATGTGAGGCCGCTAAAGAACAAAAAAAAAAGGGAATTATTTTTTATATAATTGTGTGATTTTATTGTAATTGCTTGGACTGCAGTTAACGTTTTTTTTTTTTTTCCAGGACGCACCACTAGAGCCTGGGTTCTGGGACACTGTGCACTAGGCTGGGAATCAGGCCGCGGGGACAAGGAAGGGGGAGAAACTGGGGTTCGGTCTCAAGGAAGTGGGGATTAGATGGGTGGGACAGAAGGGTATGAGGTGGGATCAGTTGTTGGGGATGGCACAGTCAGCCAGGAGGAAGTGGGGGCGACCGGACATAGTGGTGGTACATTTAGGGGGGAATGACATTGGCAGTATTCCATCACAGGACTTACAGGATTTAGTCTTTCAGGTGGTTCGGGAGGGAGTGGCCAGATGTGAAAATGGTCTGGTCCAGCACAATTTCTAGGCGAATATGGAGAAACTGCAGAGATCAGAGGGCGGGATATATTGGCAGAAAGAAGCAAAATCAAGCAGCGAAGAAAGCAATGAAGGAAATAGGGGGGTTGGTGCTGGAGCACCCAGGCATAGGAAAAGCTAACAAGGAGTTATTTCGGTGTGATGGGGTCCACTTGTCGGAGGCCAGAACATCCTCTTCATTGAAGGCGCAATAAGGAGCCTGTTGTGAGGTAAGAAGAAAGGTCAGTCTTTTATGGGTGGCAGAAAAAAGAGGGTCCTCGTTTTTGGTGGCGGTGAAATAGGCGGCCTGGCATGTGGAGGGGCAATAGTGTGGGCAGCCAGCCTCAGGGGACCCTCCTAGTTTGCGATCCTCTCGGCCTGCTGCTGTCCATAAAGATACCCTGAGCAGACGCGTGGTCACGCTGCTTAGCCACGTGGGGCCGCTATTTCTGGGCAATGCTCGTGGTGCATTGCAGTTGCCAGTGTGATCTGGCCATGCTATTTGCCAGTGTTATCTGGTGTAATGTATTTGGCATACGAGGATCTACAACAACAATTCGGCCTTAGAGGCAGAGAATTTTTGGCCTTAAATAATCAAACACGTGACCTTTTCAAACCGCCAATGCCTTGCTGTTGGTTCATTTATGGGGACCGGAATGGGGTGGTAACAGGGTTTTGTGTAAGGAGGTAACTTACACGGCGAAAGGATTGAAAAATAGGGGTATAATTCTTAGGGAAACACGGCTTGGAGAATGGCTAAACATGACTTGAATAGGGAAACACGGCTCGGAGGATAGGGAAACACGGCTCGGACAGTGGCGGAAGTACCAGGGTCGCAGTTGCGACCGGGTCCTGGAATTCCACCACTGGAGGGGGGGCCCAGTGCCCCCCACCAGATTCCGGCAATCAGCACCGGAATCTGGGAGCCGCGCGCTGGCCTTCCCTCTCCCTACGCGAGCGGCTGCTGGCTTGCAGCTTGGCCGCTTGCGTGAGATGGGAACTAGTGATGAGCCGAACACCCCCGTGTTCGATTCGCATTCGAACTCGAACAATTTCAAAAGTTAGAGTTCGAACACGAACCGAACTCAATGCAAGTCAATGGGCCTCAAAAGTTTTTTTTTTTTTAGGAGTGCCCTCCAAGAGGGCATATATGCTAGATATTTTCCATAAAAGGTGTATGGGGGTCCGGGTAGTGCCCTGGGGGACAGGAAACCAAGGCAAAAAGTAAAAAAAAAAGTTTTTAAAGGAACAGTGAGTTTTCCATGAAATCAAGGTTAAGAATAAAAATGAGAAATTCCTTCAAATATTGTGTCTAGGAGGTCCCCATAACCTGCCCGTGAAGTGGCGGATTTGTACGATTTATAGAAACATTTAAAAACAAAGAATGACATTTCAAATGACGGTAAATGGTTTTCCTTTTAATCTAATCATAAACAACTGCTTGGGGCGGCAGCAGCCTGTATGAAAAGAGGAGACATTTTAGGACACGCAGAACAAGTTTAGTGATTTTTTTTTGGGCTAAATTGTGGTGAAACTTATGCAGGCTTTGGATGAAAGTAACAATAGGTGCTTTAAAAGTGGGCCTTTAGTGTCGGCAACAGTGCCGTCACACCGTAACCCCTCTGTGGTATTGTGGAAGAGTGCAGGGTTGGGCCCTGCGGTCAAATATTAAAATGATATGAATCTGGTACAGGCGTCAGTGCACCCAAATATTTTGCCTTTGGCAGCAAGTGCCTTCACACCGTAACCCCTCTGAGGTATTGGAAGAGTGCAGTGGTGGAGGTTTTGGTAATGCAGAAGAGATCCCCGATCTATTCAGTTACATCAGCAGCTATAACAAAACTGGGTCAGCAATGTTTAGGCTCTTGTACTGCGCTATGTATATGGTTAGAATCGTCGCACACCAGTAGCAACAGGAAGCAAACAGAACAGGCAGGGAATACACAGAGAGAATAGTCAAATGGCAGGCAAAGTCGGCAACAGATCGGGTCCTCAGAACAAGCAGGGTCAGTAACAAGTATACAAACTGATTCGGTAAGCTAGCGATGCGGGAATAAAGGCTGAGACACACTGAGCATGTAGCGACACACAGCGTAGCGAAGCGAAGAGAAGCAAACATTTTGCAGGCTTGACTTCATTCTGCTCCGCCTCGCAGCGTGTCTACACTGCATTACGTTTGCTTCTCACCGCACTGGACAGGAATCCACTAATTCAAATGTACACACAAAACCGTTTTAATTTCACAAAGCACATGCTATATAGGCAAAAAAGTTTCTACTGAATAAAATACATCAAAAATTACTGTTAATTTAATAGGAATAGTATAAAAATATAAAAAAAAAGGTAACCCCTGATCATATATATATTATAGGGACACGGAGCACCGTGTATAGAGTAGGGATGCATTGATACCACACACAGACATATACGTATATATCAACACGCAGATATATATACACCCACCCACAGACCTGAGACCATATATACACATACGCACATGGGGGGTGGCATGTGGACAATCTCAACTAAATGCGCCCCCATTTGGCTGATCCCTCCAGAAGAAATGTTGAACCCGACAGAGCAGAGATAGAGCAGAGATATATATATCTATATCTATATCTATCTCTGCTCTGTCGGGTTCAATATTTCTTCTGGAGGGATCAGCCAAATGGGGGGGGGCACTTAGTTGCCAAAATGTGTGTGTAATACAAGTCTGGATATATATATATTTATAAGAAATGATATATATATATATCTATCTATCTCATACCTTCCCCTATAAATTTGCTAAAAATATACACACAAATAAAACCACTGCCTGAGACCCCGCGCAGCCCACATACCACCCCCCCCCTCTACCTGGCTGAATGTATCTAATATAATTAAATACATTCAGCAAGATAGAGAAAGAAAAAAAAAGTTTTATTTTATGTTCCCGGGGACATTTAAAAATGTCCTCGGATTTTTTTTTATATTTTTAGAAATGTGTTGCCTTACCTTAGCCTGGTGGTCAGTGGGGGCTCCCTGGATCCTGGTTGTGGGGGGAGTTTGCCATGGCCGCAGGTGCAGTGGCTCCCTCCCTGCGCTGCCTGTCTCTGCCACATGCACCCAGGCAGCTAGCCCGCACAGTCACAGCTCTGCATCCGGCGGCCACATACTTCTCAAGGGGATCCTTGGGAGGCCCCGACAGGCTGCCCTCTACAGTGCCTGATTAGAGGGCCGTGTCTGCCTGTTTTAGTAACAATGTTTTATCCCATAGGCTTCAATGTTAAAAATATTCCCATTTTAATTCAATATCTAATAAACCATTGCTTATAATATTCTGCAGTAAAGAGTCTCTTTATTTCTAGATTTTTTTTAGATTATATATATATATATATATTATATATATATATTATATATTTTTTTTAAGCAATATTTTAACATTGAAGACTATGGGATAAAACATTCTTGTTACTAAAACCTCAGGCAGACACTGCCCTCTAATCAGGCACTGTAGAGGGCAGCCTGCCGGGGCCTCCCAAGGATCCCATTGAGGAGTATGTGGCCACCAGATGACAGAGCTGCAACTGTGCGGGCTAGCCGCCCAGGTGCATGTGGCAGAGACAGGCAGCGCAGGGAGGGAGCCACTGCACCTTTGGTCACGGCAGACCCCCCCCCAACCAGGATCCAGGGAGCCCCCACTGACCACCAGGCTAAGGTAAGGCAACACATTTCTAAAAAAAAAATCCGAGGACATTTTTAAACGTCCCCGGGAACATAAAATAACTATTTTTTTTCTTTCTCTATCTTGCTGAATGTATTTAATTATATATATAGTAGATACATTCAGCCAGGTAGAGGGGGGTGGTATGTGGGCTGCGCGGGGTCTCAGGCAGTGGTTTTATTTGTGTGTATATTTTTAGCAAATTTATAGGGGAAGGTATGAGATAGATAGATAGATATTCTTATAAATAGATATATCCAGACTTGTATTACACACACATTTTGGCAACTAATTGCCCCCCCCCCCAATTTGGCTGATCCCTCCAAAAATGTTGAACCCGATATAGCAGAGAATAATATATATATATTCTCTGCCAGTGGCGTAACTAGAAACCTGAGGGCCCCGGTGCAAGAATCCACGAAGGCCCCCCCCCCAAAAAAAATCTATGTATTTTTACTTATTTTTCACTGCAAAATAAAACAAAGATAGTATTGCCTAGGGATGCACCGATACCACTTTTTTAAGACCGAGTACGAGTACCGATACTTTTTAAAAGTACTCACCGATACCGAGTACCGATACTTTTCTTTAATGTCATGTGACGCTTTCCAATAAGAACAGACCATATAAAAATGCCCCCAGCTCACATGTATATCCCCCCGATATATATATATATTCATACTGCCCCAGCTCATGGATATTGCCCCAGCTCACACATGGATATTGCCCCAGCTCACACATGGATATGCCCCCAGCTCACACATGGATATTGCCCCCCAGCTCACACATGGATATGCCCCCCAGCTCTCACATGGATATGCCCCCCAGCTCTCACATGGATATGCCCCCCAGCTCATGGATATGCCCCCCAGCTCTCACATGGATATGCCCCCCAGCTCTCACATGGATATGCCCCCCAGCTCATGGATATGCCCCCCAGCTCTCACATGGGTATGCCCCCCAGCTCTTGGATATGCCCCCCAGCTCTTGGATATGCCCCCCAGCTCATGGGTATAAGGGCCCCCCAGCTCATGGGTATAAGGGCCCCCCAGCTCTTACCTCTGCTGGCCCCAGGACGGCCTCCGCCGGCGTTGTTCTTCTCCTTGGCGAGCGGCCGCTGGAAACATGCGTCTTGGCCGCTCGCCGGAAACCACCTGATCAGCGCAGAGGTCTCGCGAGAGGATCTCGTGTGCTGGTCAGGTGGTTCCTATCCCACGTGAGTGGCCAAGCTGCATGTCAGTGGCTGCTCGCAGGGAGAGGGCCGGCCAGCGCGCGGCTCCCAGATTCCGGCACTGATTGCCGGAATCTGGCGGGCGGCGCCGGGCCCCCCTCCAGTGGCGGAATGCCAGGGCCCGGTCGCAACTGCGACCGCTGCGACCCTGGTACTTCCGCCACTGTTCTCTGCTCTGTTGGGTTCAACATTTCTTCTGGAGGGATCAGCCAAATGGTGGGGGGGGGGGAATTTAGTGGAGATTGTCCACATGCCACTCCCCCCCCATGTGCGTGTGTAATATATATATATGTGTGTCTGAGGTCTGTGTGTGGGTGTGTATGTAATTATATATATTATATAATCTCTGCGTGTTGATATATACGTATATATAGGTCTGCGTGTTGATATATACACATATAGGTCTATGTCTGTGTGTGGTATCAATGCATCCCTACTCTATACACAGCGCTCCGTGTCCCTATAATATATATGATCAGGGGTTACCTTTTTTTTATATTTTTATACTATTCCTATTAAATTAACAGTATTTTTTGATGTATTTTATTCAGTAGAAACTTTTTTTGCCTATATAACATGTGCTTTGTGAAAATAAAATGGTTTTGTGTACATTTTAATTTAGTTCGTGGATTCCTCTCCAGTGCGGTGAGAAGCAAACGTAATGCAGTGTAGACACGCTGCGAGGCGGAGCGGAGTGAAGTCAAGCCTGCAAAATGTTTGCTTCTCTTCGCTATGCTGTGCGTCGCTACACGCTCAGTGTGTCTCAGCCTTTATTTCCGCATCGCTAGCTTACCGAATCAGTTTGTATACTTGTTACTGACCCTGCTTGTTCTGAGGACCCGATCTGTTGCCAACTTTGCCTGCCATTTGACTATTCTCTCTGTGTATTCCCTGCCTGTTCTGTTTGCTTCCTGTCGCTACTGGTGTGCGCCAATTCTCACCATATACAGTAGCGCAGTACAAGTGCCTAAACATTGCTGACCTGGTTTTGTTATAGCTGCTGATGTAACTGAATAGATCGGGGATCTCTTATGCATTACCAAAACCTCCACCACTGCCCTCTTCCACAATACCTCAGAGGGGTTACGGTGTGAAGGCACTTGCTGCCACCAAAGGCAAAAATATTTGGGAGCACTGAGGCCTATACCAGATTCATATCATTTTAAGATTTGACCGCAGGGTCCAACCCTGCACTCCTCCACAATACCACAGCGGGGTTACGGTATGACGACGCTGTTGCTGACACTAGAGGCCCAATTTTAAAGCACCTAAGTTTCACCATACAGACTGCCGCCCCAAGCAGTTGTTTATGAATAGATTTAAAGGAAAACCATTTACCGTCATTTGAAATGTCATTCTTTGTTTTTAAATGTTTCTATACATCCTACAAATCCGCCACTTCACGGGCAGGTTATGGGGACTTCCTAGGCACGATATTTGAAGGAATTTTTCATTTTTATTTTTAACCCTTTTTAAAAATGTTTTTTTTTTTACTTTTTGTCCTTGTTTCCTGTCCCCCAGGGCACTACCCGGACCCCCATACACCTTTTATGGCAAATATCTTGCATATATGCCCTCCTTGGAGGGCACTCTAAAATTCGAACTTTAGAGTCCCATTGACTTGCATTGAGTTTGGTTCGTACTCGAACTTTTGAAATTGTTTGAGTTCGAATGCGAAATGAACACGGGGGTGTTCGGCTCATCACTAGTTCTCACGAGAACTCTGCGCTGGTCAGATGGTCCCCGGCGAGCGGCCACGCTGCATGCTTCCAGTGGCCGCTCGCAGGAAGAACGCCAGGCGGAGGTAAGAGCTGGGAGCAATATATACCTGTGTCAGAACACAATGTCACTGTGTGATTTGGAGGGGGCTGTGCGCTAGCCTCCTGCCCAGAGACTATGGCCCGTGAAAGAGACTATTGGGGGAACTGGTGGACCCACAGGGGCTTGAGGTGGTCTACTTTTAAGTGGGCTATTTTCAAGTGGAGTTAAAAACAGGAATTCTACCTGTACTGGTCTGGTTTAATCTTTAGAGGGAGAGAAACCTCTGGTTTATTTGTCAATTTAATTTCTCTTTTTGTTTTTTTTTTCTGCTGGTTTTTTTTTCTCTGTTGTGCTTTTTGGTTGTTTTTTTTTCCCTGGGTGGCTGGTGACTTGTTAATTGGGGGCGTGTAGCCTGTCAGGTGATTTCACTTGTATGGCTACATAATCTCAGGGGCAACTCACTGAGCTTGCTTACAGGGGCTTGAGGTGGTCTACTTTTAAGTGGGCTATTTTCAAGTGGAGTTAAAAACAGGAGTTTAAATAACAGGAATCAATTGTTGTTTATATATTTGTTATCTTGTTGTGGGTATGAGTGTTAGCAAGCTTGAAGGTTTGACCCAGTGCACATCCTGCTGCATGTCTGGAGGAATCCTTCCAGGGTCCATATCTCTGCAGCAGGTGTGAACGTGTAGCTCTTCTGGAAGCTCGTATTGGAGATCTGGAGGGGCAAATCGTAACGCTGAGGCAGATTGACAATCTTGAAAGGAGCGGCTTCTCACGGAGCAAAGTATAGCTGAGGAATCTAGGGGTGTGGGAGGAGTGGAGTTAACCGGGGAACAGGTTGGTAGCTGGGTGTCAGTGACACGTGGTAGCAGGGGGGGAGGGAAGAGGAAAAGGTTGGCTAGTCCTGATCTTGCGCACACAAGCAGATTTGCCCCTTTGAGCGAAGATGTTGGTGCATCAGCTCAGGTGTAGCAGTACTGGAGGAGGCTGCTCCCTCTAACAGCCGGGGGATCAGCCCACTAAGTAAGGGAGGGATAAAGAGGGCAAGTAAGCCTAGACAGGTTGTGGTGGTAGGGGACTCTATTATTAAGAGAGTAGACAGGGTAATCTGTCGCGCTGATCGCCTTAACCGGACAGTTTGCTGTCTGCCGGGTGCCCGTGTTAGGCATGTGGTTGACAGAGTTGATAGATTATTGGGAGGGGCTGGAGATGACCCAGCTGTCATGGTCCATATTGGTACCAATGACAAAGTAAGCGGAAGATGGAAGGACCTGAAGAATGATTTCAGGGAATTAGGAAGTAAACTGAAGAAGAGGTCCTCCAAGGTAGTATTTTCTGAGATCCTACCTGTGCCACGTGCTACAGTGGAAAGGCAGCGGGAGATTAGGGAGGTCAATGCGTGGCTTAAAGCTTGGTGCAGGAAGGAGGGCTTTGGGTTTTTAGAGCACTGGGCTCATTTTGCACTGGGGTACAATCTGTATAGTTGTGATAGATTGCACCTGAATGGAAGAGGGTCTGCTGTGCTAGGGGAGAGGATGGTTAAAAGGTTGGAGGAGACTTTAAACTAGTGGAAGGGGGGGAGGGATACAGTATCTTACAAGATGGAGACATAACAGATAGCGGAAGGGTTTCAGTTCAGACTAAGGGGGGTGGAGCCGGGGGGATGGGTAATGTCAGAACAGTGGAGGCATGTAATGTAAAGTCGCATTCAGCATGTGTGGGTAGAGACAACATTAAATGTATGCTTGCTAATGCAAGGAGCCTCAATAACAAGATGGAGGAACTAGAGGTAATAGCATACACTAAGCAATACGACATTATAGGAATAACAGAAACATGGTGGGACGAAACGCATGACTGGACTGTAAACTTAAACGGTTATACATTGTTTAGAAGGGATAGGAAACATAAGAAAGGGGGTGGAGTGTGTTTATATGTAAATCAGGATTTAAAGCCTAATATTACACAACTGGAAAGCGATGAGGGAAATGTGGAATCCTTATAGGTAAATATTTTGTTGGGGAATAAACAGGGAAGTCAACTATTGGTTGGCATATGTTATAAACCACCTAATATAGATAATGATGAGGAAGAACAACTGTCAGAGCAAATTAGGAAGGCTGCAGATCATGGTAGCACTTTAATTATTGGAGATTTTAATTACCCGGACATTAATTGGGATAGTGGGACTAGTAATTCAGCAAAGGGAATCCGGTTCCTGAACATTTTAAATGATACCTTCATGTCACAACTGGTAGAAACACCAACTAGAGAGGATAACTGTCTGGACTGGTTATAACAAATAATGTGGATCTTTCTCAAATATTAATGTAAAAGAACAGTTGGGAAATAGCGACCATAATATGGTGACTTTTGAAATAAACTCAAAAAACACATTCATAAGGGGCATGCTAAAACATATAATTTTAAAAAGGCCAACTTTATTAAAATAAAGGAAGCTCTCAATGTCATTGACTGGCAGAAACTCTTTCACGGGAAAAACACTGAGGATAAGTGGAATATCTTTAAACTAACACTAGAAAAGTACACGTCACAATATATTCCACTGGTTAATAAATATAAAAGAAACAGACCGAAACCAATGTGGCTTAGTAGGAAGGTAACTAAGGAAATGAAAAATAAAAAGAAGGCATTTAAAGCTTTTAAATCTGATAAATCTGAGGCATCCTATAAAGCATATAGAGCAGCCAATAAAGCATGTAAAAATGCGATTAGATGGGCTAAACTAGAAAATGAAAAAGAAATAGCCAAGAGAGCAAGACCAACCCTAAAAGATTCTTTAGGTACATAAATTCTAAAAAAACCAAGAGTGAAAATGTAGGTTCACTAAAATCTGAGTCAGGGTTATTGTTAACTGAAGATCAGGATAAGGCAGAAATTTTAAATGATTATTTTTCTTCAGTATTTATCAAAGAGAAACCTATAACAGGAGACATGAAATTCATTAATAAAAACTTACTAATACAAAGTGACTGGTTGACTCAGGACAAGGTTTACACAAATTAAACAATGTGAATGTTAATAAAGCCCCAGGGCCAGATGGAATTCACCCGCGAGTACTAAGAGAGCTATGTGTTGAAATATGTAAACCTCTGTTCTTAATCTTTCAAGATTCTTTTCTTTCAGGAATAGTACCAGAGGATTGGAGAAAAGCTGACGTGATCCCTATATTTAAGAAAGGTTTAAAATTTGTGCCTGGGAATTATAGACCTGTGAGCTTAACATCTGTGGCTGGGAAGTATTTGAGGGGTTACTAAGGGATAATATTCAGGAATTTATTGGGAGGTATAATGTAATTGGCAAAAATCAGCATGGTTTCATGAAACACAGATCATGTCAGACTAACCTAATTACGTTCTATGAGGAAGTAAGTAGAAGTATAGATCAGGGGGTCGCAGTGGATGTGATTTACTTAGATTTTGCCAAAGCTTTCGACACAGTTCCACACAAAAGGTTACTACTTAAATTAAGAAAAAATGGTCTAGATGAAAATACTTGTTCTTGGATAGAAAACTGGCTAAAAGATAGGGTACAGAGAGTGGTCATAAATGGTACATTTTCAAGATGGACACCAGTGGTAAGTGGTGTCCCTCAGGGGTCTGTTATAGGACCAATACTATTCAATTTATTTATAAATGACCTTGAGATAGGCATTGAAAAGTCATGTATCAGTGTTTGCAGATGACACAAAGCTAGGAAAAGTAATACAATGTGAGCAGGATGTTACTTCGCTGCAGAGGGATTTAGATAAATTGGGGGACTGGGCACTTAAATGGCAGATGAGATTTAATCTAGATAAATGTAAAGTTATGCACTTTGGAGTGAAGAACACACAAGCAATTTATACCCTAAATGGTACGGAGTTAGGGAAATCCAAGCAGGAGAAGGATTTGGGAATAATCATAGACTTCAAACTAAGTAACAATGTGCAATGTCAAACAGCAGCCGCCAAGGCAGCAAAGTACTGGCATGCATTAAAAGGGGAGTTCACTCACGGGATGAAAACATAATTTTGCCTCTGTATAAATCAATGGTCAGGCCGCACCTTGAATATGCCGTGCAATTTTGGGCACCTGTCTTAAAAAAGATATTATATCGTTAGAAAAAGTGCAGAGACGGGCAACTAATTAATAAGGGGGATGGAAGGGTTAAGTTATGAGGAAAGACTAACAAGCTTAAACCTGTTTAGTTTAGAGAAAAGGCGCCTTAGAGGGGATCTGATAACCTTATATAAATATATACGGGGCCATTATCAACCATTGTCTGATAACCTATTCATTAACAGGACTATACACAGGACAAGGGGTCATCCATTTAGACTGGAAGAAAGAAAATTTAGCTTAAAGCATAGGAAGGGTTATTTTACGGTGAGAACAATCAAGCTGTGGAATTCTCTGCCTGTTGAGGTGGTTGGGTCAGAGTCTGTACAGACTTTTAAAAAACGACTGGATGACTTCCTGCAGACACAGAATATTAAGGGTTATAATATTTAATATGTGGGTAAAAGCTTCTTGATCCAAGGAGAAATCTGACTGCCATTCTGGGGTCAAGAAGGAATTTTTTCCCAGTATGTTGCATATTGGCAAGCATTCAGACTGGGTTTTTTGCCTTCTTTTGGATCAACAGCAGTAGGTTATGTGGGAGAGGCTGAACCCGATGGACGCATGTCTTTTTTCAGCCTATATAACTATGTAACTATGTAACTATGTAACTATTTTATATATCTGCCAGTTAACTAAAGATTTCTGATGTCTGTGTGTTATTCCCTGTATAGTGTAGATCTCTGTATTAGTACCTGCTATTGTGTAAATTCTCTCTGTAAAAAAAATTCCTTTTTGTTTACCCTTTCTTTTTCCTTCCCCCATTCTCCATTGTTTAAAAGTCCTGTGTAGCTATCTGATCTATGGTGTTATCTGTTTGATTGTATGCAAATGTTATGGTCCTTGACTCTATCTGTCCTCTCTGTGAATAAACAGTCAGTTCTATTCTGACCAGAGCCGTAGCTAGCTCCTTTTGCACCCGAGGCAAAAACAGAAAATTGTGCCCCTCCACATAATTTTAAAAATCAGAGTCCCCGACCAGTGGCGCAGTGCTAAGCCCCTGGATGCTCCCCGCGACCAGAGGCAGTGGATCGGACCACCCTTTGTACCCTACATATATAGTGCACACTTAGTACATGTACAAATACAGTACACACAGAATACATGCACATATAGCATAATATACACCCCCCCAGAATAATATACACAGCACTGAGCCCCCAGACTATTTTCCCCAGTTCACGTGGATATTATTGACCCCAGCTCATATGGGTATATATTGCCTCAGTTCACATGGATATGCCCCCCAGCTCTCATGGATAATGCCCCAGGTCTCATGGGTAATGCCCCAGGTCTCATGGGTAATGTCCCAGGTCTCATGGGTAATGCCCCAGGTCTCATGGATAATGCCCCAGGCCTCATGGATAGTGCCCCCCAGGCCTCATGGATAGTGCCCCCCAGGCCTCATGGATAGTGCCCCCCAGGTCTCATGGATAATGCCCCCTCAGGTCTCATGGATAATGCCCCCCCAGGTCTCATGGATAATGCCCCCCAGGTCTCATGGATAATGCCCTTGCTCTCATGGATAATGCCCCAGGTCTCATGGATAATGCCAAAGCTCACATGGATAATGCCCCTGGTCTCATGGATATGCCCCAGCTCACATGGATACTGCCCCAGCTCACATGGATACTGCCCCAGCTCACATGGATACTGCCCCAGGTCTCATGGATAATGCCCCAGGTCTCATGGATATGCCCCAGCTCTCCTGGATAATGCCCCCCCAGGTCTCATGGATATGCCCCCCAGGTCTCATGGATAGCGCCCCCAGGTCTCCTTGATATTGCCCCAGCTCACCTCTCCTTGCCGGTGGACGCTTGCTTCCTGCTTGATTGGCCGCTGAAAGGAAGTGCAGCCGCTCGCACTTCCTGTTAGCGGCCGTTCAAGCAGGAAGCAAGCGGCTGCCGGCAATCATTTCGGGCTGGGCGCTTCACAGCTGTGAAGGGGCGCAGCCATGGCTCGAGACCTGCTGGAAAGCTGCGGGAACGCAGGTTCCCGCAACCCGCGTTCCCGCAGTGTTCCCGCAGGACTTGAGCCATGGCTGCGCCCCTTCACAGCTGTGCCCGAGGCAGGCGCCTAACTCTCCTCGCCCTTCCTACAGCCCTGATTCTGACCAAGCTTGAACTCACGACTCATGATTTGGGGTATCAGGAATCTTCTGCCTGCTGTGCCAAGGAAGGCTCCAGGTCTACAGCTTCGGCTTATTTCTGGGGGTGCTAGCCAGGCTCTCTACATGCACCGGGCTTTAAGCTGCGGCTGAGGTACAAGAGAAAGGTGTGAGAGTCACGAGGAGAAACTGGGTGTCCATCAGGGAAGCAGCATTTGGCAGATGTGACCCTGTCCGGGTACAGAGATCTGTTACAATACCCATGAGAGCTGGGGGCCCTATGTACCCATGAGAGCTGGGGGCAAAATATACGCATGAGAGCTGGGGGCCCTATGTACCCATGAGAGCTGGGGGCCAAATATATGCATGAGAGCTGGGGGCCCTATTTACCCATGAGCTGGGGGCAAAATATACCCATGAGCTGGGGGTCCTATATACCCATGAGAGCTGGGGGCCCTATGTACATAGGGCCCCCAGCTCTCAGGGGTACATAGGGCCCCCAGCTCTCAGGGGTACATAGGGCCCCCAGCTCTCAGGGGTACATAGGGCCCCCAGCTCTCAGGGGTACATAGGGCCCCCAGCTCTCAGGGGTACATATGGCCCCCAGCTCTCAGGGGTACATAGGGCCCCCAGCTCTCAGGGGTACATAGGGCTCCCAGCTCTCAGGGGTACATAGGGCCCCCAGCTCTCAGGGGTACATAGGGCTCTCAGGGGTACATAGGGCCCCCAGCTCTCAGGGGTACATATATGTACCCATGAGAGCTGGGGGCACTATATACCCATGAGAGCTGGGGGCCCTATATACCCAGGGCCCCCAGCTCTCATGGGTATATAGGGCCCCCAGCTCTCATGAGAGCTGGGGGCCATATGTACCCATGAGAGCTGGGGCTCCTGGGTACATAGGGTACATAGTTCCCCCAGCTCTCATGGGTACATAGAGGACAGAGGACTCAGCAAGTACCGTTCCTGCAGAACCTGCAGCGGAGCAGAGTGACCAAGTACTTCGGACAACTACCAAGATCAGTGGAAGTGCACCGGTGGATGGGACTGCGGTCTCCACCAACGAGAGCAGTCAGGACAGCGGTCCACTGTGGAAAGAGGAGAACTGGAAGACAATGGGTGTGTTAGATTTTAATTTCCTGTAAATATAATAAATATTTAGTCTTAAAAAGACGGTTCTTATAAATGGGCTGTGAAATTCCCCCCCTCCATTTTTGTTAGTGTCAATACTGAATAGATCATTGTTCCTTCTATAGGATATGAGCTGTGGCCGATTTCCTGTTATGTTCAGTGCAGGAAAATGTGCGCAGAAGCGGGAAGATGGGAAAGGGTCTCTTGTGAACCATATATGGTAGTAAGTTAACTGAGTGGCTAAACTTTGATGTTGTAATGTATCTGTACACTGATTGGCTATAAATTCTGTGTATTTTAATAAATAGATCTGGCTTAACGAGGAAAGCCAGACTTCTGAGAAAGACCAATACAGTTTTGTGATTGATTCTTTTTGGGGGTCTCCGCCATGGCGTAGTGCAGCTCTTTCTTCTTATATATCAAAACCAAAGTAACTTGGAAAAGGTTTATGGTAATTATAATGAAAAATAGAATTTTTCAGGGTGAGATTGAGGCCCACCCAGGCAGATGGCCCGAGGGCTCACCAGGAGACCCAGAGTCCCAATGGAGTGCTCCTGCTCAGGGATGGGTGGAGGAGCTAGCGACAATGTCATGGCCTGCCAAGGAAGAGGCTGTGGTCCTTTCCACGGAGCCCAGGAGATGTGGGGCAGTTTGCCCAGATTCACTGCTTGCATCAGCAGGCACTTCAGCGTGTGAAGAGGACAATTTATGTATGGGGGAGCGGTTCCCCAACCCAGCAGCAGAGCTGGCATCGGGACAGAGCTCGGCTACCCTCTGCCCCCAGCTGGAGGCTTCAGAAACTGGGGAGAATATCGGGTGCCAGACGAGAGAGGGGGAGACTCAGGCCCCCCCCGTGCCAATTGCTGGCGTACCCGGCAGGGAATCCCAAACCCCAACCAAGCGCTCCTACCCAAGTATGGATAGAAGAGCGGGGGACAGCGGACATGCTACGGCCCGCTGTGAAAGAGGCTACGGTCCATTCCACGGTGTCCGAGAAGTGCAGGTCAGCTAGCCCAGGGCCCTGGCTGGTGGCGTCAGGGATCAAGGATAGCCATTCATACATGGGGGAGCGGCCCCCCACTTCAGCGGAAAAACTGTCACCGCGGCAGCCGACCGTTCACCTCTACCCCTGCCCTGCCACAGCAGAACTTGAGGAGAACTACCTTCTCACCGAGGAGCCCCAGGGACTGACAATCCGCTCCTCTCCAGAACTACAGACCAAGCTACTGGCCTCCACTGCTACGCAGGAGGCAGAGAGCCTACAACTTCAGCACAGCATGCCATCTGGGCCGGAGAAAGCATCAGACTGGGCAAGTACAGTTCGTCAGGAGCTATCAGCAGAACACAGTACCGGTGATGGTGCGCCGCATTGCAAGTTCCAGGGTGGGGAGTCATTCGGTCTTCTTCCACAACAGCAGCGGCTACCCCAGGTAGAGAGCACTGGCGGTACCTCTCCCCAGCGACAGGTAATAATCCCGGAAGGGGAGATGGCAGGTCTCGCTCCCCAACGTTTTGAGCCCCAGTGTGAGGGTGGAGGTGTCCCCTGTGCCAAGCAACGGCGTGCTGCTGCTCCCTTTCCCCAGGATGTGGGAGACTCCCGTTGTGGAATTGTTGATGGTGCTGGGATTTGCAAGTGGGTGACCCCGAGACGCTGGGCAGATGGCCCAGATCCACAACCACTCTTTCTGGAGACACCGGTCATCCCATCTCCCACCCAGCTTCTGACCGAGGCACCAGGAAAGGGTGCTATCGGCCCGTTTTTCCCGCGGCTGACTGTGGCACCAGGAGAAGGTACAGGCGGTACCCCTCCCCAGCTGGTCATTGCCCCAGGAAATGGTGCCAGCAAGGCTGCCCACCAGCGAGGGGCTAGGAGACCAGGAGGAGAAAAAGCCCTCAACGTCCCACCAGGGCCGGTTGTTTCACTGTGGCAGGGTACCAGCCCCGGGTGTCTGTATGGTCCGTCGAACACCAGTCCAGACCAAGGGGGCAGTTGGAGAAGCCCGGGGCCAGCCTCCTCCCTACGGACTATGGACCGAAAGACTATCGGGGGTTGGCAAAGCATTGCCCCAGCAACCGAAACGTGAGACTTTTTAAAGACACTTGCACCTGGACATCCCCAGGTGGACCCGTAGAGGGTCTCACCGGGTCTGCCATTATGGGACTGGGAGAGCTATGTGACGGAATGGCCGCCACAGGATTTATTTAGTTTAATTTCATTCTTATTTTGTTATATTTCGTTTACCCTTTATTTATAGGAACTAATTTCCTTTGGTAGATTTAATGTAAAACTGTTGCTAGACTAATTAATCATGTTTTTCCCCTGCACCATCCTGCTAGTTTATGCTCAGTTATATTGTGTGGTTTTAAATGTTTTGTCACTTGCTCATTTTTTAGTTTTAAATAGACTTATATTTCTTTAGTTAAATGTGGTTTTTAAAAACACTACCTGCCACTAAGTGTCAAATGCTTTCCTTTGTATAGAATATACAATAGGTTTGAGTAACTTGTGTATTATTATGCAAAAGTGCTTTCTGTTTGGATATGTTATCTGTTTACCTGTTCAGAAAGGTTGGGAGTCACATTGTCTCAGCCACCCACTATCTGATTCCCTTTACAATGGGTTATGTAAATCACTGTATGTGATCACTGTGAGGTCAAGACTTCATCTGCATACAACCAGTGGACCCAAGTGAAGACTGAGAGGACCTGAGAGAAGCCTGCAATGGTCTTGGAACCAACCAATCAGAACCTGGGCTATGGCTAGCCCCTGTGCAGAATTCACTCCAGGGGTCTGGGGGCGGGCATGGGAGAGAACAATGGGACTGTACCATATAAAAGGACCGTGTATGTTCTGTTTTTCATTAAACACTCTGATTTACCTTCAAACCTGTACTGAGTCACGACTAGTATTTGGGGAGGGCATAATCACTGAAGAAGCCAGCTTTACTGAATCCTTCGCTTCCAGACCATCCAGGGACCGCTGACAATCTCTCTCCCACCTTGCTAGCTCGCTACCCGGCTAAGCTCTCCAGCAAGACTCGGCGCCACAGACGGAGCTACCCCTGCAGGGGGTACCCAGGGCCCCCAGCTCTCATGGGTATATAGGGCCCCCAGCTCTCATGAGAGCTGCGGGCCCTATGTACCCATGAGAGCTGGGGGTCCTGGGTAAAAAGGGTACATAGGGCCCCCAGCTCTCATGGGTACATATGGGTATATAGTGCCCCCAGCTCTCATGGGTACATATAGGGCCCCCAGGTCTCATGGGTACAAAGTTCCCCCAGCTCTCATGAGTACATTGTGCCCCAGCTCTCATGGGTACATATATGTACCCATGAGAGCGGGGGGCACTATATACCCATGAGAGCTGGGGGCACTATGTACCCTTGAGCTGGGGGCCCCATGTACCCAGGGCCCCCAGCTCTCAAGGGTACATAGGGCCCCCAGCTCTCATGGGTACATATATGTACCCATGAGAGCTGGTGGCAATATTATATCCATGTGAGCTGGGGCAATATATACCCATGTGAGCTGGGGGGCAAATATATCCATGTGAGCTAGGGGCAATATATATCCATGTGAGCTGGGGGCAATATATACCCATGTGCGCTGGGGGCAATATATACCCATGTGAGCTGGGGGGCAATATATACCCATGTGAGCTGGGGGCAATTATATCCATGTGAGCTGGGGCAATACTATCTTTTTTTATATTGCAGAAAAAAAAAGTAAAAATAGAGATCTTTTTTTGGGGGGGCCCTTCATGAATTCTTGCACCGGGGCCCTCAGGTTTCTAGTTACGCCACTGGGCTTGGAGGATAGGGAAACACGGCTCGGAGAATAGCAAAACACGGCTGGTAGGATAGCGAAACACGGCGGAGGATAGAGAAACACGGCCTGGAGGATAGAGAAACACGGCCTGGAGGATAGAGAAACACGGCCGGGAGGATAGAAAAATACGGCTTGGAGGATAGAGAAACATGGCTTGGAGAATATGGTAGTATGGCTTGGAGGATAGGATAGCACTGCTTGGAGGATAGGATAGCACGGCTTGGAGTATATGGTAATATGGCTTGGATAGGATAGCACGGCTTGGAGTATATGGTAATGTCGCGCTGCTTTAAAAACACTGTATTCTGGTGCATTGAACTATTGCTGCCACCAGAGGGAGACATTGACATTGTGGACTATGCTGGACAAAACCGAACTACACCGACCATCATCCTTTGCGTGAGGACAGGAAGGAGGTGGTACAGAAAGAGGAAAGGGATCAGCAGCCTCGTGCAAGGCAGAAGCAGTGTGAGCAGAGCAACGAGAAACGTAGGATGCACGCTGATGCTGTTAGGGTTTGAAACCAGGCCGGAGTGTGGAAGTTATTACAGTCCTGTTAAAGATCGTGCTGTTCCCTGAGCGTTGAGAGTACAGAGTGTGCTACGCTGAACTGTTCGTGACAAAGTGCGGTTTGGGAGAAGAGGGACATCGTGTGAGGAGAGGCTGCAAACTGGAGAGGAGTGCTGGCAGCCTATGTGTTCGTGTTCTGGCGGAGGAGAACCCGATCAGGAGTGCAGGCGTTAACAGCATCGAGTTCCAAGTGGCAGCGAGGACAGATCCTCTCGAGAGAGATCCCTTTCTTCAGCGTTCATCAGTCCAGGACAAGCGGTTACACCGGATGGGTGAGAAGGCTTCGGCCTGGTGAAAACGCAGAACATTGTGCACTTGTTTAGCTCTTCCTTTAAGGGCCCCAACGGTGACTAGTCGAAGATTGTTTTGTTTCATTCACTGGCCAGTTGAATACAGTACCCTAGACAACACACATATATTTTTGAGCTATTATTCACGGGACGTACACTCCAGAACTGAGGGGGTTAACCGTTTCTTTTACTGCCGCGTGTTTTTCCACCGTTACGAATTCTTGTCATTCAAATACTGTATATGCGTATTATATGCTGTTTTATTGGGATCAGTTAAGAATATAATATATAAAAATCCACAACAGTGCTGGTGTATAGTTATTTCCTAGTGCGGTGAGACTAACCCAAGGTTTATTCAGCGGCTCCTCCGGGAGTGAGCGCTACACGTGGGGGCTCGTTCCGGGATTACAGTCTCTGAGTACACCACAATTAAGGGATTAATATGGATCCAGAAGAAGCAGCAGAGTGGTGTAAAGCACAAAATGGCCAGTTAGGGTTGAGTGAAGTAATGGACATTCCTGCAGGCACCTGAGCAGAAGAACAGATCCGCTGGACCGTGGCAGCGTTGGCACCTGACCAGCAGGGATTCATAGTGGACGTTAAAGTGAACCCAGAGACTTCTCACACATATGTTCTTTTTGAGTGGAGAAAGGGTGTTCCAGTGTGTTTTCAGGGCGCGAGTGTGAAGCTGACCGAAGTGGAAGTTCGACTGGTCCAGCCAAGCACGCCACGTGGTGATCCCACGAATGTTCCCGTGACTAGACCAACAACATCAGGAGACGAGATACCCGACGCTACCCCTACCCCAACTACAGGGTTCCCTCCTGCTACATTCTTTACCACTATGGGGAAGCTGGTGGAAACGTTGGCCCAAACCTCAGCCGCATCTGCTAATTATGGATATCGCAAGTTGGGGGTTCTGTTCCGGTAAGGTCCCTGTGCCAGCTGGAGAAGAGGACTTTGACACTTGGATAGATCAGGCAGTGGAAGAATGGGAAGTTGCTGACACCGTGAAGAGACAAAGGTTGATCGAGAGCTTAAGAGCTCCTGCTTCAGATGTCGTCCGAAATCTGAAAAGAGACAAGCCAGGCTGCACTGCTGCTGAGTATCTAGAAGCTTTACAGGAAATTTTCAGAGGAGTGGAGGATTGTGCCGAGCTTATCCACAGGTTCTCTCACACCTATGTCTGGTGGCTGGATAAAATCATCCATCAGGTTATTCTAAAAGGAGGCATGGAGCCGAGTCATGCAAGCAAAGCTTTGATGGATCAAATTTTCAAAGGAGCACTCCCACTGGATCCCATAATGTTGAAATTTCAGACTAGATAGCAGAGCAAGAGACTGACCTATTCCAAATTGGTCAAAGCTATGGCTTTAATTAAGGCAAAAAGGGTTGCTAATGCTTCACACACAGTTTTCACCGCAGAAGTAGGAACTCTCTGAGTAGCGGACATACTGACCGAAGTGCTGGCTTTGAAAACTCAGATGTAGCAAATGATAGAGTTGATGACATTGCTGTCGGCTAAAGACACCAGAACTGAGAGGGTTGCTGTAGCCTCCAACAGGCGGTCTCCAAGTGAGCCGCAAGAAGAGAATATGCCCACACTCTCGAGAAAGAAATGTTTTGGCTGCGGGGAAATCGGCCATTTCAGGGCTCAGGGCCGAAAAGAAACCGGTCGAAGAACTCCTGAAGGCCGTGGAGAAACTGTTGTCCACCTTGCAAGCGGGAAACTCCAGAGGGCCCTGGTGAGGGAGCAAACTAGGGCCCGACTGTCGCAAACCGCTCCAATTTTCAAGTGCGAAATGAAAGGCCGAGAAGGCCCAGATCCGTGCCAAATGCTATGTCTGACAGGACTGAAAGAGTTACTCCCTTAGTATCCGGTCCTATGTCGCAGGAAAGCAATGCACACCCAAGACCTCAACGGGTCAGGAAGAAGGTTAGAGTGCAACGAACTGGGCCTATACCTCCTGCGGCTACAAACAAGTTTCCTGACCAGCTGATAGGTCCTTCTCCCATCGTTCCAATCCAAGTAGAGGGAGTTTACACTAAAGCTCTGTTAGATCAACGTCACTTGAGCGCCTGAGTCTATCGAGACTTCTACGAGAAGCACTTGAAACACATACCTTTAAAGGACCTTGAGATCTGGGGCATCGGAACTGACTTCCCTATGATGGATGTTTACAGGGGAAGTTAGAAATCAGATCCAAAGTTTTCAGACAGTCTGTAGGTTGTGATGCATTAGCCATTGTGTGTCCTCGCCCTTCAGGAGCCAACAGAAGTTCTGTGATAGTGGGGAAGAATACTGATCTGGTGAGGCGTCTTCTGACTCCCATAGTGATGGAAGAAGGTTCTACAAGAGGAGTGCATCCGATGTTAAGTCCAGTCTATCAACGAATGGTCGAAGAACAGAGGGCACCTGCCGAAGTGGGGCGTCTGGAGATTGCAGAACCTGCTCTGTTCCTCCCAATCAGGAGAAGTGGCGAGTTTCTGGGCTTCAGTCAAGTTGAACGGATCACAACCGGGTCCTTATGTGCTACTGGAAACTGATCCCCTGTCGCGAGAGTGAGGCCGGAGTGGAAGTAATCCCTGAGATAATCTCCACAAGAGCTTTACAACGGGCAAGAGGAAGAATTTCCGTCAGTGTATGTAATGTATCTGATTCTCCAGTGATCCTAAAAGCACGAATGCCCCTCGGACAAGTGGCTTCTGTTACACCTCTCTCCCCTACTGATTTAGGAGGGGGAGTGAACAAAGAGATTCCAGCTGAACGGTTCTATCCTAAAGACGCTCCCATCTCGCTTGAATGGAAGAAACGACTTCAGTCCCAGATTCTAAAATGGAAGGACTTGTTCTCGAATGATGAGTTTGACGTGGGATGCGCTAAAAGAGGATAAGCCGTTTCGGGAAAGGTCAAGATGAGTTCCGCTGGGCGACTTGGATGATCTACGAGAACAGCTAAATGAACTACAGAGGACTAAGGTGATTCAAGAGTCCTTATGCCTCTCCCATAGTGATGGTTCGAAAGAAGAATGGTTCTATCCGAAGGACCTCCCCCCCCTCCCTTTCAGGCGCTTCCTCCGCACATGTGGCGGGGCGCCTGAATTAGATGTCATCGCGCCGCCGCGATGACATCTAATTGCTCCGCCGGGGTCCCGGAGTGCTGGGCTGACATCCAAGATGTCAGCCCGCACCGGGGGGGCGCAGCAATCCGCCGGAATCCGGCAGATTGCTGCCTCCTGTGCATGGACGCGCTCAGCGCGTCCATAGCACAGGAGAACCACTTGGCTGGACGCGCTGAGCGCGTCCATAGCAGCTAAGTGGTTAAATGGTGTTTTGAAAAAAATTCTAAATAACATCTAAGGCTAGGGTCAGATGAGCGCATTTTGTACGGACTGTGCGTCCGTGCAGTACGGACGTACTTACTGACTGACAACAAGGTAGTGGCATTTTTTGACTGATGTAGCAGGGAAAATAAATTAAAATGAAAAAACATTCTGTCCGTCAAAAATGCTGGACGTATAAATGCAGTCCGTCTGACCTCATTTCATCACTCACATACAAAGCTACACGGACGTTGCGGACTCCGCACGTCCGTTCTAGCAGTATTACGTTCTTGCCTAACCTGCGTCCGTTTGCTGCATCCGCCATGCATCCGCACTTCCGTGCGGACGTACTTCGTGTGTGGGGCTCCATTGGTCAGAATGCTATGCTGCCACGGACGTACAAATTTGTGGCAACACGGACGTGATAACTGCACTCGTCTGACCCCAACCTTAAGCAATGTTATTTTTCACCTCGGAATTAAACATTCACAGGGTTATTCAGAGGGCGGTGAAAAGCAGGAGAATAACTGGAGAAGTGAAAATTCTAGGTCAAAATAGCCAAAACAGAAAAATTCCCTGTCAAATACCCTGTTACTGACACACTCTGCGGGGAATTATAGATGTGGCTCTAGAGGCAGAGCAGCGGGAGGAGGAGGCCTTCTCTGGCTCTGAAGGCCCCAGTCTTTCCGCAGACAGCATTCCAGCGGGTCCTACTCAGATCAGACAGGAGGAGGAATATTTAAGTAGTGGGGGCATTGAAGGTGGGGATTCCTCAAGGGAGGGTTTCGTGTGCCCAGAAACACAAGGGCTAGTGCGTGGCTGGGAGGAGGAAGTGCATGATGGGGTCATCCTCATTGACCAGGAAGACTCGGAAGCTAATGCCACCCCAACCTACGCTGCATGGGCTCCCTTATAATGCAAAGCCTGCTAAAGGACCCCAGGATTCGTGCTATCAAGGAGAGGGATCATTTACTGGTTGGCAACCCTTCTTGATCCACGATATAAGGGTAAAGTTGCAGAGCTCATCCCACCCGCACAGAGGGAGCACAGGATGAAAAAACTTGAGGACGCTCTAAAGAGACACTTGTGTAACACCTTTCCAGGCACTGGTAGGTTACCAAGTGATGACACAGGTGCTTCTGAAGCTGCGGATGATCAGAGGAATAGTGGTGAAGGCCGGGGCCGCTTGACTGATGCATTTTTAAATTTTTTTAGTCCACGACGCCCAGGGACTTCAAATGTAGGCCCCCATTGCCAGCGTCTTCACCATATGGTGCAGGACTACCTAGGGGCAAGGGCAGACCTGGATACCTTTCCAGCAGATGATCCACTGGCTTACTGGGTGTTGAGATTGGATCACTGGCCAGAACTTAGCCAATATGCTATGCAGCTACTAGGTTGCCCTTCATCTAGCGTGCTTTCTGAAAGGACGTTCAGTGCCGCTGGAGGTTTTGTCACAGACAAAAGAGTGCGTCTGTCCACCGTCTCTGTACACCGGCTGACATTTATAAAATGAATCAGTCCTGGATCAGCAGCTATCAATCCCCTGATGCTGAAGTAACGGAAAAGATCGGGGATGTCTTCTGCATTCACAAAACCTCCAGCACTGAACTCTTCCACAATACCACAAAAGGGTTACGGTGTGAAGGCACTTGCTGCCATGAAAGGCGCAATATTTGGCTGCACTAATGCCTGTGCCACATTTATATAATTTTAATTTTTTGAACCGCAGGGTCCAACCCAGCACTCTTCCACAATACTACAGAGGGGTTACTGTATGATCGTACTTGCTGGCCTGGCAGTCTGGCACCAAAAGCACAATATCTGGGTGCCCTGACGCCCATTACCAGATTCATATATTTTTAATATAGGACCGCAAGGCCCACCCCTGCATTCTTCCACAATACTACAGAGGGGTTACTGTATGATAGTACTTGCAGGCCTTGCACCAAAAGCACAATATTTGGGTGCACTGCCACTGACGCCTGTATCAGATTCATATCCTCAGAGGGGTTACGGTGTGACGGCACGGTTGCCGACGCTAAAGGCCCAATTTTAAAGCGCCTATTGCTACTTTCATCCAAAGCCTGCATAAGTTTCACAATAATTTAGCCCAAAAAATCACTAAACTTTTTCTATGTGTCCGAAAATGTCTCCTCTTTTCATACAGACTGCCGCCCCAAGCAGTTTATGGATAGATTAAAGGAAAAGCATTTACCGTCTTTTGAACCGTAATTTTTTTGTTTTCAAGTGTTTCTATACATCCTAGAAATCCGCCACTTCACAGGCAGGTTATGGGGACCTCCTAGGCACGATATTTGAAGGAATTTTTCATTTTTATTTTTAACCCTTATTTCCTGGAAAACTCACTGTCTCTTTTAAAAATGTTTTTTTTTAAAAAACTTTTTGTCCTTGTTTCCTGTCCCCAGGGCACTACCCGGACCCCCATACACCTTTTATGGCAAATATCTAGCATATATGCCCTCTTGGAGGGCACTCTAAAAATCGAATTTTCAGCCCCATTGACTTGTAATGAGTTCGAGTTCGGATTCGAACATTTGGAAAGTTCGGGTTCGAATACGAACCGAACTCGGGGGCGTTCAGCTCATCCCTAATCAGGAATACAATATATTATCAAGAACAGTGAGTAATAGATAGATAGATATCTATCAAGAGCAGGAACTTAACAGGTGTAACCTATCCAGACCCAGGGAGCAAGAGACTTACTGGACCTATATATAGGGCTGAGAAGGTCATGTAACCGCAGACCAACCAGCCCATCAGAATGTGTAGAGCCTGAAAACAAAAAACATGAATCCCTGCTACAACCAGCAGGGGGCAGGGCCGAGATGTGACAATGATACTGTGACTTTCCCCAGGACAGTCCTGGTAGGATCCCTGATGACAGACCTCTAAACTTCCGATCCTTAGGATGGTCGGGACCACTAGACCTATATTTCTAGCAGACGAAAGATTCACAACACAGTGCTTGAAAGACCTACGTCCATAAGAAAGTGGAATAGACATGCTATATGTCCGTAAACACAATAGTCCTTATCTTCAAGTGATGTGCTTCTTTAAAATACAGGTGGTGGAACGTGTACTGCAGGAAAAACAAAGAGAAGGACCAAAATTGAGCAGTACATCAATATCAGGTGGAAATGAATTCAGTCGCTTTGACTGAAAAGCAGCGTGAGCAGTTATGGTTTGCTACACAGCAACCTGTGGTTTCATTTTTGTATAGGACTCACCTTCACTAGAGGTGCCATGACATTTGGCATAGGTGCTTTTTTCTGGTCTTGTCAATTCATACTGCAGTACCCTTTTTTGGCGACACTGGAGGAGCAGATCGAAGGGTATATGGGCACCTGACACAAGTCTCTACTCGCTATATTCCTGAGAGCCGGCTGTAGGCTCCCCAAAATGTGAGTTGAACACGAACCAAATTCATTTCCACCTGATATTGATGTACTGCGGAATTTTGGTCCTTCTTTGTTTTTTCCTGCAGTACGTGTTCCACCACCTGTATTTTAAAGAAGCATATCGCTTGAAGATAAGGACTATTGTGTTTATGGACATATATCAGGTCTATTCCACTTTCTTATGGACCTAGGTCTTTCAAGTGCTGTGTTGTGAATCTTTCGTCTAGTTGTTGTTCAGGTACATAGAGAAATCTCCATATACAACATTCAGCGAGTGGCGTGGACACTCGTGTCCGGTGGGCGCTTCACCCTTTTCTCTGCTTTGTATTCTATATTTCTAGCATCCACAAAGACCAGGGAAATAGAACCAAACGAAAGACAACAGGACGAGATATTCACTGTGGACTGCGCTACAGTTTGTGGCAGGCTCAAACACACACCAGCGGGAACAGGAGGCAAACACAACAGGCAGGGATACAGAGAGCGAATAGTCATTATAACAGACCGAGTCAGCAATGGTTCTTGCACTGTGTACTGCGATACAGTATGTGGCCGGCTCGAGCGCACACCAGCAGCACCAGGAGGCAACACACAACAGGCAGGGGTACAGAGAGAGAATAGTCGTATGCCAGGCAAAGTTGGCAACAGATCGGGTCCTCAGAACAAAGCAGGGTCAGCAACGATTCAAAACACCAAGATAGCAAAGCAGCAATGCAGGAAAGAAACTCCACGTCAAGGCAAGGTTCCCAGCACGCGTTTAGAATTTAACCTCCTTGGCTGTGTTCCCGAGTGTGTCTTGGGGTTACATTTCACCGCTGAGAGCGGTAACCCCGAGACACACTCGGGCTGTATACTTTACCTCTCCCTGTGCTCCCTCGCTGATCTCTGCAGTCTCCTCCGGCGATCGCGACCTCATACTTCCTGGATTCCTTCTCGCAAGGAGGGAACCAGGAAGTAATGAGGTCGCGATCGCCGGAGGAGACAGATGGGGACGTCGAGGGAGCGCAGGGAGAGGTAATGTATCCAGCGGCATCCTGAGTGTTGCTCGGGGTTACCGCTTCCAGCATAGGAGTTTAACCCCGAGCAACATTCGGGATGCCGCTGGGGGGGAAAACAAATAAACAATTGACCACTTTTAGACCTGAAATTTCAGAATAAATAGACCACCAGGGAGGTTAAAGGCCAACGGCTCCGCGTCATCATGCCGCGCCCCGCCCCCTAATCAGCTGCGTCTAAGCCGGGTGTGCTGCCGGAGCTCCTGGCACTCGGCCAGCCTGCAGCACCACACATCCGGGGTCCCTCTGGGAGCCACCCGTGACCCTGGATGTGACATAATCCCCCTTACGGGCAGCCACCAGGCTCAGAGGGATGGGCAGCAGCCCTATCTTCAGGACCATAGCCCTCCCAGGCAACCAGGTACTGCAAAATGCCCCTGACCACTCGTGAATTCGGGATGGCACGGACCTCGTATTCCTCCTCACCTTGGGACTGAACAGGTGGAGGAGGCACATTAACTCTGGTATACCTGTTGCATGTGAGAGGCTTGAGAAGGCTGACATGGAACACTTTGTGTATGTGAAGATACAGGGGCAACGCCAAAGCATATGACACGGGGCTAAATTTATGCAGAACTTTGTACGGACCAATATACCTGATGGCCATCTTCAGAGGGAACCAGGAGTTTTATATTCCATGTGGAAAGCCAGACTCTCCTACAACATACACAGGAGCAGGCCTTCTATGTCTGTCTGCTTTCTCCTTTTGCTTTTTTGTACTGGCTTCCATGGCCTCCTTCACCTTTTCCCAGGTTCATGGAAGCCAGGTGCTCTTCCAGGGCTGGCAAGGTGGTATCCTGAAAGCTAGATGGGAGCATGGGTGGATCAAACCCATACACGGTATGAAATGGGGAATGACCCGTGGTCTCGCTGACTGCGTTATTTAAAGCATACTCTGCTCAAGGCAGAAGATCAGACCATTCGTCTTGTTTCTCGGACACAAAACAGCGCAGGTATTGCTCGACATTTTGATTAGACCTCTCAGCTGCCCCATTAGTCTGGGGATGATAGGCAGATGAGTAGTTTAAGTGAATACCCAGATTTTCACAGAAACCTCTCCAAAACCTGATCTGACACAATGCCTAGAGCAGTGATGGCGAACCTATGGCACGCGTGCTGCATTTGGGGCTGACTGTGTCGGCACGCGAGTCATAGGCTTGCCTCTATTCCCCTTTGAGTGTGCTTCCTCCTACCAGCGGCCGCCGGCAAAGGTTGTTGCCTGGCCGCTCGTTGGGATCCACCAGCCACGATCTCGCTAGATTGCGGAGTTAACTCCGGGATCTCGCAAGACCGCGGCTTGTGTGCGTGGTTCCCAACGAGCAGGCAGGCTACATCCTTTGCCGGTCAGCCGCTGGGAGGAAGAAGCACACTCGAGGTGCCTGGCAGTGCGACTGGGACAATGTGAGCTGGGGGCAATAAATCCATATGAGCCGGGGCAATATATATCAATAGGAGCCGGGGGCAATATATATCAATAGGAGCCGGGGGCAATATATATCAATAGGAGCCGGGGGCAATATATATCAATAGGAGCTGGGGCAATATATATCAATATGAGCTTGGGGAATAAATATCAATATGTGCTGGAGGCAATATATATCAATATGAGCTGGGGCAATATATCCATGTGAGCTGGGGGCAATATACAAATGTGAGCTTCGGGCAATATATTAAATGTATGAGCTGGGGCAATATATTAAATGTATGAGCTGGGGCAATATACAAATGTGAGCTGGGGAAATATATATCCATGTGAGCTGGGGCAATATAACCATGTGTGATCTGAGGGCAATATAACCATGTGTGAGCTGGGGGCAATATATCCATCTTCCTATACTGTATTTTTCTTTTAAGACTTAAGCACATTATTAGTTCACAGTCGTATGAAGTGTTTTTTCTAAAATCAGTATTCAGGTCTAATTGCGGTATTGGAACTTTGAGACACATAAGTTGGTTCAGCAATCCAGTTTGGGCACTCGGGCTCAAAAAGGTTCACCATCCCTGGCCTAGAGGAACTCCATGAAGCCCGACAACATTTTGAATAAAGACCTTCACCAACTCCATGGCGGATGATAGCTTAGCAAGCGGCACAAAATGGACCATTTTTGGAGAATCTATCCGCAATGGTGAGTATGACAGTATTGTCGGGAGACACTGGGAGATATGGGATAAAGTCCATAGAGAGTTGTGCCCATGGTCTCTCGGTAATAGGCAGAGGTTGGAGTAATCCAATGGGCAAGGTTTTGGGATTTTTGCTTCTGCAACAAATTTCACATGTAGCAATATAATCAGTGACATCTTTGCGCATACCCGGTCACCAGAACTGTCTCTCCAGTGTGGCCATGGTTTTTGTTATCCCCATATGCCCAAATGGTTTGCTGTTATGGTGAACCGACATAACCTGTACCCTATCCTCTTCAGGAACGAAAAGCTTACATGTGGTTTTTCAACTGGAGCGGTTCCCTGAACTCTTTGTAACTTCTCAAGCAACGGAGAAGACACAGAAACCAGAGTGGTGGCGAGAATTCTTTCCTGAGGAACAATAGGATTCTGATCGAAGACATGTTGCTCGTATGTCTCGAATTGTCTTGACAAGGCATGATCCTTGGTATTTTTGGACCCAGGATGATATGTAAGTACATAATTGAAACTCGAGAGAAAAAGAGACCATCTAGCCTACCTGGTATTTAGATTCACCTATGTAAATGAGGTTTTTTGATCGGTAATGATATTAACAGGGTCTTTAGAACCCTCTAGCAGATAGTGCCAGTCTGCCAGGGCTGATACTACAGCGAGTAATTCCCTGTTACCGATGTCATAATTTTGTTCTGCAGATGTCAATTTCATGGAAAAGAAACTACAAGGGTGTAACGGTCTCTCAGGACTCTCTCTTTGAGACAGGATTGCACCTATGCCAATCTCTACCTCCAACTGGAATGGCAAACCCAACACTGGATGTTGCAAAACTAGTGCCGTGATGAATGCCTCTTTGAGCCTCTCAAAAGCCTGCATGACTTGAGGGCTCCAGTTTTTATTTTGAGCACCCTTCTTTGTCATTGCGGTAATCGGAGCAACCACAGAGGAGAAGTTTTTGATAAACCTCCGGTAATAATTTGTGAACCCCAGAAACCTCTGAATGGCTTTTAGCCCTTGAGGCAATGGTCATTCCCTGATGGCGGAGGGTTTGAGGGTCCATTTCAAATCCATTAGGACTTATTATGTAACCAAGAAAGTGAATATCAATAAGTGATATCAAAGAGACATTTCTCAAACTTGCAGTATAACCCATTTTCTAACATTCTTTTCAGAACGGTACGTACGTGCATATGATGGGTTTCTACATCAGGAGAGTAGATGAGAATGTCGTTTAAATAGACAATCACAAACACTTGCAAGTAGTCCCGTAGGACATCATTGATAAAATCTTGGAAAACTGCAGGCGCATTACACAGACCGAATGGCATCACAAGGTATTCATATTGCCTGCTTCTGGTGTTGAATGCAGTTTTCCATTCATGATTTTCCTTAATCCTATCCAAATGATATGCCCCACGAAGGTCTAATTTGGTATAGATTTTGGCCTCTCTCAGGCGATTGAACAATTCAGATATTAGAGGGATAGGATAAGCATTACGTATCGTTATACAATTTAAACCTCTGTAGTCAATACATGGTCTTAAATCACCCTCTTGGACACAAAGAAAAAAACAGCCCCAGCTGGGGAGGAGGAACGACGTATAAACCCTCGAGCAAGGTTGTCACGAATGTATTCCTCCATGATCTCATTCTCTTTCTGCAAAATAGGATAAACATGACCCCTCGGGGGCATGGTCCCTGGCAACAGGTCTGTCGCACAATCGTATGGGCGATGGAGGTAGAACCTCAGATCTCTTTTTATCAAAGACCTCCTTGATGTCTGTGTACCACTCTGGTATCTTGGTAGATAAAGGAGACGCCGTAGCTACATTTAAACTGCCCACCATAGTACTGAGACCTAGGCTTCTGGACCAGCATTTTGAGCTCCATGATATACAAAAAAACCGGAATCCCACTAGGGGAAACAGGGACATAGAATCAAAAAAAGATTATGTACAAAAATATCACATGCACTCTCTTAGTATCGGGGGTAACCCATGTTAGATGCAGAACAAAAACGCCTTACAACGAAAGGAAGACAGAGAGTGCAATTAAAACTTAACATTTATTGAAATGAATACTAAAATAAAACCACAATCAGTGCACTGATACACACAACATAACTGGTCGTTGAAGCAAGTCAATTAATAAATGGACATGACATATATATATATATATATATATATAACCATCCCTAGAAAGACATAATAACCTTTACCAAGGATACTATAATTCTTTATCATACATAGTACAGGAGGAGTGGGGTCGCGCCTATTCCCTGATGGGGCGGCTGCAACCACCAAATGCATCCAGCCCAGCAACATGTGTAAAACATAACAAGGAAAAAAAATGTCGTCTGCGCTTATCCCCATTATACCATGTGAAACAAAACGCAATTAGAGACTTTGGTTTCTATTAATGGCCATTAAGATCGTAAGCTCACTGCCACGTCAAGGCACCTCTAATGAGGGCAAGTCCTGAAAAATTCTATTTTTCATTATAATTACCATAAACCTTTTCCAAGTTTCTTCTTATATATCAAAACCAAAGTAAGAGCTGCACTACGCCATGGCGGAGACCCCCAAAAAGAATCAATCACAAAACTGTATTGGTCTTTCTCAGAAGTCTGGCTTTCCTCGTTAAGCCAGATCTATTTATTAAAATACACAGAATTTATAGCCAATCAGTGTACAGATACATTACAACATCAAAGTTTAGCCACTCAGTTAACTTACTACCATATATGGTTCACAAGAGACCCTTTCCCATCTTCCCGCTTCTGCGCACATTTCCTGCACTGAACATAACAGGAAATCGGCCACAGCTCATATCCTATAGAAGGAACAACAGTCTATGCAGTATTGACACTAACAAAAATGGAGGGGGGGAATTTCACAGCCCATTTATAAGAACCGGCTTTTTAAGACTAAATATTTATTATATTTACAGGAAATTAAAATCTAACAATTCTTCCCTTTGATCACATATCACCTGTGATCATCTAAAAGATAAACCAAATTTAGGCAATTAAACCTGGGCTACAGTGTCCTTGCCTAAGACCTTTAGATCATTCTAGATGCTCAGAGGGGAAGAAAAAAATTCTGGTATTTACGCCTAAAATACCTCAATACCTTTATAATGTACAAAAGGGATTCCCCAAGGAGGCCCTTTATGAGCATAAAATACACTTATCTATCTAGATTCACTCTTCCAGCGAACCACTTGGAGCGTAGGCAAAAATACCTAATCTAGACATTAAATAACTATTTATTCCAATTTCCCAAAATATAATTCACCGAACAAGAAAAGTATAATAACTTGAATGTAAAAGTTCATTTATCTAATAAATCAACATGAGTCAGATCTATATTTGTGTGTTTTCCTATGTTCAGCTTCACTCCACAAACCGCATACACACCTGCCTTCATACACACACTCAAGAAATACATTCTCATTTTCATAAATCCAATCCTTTCTCACACTTATCTAGGGGATTAAATGAAAAAAAAAATATTCCATAATCTAATACCATAGTCCACAGTGCGAGATCAGGGTGTGGTCTTTTTTTTTTTTTTCAACATCCCAGCTTGAGACGCATAATCATTGAATGTCATCAGAGCTCCCACCATAGGGACTCCTGAACAAGCTGTCTCTTTGCGCTGGTTGCTTATTACCTGTGACCTTTGACCTTGACACAAAATGTCCATGATTCGTTCCATATGCAGTCATTGTGACTGTCAGGTTTCTTGATGATGTGATATGGTTTTAGCAACAATAAAGAAAATAAAAAAGAAAAGAAAATATGGTATACCCCGCTAATCATATACATCCATTCATTCATTGTCACTCTCAAATGCACGAAAACAATAAAAAATTTAATTTACACAAGAAGAGACACAGATAATAAATTTTAAAATTTCCCCGCAAAGCCTATCGGCCTCACGCCACGGGAAAAAAATTATACTACTTCTGACTCATTGTTAGAGAAAAAAAAATATATATATATATATATATATATATATATAATATATATATATAATATATATATATATACGCAACTTTGGCTCAAAAGGGAAATAGCCGAAGTGCATATTCCACCCATTTTAAATATCCAAAAAAAATATTTAATTCCTATCCTATTCAGTCTTGTTCGGTGTTTTGAAACAAACCTGGTGTTTATAAAACACACCAATCCTCAAATGAAATAAAAAATAAAAAAAATAAAAACAGCATTAATTTTACTGGATCAGAACTTTCCATTTACCACTATATATGTCATGAAACGTATTTATGCAAATGCATTAAATTATATGTTCCTAAATACATTAATGAACTCTAATTTTAATTGGATGTGATCTTCAATAATCCTAAATGTGTCAGGGAATTTTGAACAATATTGATTGTAACTAAACAACAAAAATAATAAAATATAAAATAATAAAAGACAAAATAATTATCACTTAGACGACATCAGAATATAAAAATACATTATCTTCTTTCTTTGTCTTCTGTCTTATTGGTTGAAAATAACAGTTTTGTAAAACTGACATGTCTTAAGTTTTATTTCCAAATCAATGATCTTCTATAAATAGCATGATTTATTGATGAGTTGTCGATAATTAGATTGTTTTATTGCCTGGTGTCTGATAATTCCTTATTATCCGGTTGATGTAACATTGCAATGTGAAATGATAATGTGTTTGAGTAAATTTCCTTCAATTCCAACATCTTTATCAATATTGGTATCACATAATCTTCCATCTAGCTTGAGCAAAGTTGGCATGCATGGGTAATTTTCACCTAAAGTAAAACTTGGGAAAAAAATGTATTAACCTGTCAAAAACTTTAAAATTCATATGGTTAAAATACTTTTAAAATGGAGAAAAAAATGCAACACATTTTTGGACACAAAGAAAAGGAGTGGTCATGAGAGAGAAAAAAAAATGGAGGAGAGGAGGCATCATGAGAGAGACAACACGGAGGAGAGGAGGGGTCTTGAGTGAGACAAAATGGAGGAGACTAGGAAAAGAATGTGAACTTCAATTCAAATAAAAAAAATAAAAAAAAATATCATGAACTGGGAAAGAAAGTATAGAAGGGCATGTTTAAAACTTGACGCGTTAATTAGCACAAAGTTCTCAGAGGAAACTCAGAAAAAGATTCTTAATAAACATCAATAATCTTTTTTAAGAATATTGGTTAAAAACAAACATTCAAACGTGAGGTGTTTGTGCAGCTATTTTACAACCTGTTTTATTCCCTCCAAGAATATTCAATGGGGGCCCAGTTATACGCTATTGCACTTCACACCAAAAGACAAAAACATCAGACAGCAAAAAAAATAAAACTAGACATCTGGCTACCACTGCAGAAAAAGAAAACAATCAAACAATACTCAGATACCAAACTACAACCTTCCATCTCCCTTAGTCAACTAAAATAAAACAAAAAAAACACCTTCTCTCATTTGAAATATGCCTAAATTGCTTTGTACAGCGCTACTAAACCTGTAGGCGCTTTCCTTTAAACTTTCACTCAAATCCTTCAGCTTTATATCACTTCATCCTCTTAGATTCCAAACAACCAAACACGAACCTACATATATATTCCATTATACAAGTTACAAAACTGTAAATGATCTCAGTCAGCCATTTTGGCAAAACATATAACCTATATTAAGGTGTGGTCAATCCCTTAGTGCTGGACTCAAACAAAGACCAGAGGAAAATAACCGACCACGCCTCTCTTGGGAAAATGTACAACTTTGAGCCCATCACCTTGATACACTAATTTTTTTATATATATATCATACATCAATTTATAATCCATTTACAGTAAATCCAGCTCCCATAATTACTTTCTTTTGTTCCACTACTGTACGCACGCCGAAGCACTCAAACCGCGCCCAATTTCACAACAGTTACAGTTAGTTTTATAAAGCACTAACAGCTCCAGAATTCAACTGCTACTACAGTCTTTCAAGGCATTAGACACATGTAATTTGTATATACTGTTCAATTATCCCAAATAGATACTCACAGAACAAAAAAAATAACTACATATTCCATTATCCAACTTGCACTGCTAAAAGACTACTAGCATTCAAAGAAAAAAAATCCTTATACAAACACATAATAACATTATACATTACAAATAAAGAGTTTTTTTAATTAAATAAAAAAAGAACAAAAGAGAGAAAAAGTTAATGTATGAGAAAGAGAAAAAAAGTTAGCAGGCGCTTTTGAAAGTCACTGTAAAAGTAAAGCCCTATTGTCTCCATTTCCTGTGCCTTTTTTTTTTTTTTTACACGAGGCAAGGCAGTAATGACACAGAAACAAAGCAACCTGGTTTACGAAAAGCAGTCCCTATACATAAATTACATATAAAAAACATAATATCAAAACTACGAAATACAAAACATCAAAGATAAACACATACATTAATAGTTAGTAAAGACAAACATTTAAATAAACAGACGCAATCAATGGCCAGAAACAAAATAAAACAAAAACAAACATGCAATCTGAAAGAAAAAACAGTTAGCAAATCCTTTAGAATCAGCGCGCAAACACATGCAGCAAAAAAAAAAGAAAAAAAATGGCAGCAGCGCGCAAGAAAATAAAAAAATAAGAGGAAAAAAACTGTGTCTCAATGGGAGATTAAATCAGTTGATATATAAGAAGAAAATCTAATCAGTTAAAATAAAATTCTCACAATTACAAGATATGGACGACCCAGAAACACCAGAATTGAAGTACAAGATAGACACAGAACGGAGACAAAACAACTAGAAACATCTCGTTCCTTTTTTTATGAGTTCAATTTCCAGCATATACAAATACTCAGCACACCGGGTGAGTTCAAACACATGTGAGGTCCTCAAACGATTTTCCTTTACTACAATACATAAAATGACAAAAACAAACCAAGACAAAGAGTCCAACCTTGCACCCAAAAAAATAAATAAAAAAAAAATCAACAAGCTCTGAACCATAGCTTTAACTTCAAGGAAAATAAACAAAAACCAAGCCTGGAGGCAAGTTCGCAAAATCTGAACAAGCAAATGTAAGGATACATTCAAATGTAAAGATACACTTAAATATAAGGATACATCTGAATGGCAAATCCCACTTCAGACAACAACTGAAAAATTCTATTTTTCATTATAATTACCATAAACCTTTTCCAAGTTTCTTCTTATATATCAAAACCAAAGTAAGAGCTGCGCTACGCCATGGCGGAGACCCCCAAAAAGAATCAATCACAAAACTGTATTGGTCTTTCTCAGAAGTCTGGCTTTCCTCGTTAAGCCAGATCTATTTATTAAAATACACAGAATTTATAGCCAATCAGTGTACAGATACATTACAACATCAAAGTTTAGCCACTCAGTTAACTTACTACCATATATGGTTCACAAGAGACCCTTTCCCATCTTCCCGCTTCTGCGCACATTTCCTGCACTGAACATAACAGGAAATCGGCCACAGCTCATATCCTATAGAAGGAACAACAGTCTATGCAGTATTGACACTAACAAAAATGGAGGGGGGGAATTTCACAGCCCATTTATAAGAACCGGCTTTTTAAGACAAAATATTTATTATATTTACAGGAAATTAAAATCTAACAAGTCCTATCCAAAAAATGAAGCCACAGGCTGCTGTGTAGCCAATTATAACTTGCTCATGCTGCTTGTCAGTCATGAGGTAGACTGGTGGGCTTTTATTTAAGCTCCCCCAGAAACAAAATCCGCATTGGGATCAAAAAACAAAGACATGGAGCGGAACAGCTGCAATGATGACCTGGCTGGAGGTACATAAAAACATACATAATACAGGAGGGGTGGGGTCGCGCCCATTCCACGATGGGGCAGCTGCAACCACCAAATGCATCCAGCCCAGCAACATGTGTAAAACATAATAAGGAAAAAAATGTCATCTGCGCTTATTCCCATTATACCGTGTAAAACGAAACGCAATTAGAGACTTTGGTTTCTATTAATGGCCATTAAGAGTGTAAGCTCACCGCCACGTCAAGACACCTCCAGCCAGGTCATCATTGCAGCTGTTCCGCTCCGTGTCTTTGTTTTTTGATCGCAATACGGATTTTGTTGTTGGGGGAGCTTAAATAAAAGCCCACCAGTCTACCTCATGACTGACCAGTAGCATGAGCAAGTTATGGTTGGCTACACAGCAGCCTGTTGCTTCATATTTTTGGATAGGACTCACCCTCATTAGAGGTGCCTTGACGTGGAGGTGAGCTTACACTCTTAATGGCCATTAATAGAAACCAAAGCCTCTAATTGCGTCTTGTTTCACACGGTATAACGGGAATAAGCGCAGATGCCAATTTTTTCCTTGTTATTCCTTATCATGCATGTGCCAAGCGGCTAACACATACAGTCATGGCCGAAATTGTTGGCACCCCAGAAATTTTTCCAGAAAATCAAGTATTTCTCACAGAATAGTATTGCAGTAACACATGTTTTGCTATACACACACGTTTATTCCCTTTGTGTGTATTGGAACAAAACAAAAAAAGGAAGGAAAAAAAGCAAATTGGACATAATGTCACACAAAACTCCAAAAAAGAGCTGGACAAAATTCTTGGCACCCTTTCAAAATTGTGCATAAATAAGATTGTTTCAAGCATGTGATGCTACTGTAAACTCACCTGGGGCAAGTAACAGGTGTGGGCAATATAAAAACCACACCTGAAAGCAGATAAAAAGGAGAGAAGTTCACTTAGTCTTTGCATTGTGTGTCTGTGTGTGCCACACTAAGCATGGACAGCAGAAAGGAGGAGAAGAGAACTGTCTGAGGACTTGAGAACCAAAATTGTGGAAAAATATCAACAATCTCAAGGTTACAAGTCCATCTCCAGAGATCTAGATTTTCCTTTGTCCACAGTGTGCAACATTATCAAGAAGTTTGCAACCCATGGCACTGTAGCTAATCTCTCTGTGCGTGGACGGAAGAGAAAAATTGATGAAAGGTTGCAATGCAGGATAGTCCGGATGGTGGATAAGCAGCCCTAAACAAGTTCCAAATAAATTCAAGCTGTCCTGCAGGATCAGGTAGCATCAGTGTCAGCGCGAACTATCTGTCGACATTTAAATGAAATGAAATGCTATGGCAGGAGACCCAGGAGGACCCCACTGCTGACACAGACATAAAAAAGCAAGACTACAGTTTGCCAAAATGTACTTGAGTAAGCCAAAATCCTTCTGGGAAAACGTCTTGTGGACAGATGAGACCAAGATAGAGCTTTTTGGTAAAGCACATTATTCTACTGTTTACCGAAAATGGAATGAGGCCTACAAAAAAAAGAACACCGTACCTACAGTGAAATATGGTGGAGGTTCAATGATGTTTTGGGGTTGTTTTGCTGCCTCTGGCACTGGGTGCCTTGAATGTGTGCAAGGCATCATGAAATCTGAGGATTACCAAAGGATTTTGGGTCGCACTAGAGCCCAGTGTTAGAAAGCTGGGTTTGCGTCCGAGATCTTGGGTCTTCCCGCAGGATAATGACTCCAAACATACGTCAAAAAGCACCCAGAAATGGATGGCAACAAAGCGCTTGAGAGTTCTGAAGTGGCCAGCAATGAGTCCAGATCTAAATCCCATTGAACACCGGTGGAGAGATCTTAAAATTGCTGTTGGGAAAAGGCGCCCTTCCAATAAGAGAGACCTGGAGCAGTTTGCAAAGGAAGAGTGGTCCAAAATTCCGGATGAGAGGTGTAAGAAGCTTATTGATGGTTATAGGAAGCGACAGATTTCAGTTATTTTTTCCAAAGGGTGTGCAAATAAATATTAAGTTAACGGTGCCAATAATTTTGTCCAGCCCATTTTCGGAGTTTTGTGTGACATTATGTCCAATATGCTTTTTTTCCTCCCTTTTTTTGTTTTGTTCCAATACACACAAAGGGAATAAACATGTGTATAGCAAAACATGTCTTACTGCAATACTTTTCTGTGAGAAATACTTGATTTTCTGAAAAAAATTCTGGGGTGCCAACAATTTCGGCCAGGACTGTAAGTCCAGTAAGTATTGTCACTTGTGACTGGAGTAGTCAACCTATGCAGGACTAAACACCAGCTAGCAATTCACAATGTTCAAAAAATACATATAATTCCTTATCAAGCAGGGAAGAACTTGACCACAATTGTAATGAGCAAGATCAGAAGAAATATATATATAATGTTGGACTATGCCAAGTGGTTAACACCTAAGTCCAGCGATTATTATCATTTATATCTTGAGTAGTCAATTTATGCAGGACTAGACACTCGCTAGCAATTCCCAATGCTCACTTGCATTATAGTCACTGTGACCCATCTTGATAATTAGCCCAACACAAATTAGGTCAGTTAATTGGTCCACAGTGTATAGACTTAATACCCAAAATAAAAACAATGCTTTGCAATCATAACAAATGCCTCCACTCTAGTCCACAAAATCAATGTTAGTTAACACATTGTTATTTTAAATGAAAGGTGTTCAATAACATTGATTTTAGCAATCTATATAGATCAGCCATTATCCATCATAGCATATTCATCCCCATGTTCACTGCATTTAGATCTTGCATCTATCCCTGTATTTATTTCCCTATACTATATTAGGTGTAGCTTCAATGCTATTTTTTTGGGGTATACATGTATATACCTCTGTATACTGTCGGTTATAAATTAGACATGGACTAGAGTGGAGGCATTGTTATGATTACTAGTAGTAATTTACCATGATGTGCTATATATACAAATAAATAGCCCCCTTCCATCCATGTCACAACCATCACATTAGTTTTAATAAATTAACCATATCTACAGAATGGTTAATCTGACATCCTAAACTGTGATACAAATGCTACTATATGTTTCTAGCTTGTATCAAGCTTGCCGTGCAAATGGCAATAATATCGGCAAGCATTAAACAGGGAAGTGAATGGGCTAAAGTGTGATTGGCTATACGGCAATCACATGATCCGGAAGTCATTTGTTGCAGTCCTTAAATACGGGGGTGTTACATTGCAAGTGGCATTCCTGACGAGCCGAGTAACGGCGAAACGTGCGTCGAATGCATGTCATTAAGCCTTGTCAAAATCTATCTTTACCTTTTGGTTGTAATAATAGCTCTACCAACTATTTCTGGGCCTGGGGCCCTTCATCTCGCTCCCCTTTCCCTCATTGAAGGTGTATTGTGGTGGTGCTATTTATACCATGGTGATACGGTTGCGAATTCAACCATTGACATAAATAATGTTATTTGTGACATGAGGCATTGTTTTTATATTGGGTAGTAAGTCTATACACTGTGGACCAATTATCCCACAAGACACGGAGGCGAGTATTATACTATCTTTTCTTTACTTAAGCCGATAGCAGCAAAGAAAAAATCTCAAATACAACAACAAAAGTATTGAGAAAAAAATACAGTTTAACAATACATATAACAATAGCAGGTAATGGTACAGTCCAGCTCCATGCTGTCCAATCGTCAGGCAGACACTCCATAAATTCCCTGGTAACCCTTGGCTCCTCTTTTCTTTGCTGCTCACTGAGATAAGATGAGTATTGGCAGCAAATTGAGTATTAAAATTGTTTGCAGTATAATGTATTTTACATTTGCAATATTGTGTGTTTTATTTCATTACACTTTTACAAACACACACATTCTGTTAGAGTCAGATTTCATCTGGTTTGTCATTTATTTAGTGCGGGAACTTGTTCTCTGGGTTATTTTGGGCAGATAGTATAAAAACTATGTTATTTTTTAGTTTCCCCGTCTTGTATTTCCTGAGGGGAGACGAGTCGGTCTCTCCGGCGGTTATTGCCGGGTTTCGGCGCCTCCCTGCAACTCCGTCATAGGGCAGAGGTGCGTGTTTGCGCCATTAGTGGTGTCTGAGGTAACGCTCGGCGGCTTGCGCATGCGCGGTATGTTGTGGACACTTACCTCAGACGAACAGCTGCGTTTTTTTTAAACGGAAGTTTCCCAATAAAGTGAATAAATAAATAAGTAAAATAAGTAATAAAAATGAATAAATAAAATAAATTAGTGGTTTATGACTGGCCCAAAACTGCCCGTTACCCCAGGTGCCCTCGTTCTTATGCCCATGTAAATAACCCGGCAGACGCCCTTCTTGCGGCTCTATTGGCTTTTTCCCTCATACTTGGAGTATAATATGGTTAAAATGTCTAGAGAATCTCTCAGCCAGACGTTCATTTATAATTTCCCCAACTTCAGATAGATTTTTATCTAGTGATTCCTGACAGGATAATGAGGTCCCTGAGACTTCAATGAGGGAGAAGAGAAACTCCCAAAAAATATCCCTCATAAAACCTACGTCTACCCGTACTTGTAATGAATTCCCACAGCACATCACTGTGACGAAAAAAGGAGCCAGTTAACTCCGGCTGACAAAGAAAGAGGAAGCGCGCTAGAGACGCAAAGATACCGACAGCTCCTCAGAACATTCTAGAGAGGAAGCAATGTCAGATTGTGAGGTGAATTCCTCTGAGCCGGAGTACGATCCGGTCTCCTCTCCTGAGGCCTCACATTCAGTTTCCTCACCTGATTCCACTGATTCTAAAAACCGCTTATTGATCCGGTAGATGCTGTAAGAAATTCAATGTTTGTACCAGAGCAATTAAAACATCCCCGGTCAGTGGAATGGACACACATAGAGCATGGTACAATTTGGTACAATTTGTCCAGGATTTTATTAATTCCAATAAATTCATTACTTATATATTTTTTGCATTCGCCACTTTTCCTTATCTCCCTAACTTCTTTTTTTTTTGGACATCTGGACCAACTGCTGCTACACCAAAGAGGTTTGGGCCCCCACCTTAAGAGGACCCAAGGCGATACTCCTTGAGCCTGGAATTGAGAGGCTCTATAATTGGTGAGTGTGACCAATTTTAATTTAATCCTCCACCTGTATTGCACAGAGTTACGCTATGGGAGTGCCGTCTCCCGATCTTTTCTGCTTTATCTAGTAACCACCATAGATGAAAGGAGGGACGTGCCACCCTATACTTGGCCGCAAGCTATTTTCTTGAGCCTGGATTCTTAGGCTCTAATAAATGTGAGTGATACATTCATTTTATTAAATTACTTCATCCCAGTATGACCATCTGCACTATTATTGCCTTTATTTCTCTCTGAGGGACACCTTTAAAGAGAAGATTTGATATCTACACCACAGAGAAGATTGTTGCATTTGTCTTCAACCAACAACACTCCTTGAGTATTAAATCATTGCACTTTTTGAACACCTATTTTGCACAAATTGACTTAATAATTTTTTTGAAACTTTTTTGTACTCTTTACCTCCTCGGTTTGGTATTTTAAAGGACACTTCTTGCATTTTAAAGGACACTTTTTATACCTTAAAGGACACCTTTCACATTTTACTTCTATTAACCAGTTGTCATTTAATCAACTGTTCACTGTTTTATGCGCCGTATGGTCTTGTTTATCCTTTTGTCTTAATCTTGGCACGTATTTTGGTTGTTTTTTATGTGCTTTTTACCATACTTAGGCTGCAATTGATTATTTATTCACATAGCACTTTAATTAACTTAAATTAACAAGCGCCCACACTGTATAGTGTATACCCGTATACACACTTTTTAATCAACACATAGAGCATGTGGCTGGTTATATAGAACAGCATATCCGTATGTCAATGGATAAACAAACCAGAAGTAATTTGAGGGCTGAGTGTCCAGCCCCAACTTTGTCACATAAGCTTAATGTAACCCCGAGTTAGATCCCGAAATTATTCACATCCTTAACCAGTCAAATTGGTCCCGAAAAAGGGGAGTAGAGGCACCTTAAGGGGTGTCATGATAAAGTGTTTGATGTTGTAGGTACATTGGCAAATATTAATGGATTCGATTGAGGTTTTTCCTCACTAATGAAAACCAGTCCTGTTTGAACACAGGGGCCGAGTACAGAGATTAGTCTGTGTTTTTGGTAACATAACACAACTTTATCGAGCGAAAAGGAGACGCTCAATTCTCCTCAGGATCCACCCTAAAGTGGCCACCTTAGCGCATAATAAACTGTTGGCGCTATATAAATAATAATAATAATAATGAGCCTGGTCCCAACGCTGAGGGTCAGTTATTTGGAGAAGACATCTTCAAGGAGATGACCGAATATACAAGGTCCTTCTTGACCACAGGTAAAATAAAGGCTAATATCAGGAAAGTTTTCTCAAATAGGTTTTTTTCGTCAAACCTTATTCCACCTCAAGAGGCTCCTTTAAACCCTCTTAACTGGAGCCCCAAAAGGACCTCACCTTTTTTTCCACAAAGGACCAGATTTCAACGTCAAAGTGGTTACAGAGGTTTGAGAAGATCAGGATCTTTTGGGGAGTATAATTTCACACTAACATCCCATACAAACTATTCCTCCGGGAGTTCTGGTTATATCAGAAAAGACAAAGTCGTTACTTCACTACAAGTAGAAAATGTTTTCTTCAGGGGAAACGCGATAGAAGAGGTGACACCTCACGAGGAGATATTCCTGAGACTTTCACCCAGTATCAATTTAAAACACCTAAACGAGTACGTTGTGTACAATCATTTCTAAAAAGGGAAGACATTCCATCATTAAAAGGAGTTTTATCTCCACAAGATTGGATGGTCAATATAGACCTAAAAGACTCTTATCTGACAATCCCGATAAACTACAAAATATCGGTCCTTACACCGACACAGTCTATCGAATTTCTAGGCGTCACCGTAACTACGATGGAGATGTCTCTTTCTTTGCCTTCAGCCAAAGTTCGGCTGATTCACAGAGAAATCAGATGTCTTCTATATGCAGAAGAATTCTCTCTGAGATGGTTAGCTCACCTCCTGGGTCTACTCTCCACAGCAATACAAGTGGTCTTTACAGGACCGCTTTATTGTCGAGCTCTTCCACGTCTGAAAGCACGATTTCTGCCGAGGGGATGGCTTTATCCAGATTGCATCTCTCTGGACGACGAGTCGAAATTGGAGATGCAGTGGTGGCTAAATCATTTTAGAGTCATGGAACAGCAAAGCCATCATCTATCCAACTCCAGAATTGGTCATAGTCAGACGCCAGCAGATCTGGCTGGGGGGCACTGCGGATCACTTTCCACAGGCGGCAGATGGGTTTCCACAGAGATAGGAGTTCCAGACAATTTATATGCAATCCTAACTGGTTTGTTTGCTATTCAAACTTTTATGAAACCTTTCCAGGCGAGTTCCATACTACTGAAGATTTTATTTATTTATTTATAAAGGATTTTACCAGGAAGGATACATTGAGATTTCTCTCGTTTTCAAGCATGTCCTGGGTTCGAGAACATTGAGAGGTTACAGAAATACAAAATAGTAAAATGCAAGATATTAACACAAGACCAAATATACAGATTAACAGAAAAATAAATATGGAGGAAATAAAGTCATTATGTTACAGGTGCATTCCGTATTGAGGTATGTTAATAGGGAAGTCTTTAGGGACTTTACACTGGGGGAAGATTTGACGGTGTCTGGGAGGTTATTCCATATTTGCGGTGCTCTGTAGGAAAATGAGGATCAAGCCATTTTCTTTTTGTATTGCGGTATTGCAAGTAAGGTGCTGGTCCTGGATCTGAGGTTATAGGATGAGGGAACTGCTGGGGAAAGCAGAATATTCAGGTAGGGTGGCAGCTTCCCAGAAAAGCTCTTAAACACCAGTTTGGAAAGGTGAAGGGTGCGTCTAGAGTCCAGCGATGGCCAGTTTAGTTCTTTTAACATGTCACAATGGTGGCCATGTAGTTACATTGTAGCACAAAGCGACAGAATGAGTTATACAATGTAGTAAGTTTCTGGAGGTGTGTTTGCGGGGCGGCTGCATACACTACATCTCCGTATTCAATGGCCGGCATCAGCATTTGTTGTACAATCTGCTTTCTTACCGCGGGGCTCAGGCAGGATTTGTTTCTGTACAGGGCACCTAGTTTGGGGTAAAGTTTAGTTGAGAGTTTTTCGATGTGGGGCCAAAAGATAGATTTGGGTCTAACCACATACCTTGGTATTTGAGAGAAGTGACTGTGGTCAGCGTGCCATTTGATTTTGTCCCAACACATAGATGGGGTGTTTGCAATTTGTGTAGTTTAGGTGCGGTTCCAAAGAGCATCGTTACAGTTTTGTCAGTATTTAGAAAAAGTTTGTTGTGTTTGATCCACTTTTCTACCCCTGTGAATTGTTCTTGCAGCACGGCCTCCAGCTGTGGGAGATTTGGTTTGCTGGTATAGATTACCGTGTCGTCTGCATACATATGTACAGTTGAGGCTTTGCAGACATTGGGCAGATCGTTTATGAATATTGTGAATAGCAGGGGGCCAAGTATCGAGCCTTGGGGTACACCGCACTTGACTGGGAGGGGAAGGGAAGTGCTGTCAGAAATGGACACAAATTGAGACCTATCAGACACATATGATTGGAACCAGGTTAACGTACTATCACCAATACCAGAGTTTTTAAGTTTTTGTAATAGGATGCCATGGTCTACTGTGTCAAAAGCCTTGACAAAATCAAGGAAGATGGCTCCAGTTAGATTTCCTTGTTCCATGCCAGCTTGGATATCATAACAAACTTTTAAAAGGGCAGTTGTAGTTGAATGGTTTGGACGAAAGCCTGATTGATCTGGGGTTAAATAGTTCTGATACTGATAATAATCACGTAATTGAGTGTAGACACATTTTTCCAGAATTTTTGACATTACAGGGAGCAGTGATATTGGGCGGTAGTTGGATACCAAAGTATTGTCTCCACTTTTATAGATAGGTACCACCCTTGCAGTCTTCCAGAGTTGGACAACCTATCCGCCGTGCGGTACATCTATGATTTGGGAGGTCCCAGGTCCAAACAGTTAGCGGAGACAGCGAAATCCTTTTGAGGATTTTACCTGTCTCACAGTATCTCAGTCAGGCCAATACATTCCAGGGTTCAGCAATGTAATGGCGGACTGGAATTCAAGGTATCTGATAGTTTCCAGCAATTGGAGATTGGACACCAGGGTATTTGCCAGTTTGTCATCCCTCTGGGGTCCCTTCTCTATAGCTTTGCTTCGCGCCTCAATGCTCTTCTGCCGCAGTATTACAGTTGGAGACCCGACCCCATTTCTCTAGCCACGGATGCTCTGGTTCAGACCTGGCCTCTAGGGACTCTCTATGCCTTTCCTCCATTCGCCCTCGTTTTAACAGTAATAACACTAATACAGTTGCAGTTAGCTACAATAGTGCTCATAACACCCTTCTGGAGGTCTCAACCATGGTTCGCACAACTTCTGTAACGGTCTATAGACGTTCCAAGGTTGATTCGGGTCTCTTTCTCCAATCTGGGGGACCCGGAGGGAATCAGAATCTCATGAGTCCCCACTCACTATGGTTAATAGCTTGGAAAATATCAGGGATCACTGGCCTGTTGACATTTCGGAAGCAACTGCCTCCTTATTGTCGAGCTCCTGGGCTCCATCTACTAGGAGGAGATACAGATCAGCATGGAAGGCATGGGTTTCTTGGTGTATGGAATGACAGATTAATCCCATATCAGCTCCTTTGAATAATTTGTTGAGTTTCTTCACGCATCTATTTGAAGATGGTAAACCGTATCGTAAGATTAATAACTTCAGATCGGCGATATCTGCTTCACATCAAGGTTTTAACGGGGTTCCTGCAGGGAAGCACCCTATTGTATGTAGGTTATTAAAGCTTATACGATGTAAAAGACCTCCTCGTGTTCATTATTCTAACACTTGGGATGTTAATATAGTGTTAAATTTTCTGGAGAGGTGGCCCGATAATGAAGCTTTATCCATTAAACAAATTTCGGAGAAATTGGCCATTTTACTGTGTTTAATTTCCTGCAAAAGAGTCTCAGACGTTCGGGCCCTGGATTTACTGGGAAGAAGTTTTTCCCCGACAGGGGTAACATTTTTGATTTCTAATAGGACAAAAACTTAATTGTCAGAGGTCTTCTATCCAGCTTTTCCACAGCGTCCGAATTTGTGCCCAGTACATTGTTTAATGGAATACGAAAGAGTTACTGCCCCTAACAGGTCTCTCCAATCTCAACGATTATTCATTTCCCTACGTAAACCATATAAATCTGTACCTTCCACCACACTCGCTGGGCGGGTTAAATGGATCATGTCAGAAGCTGGTGTAGTCATCTCTGTGTTCAGGGCTCATTCTTCCCGGAGTGCTTCAGCTTCCGGAACTTTTTGCTGTGTTTGTCGCCTTGTAGACATCTTAAAACAGCAGACTGGTCCAGAGAATCCACCTTTTAGGGAGTGTTATTTTAAACCAGTGTGTCACATGTCACTATCACTAATATTATGCGAGTTCAAAGCTTAATTAATGAGCCTCCGTGTCTTGTGGGATAATTCCCAGATTCCCCTATTAACAGGACGGGGAATCATAATTATAATAAAGACACGGAAGCGAGTATTATCCCACCCTAATATTTGGGACTATTCCCACCCTTATATTTGGGTTAAATTGAAATGTCTCAGTGGTTATTATGGATCATTCGATATCTTTTGAATAAGCTCTTGGTGATCTTTAGTACGTTGTTTTTTCTCCGGTAGCTTGAGCTTCAAGTTGGAGTTTACGTTGAAGGATGGTTATTCTTCCATTGTTTCGATTTAATGGAAGAAGCTGTTAGTCTGTCTCGTATCAAGAAAAGAGGAGGAGCCAAATGTTACCAGGGAATTTATGGAGCGGTCTACCTGATGATTGGACAGCAGGGAGCTGGACTGTACCATTACCTGCTATTGTTATATGTATTGTTAAACTGTATTTTTCTCTCTAAATACTTTTATTGTTGTATGAGAGATTTTCTTTTCTTTACTTAAGCTGATAGCGTAATACTCGCCTCCATGTATTTATTATAATTATGATTCCCCGTCATGAGAATAGGGGAATCTGGGAATTGCTAGCTTGTGCTTAGTCCTGCATTAATTGACTACAAGTCGTAAGTGACAAGAATTACTGGACTCATGTGTCAGCTACACATATATACAGTACTGTGCAAAAGTTTTAGGCAGGTGTAAAAAAATGCTGTAAACAAAGAATGCTTTGACAAATGGAAGTGTAACACATTTATGTTCATAAATGAACAAAATGCAGTGAATGAAAAGAGAAATGTAAATCAAATCAATAATTGGTGTGACCACCCTTTGCCTTCAAAACAGAAGCAATTCTTCTAGGTAAACTTGCAGACAGTTTTTGCTGGAATTCTGCTGGTAGGTTGTGCCAAACATCTTGGAGAACTAAGCACAGATCTTCTAGAGGTGCCTTGACGCTGGCGGGCGAGCTTAGTCTTATAATGGCCATGAATAAGAAACCAAACCTCTAATTGTGTTTAGTTTCACACGGTATAATGGGAATAAGCGCAGATGACATTTTTTTCTTTGTTATGTTTCCCACATATTGTTGGGCTGGATGCATTTGGTGGTTGCAGCCACCCCATCGGGGAATAGGCGCGACCCCACCTCTCCTGTACTATATATGTATTGTACAACTGTATTTTTCTCTCTAAATACTTTTGTTGTTGTATAGGGGAATCTGAGAATTGCTAGCTTGTGCTTAGTCCTGCATTAATTGACTACAGGTCGTAAGTGACAATTACTGGACTCATGTGTCAGCTACTCGGCATATGCCTAACACATATACAGTGGCAAGAAAAAGTATGTGAACCCTTTGGGATTACGTGGGGTTTTGCATGAATTGGTCATAAAATGTGCTCTGATCTTCATCTAAGGTTGGGGTCAGACCAGCGCACTTTAAACGCGCGTTCTGGCGCACATAATCACGGCCGCACTAGCAGCAAATGACGGGCAATGACGGCCAATATACGAAGTACGGTCGCACGAAAGTCCGGCCGCGCAACGCAAGTGGAAAACGAACGCATTTTTTCGAGCACGCCGAACCGCTAGTACGGACGTACAGATTGCGCAGCTGCGGCATAGCGGCGTGTTTGCGTGATTAGGAGACGTCAGACGCTGCACATGTGTGGCCTATATAACGTCCAGACGAAAAAAAGTGTCCTGTGGTGGCTGTTGTGGTACCTGGCAATTGCAGAAGATGGCTGGTCTGGATATTGATGTGGAGCGTCTGATAGCGGCAGTGGCGGAGCATCCCAAGATTTGGGACACGGCTTGTGACCTGTACAAGGACAAACTGAGAAAGGCCAGCGCATGGGTTGCAGTCTCGAGGGTGGTGTACCTGGAGTTTGATACGTGGTCTGACAGAGAGCAGAAGCTACAGATTGAGTACATGATTAATTCATAATCACATGTAAATTGCATGTACAATAAAAGTAAAGGCAAACATAATAGGTGCCCTGGCAGCTGGGGAGCATATAACATGTGACGGCACCTGCCCTGCATCGCTAGTAAAATAATTAGACAGAGCATCGTGAAACCTGTTGCTGTATCTATTCACAGCTATTATGTCATGGTTTGCATATTCATCCAGACCCGTAACTGTGAGGGTATCAGCGAAATTCAAACCATCCCTCGCACAAACATAATTATGTAGGATGCAGCAGCATTTCACTATATCCACACAGAAATCAACCTGTACATCCAGCGGTCTATGAAAAATCCTCCACTTGTTGGTCAGTATGCCAAAGCTACACTCCACATACCGTCTCGCCCGCGACAGCCTGTAATTAAACACCTGCTTCCTCACATTCAGGTGTGTCCCTGAGTAGGGCCGTAGGAGATGTGTGGATAGGCCGAATGCTTCGTCACCCACGAAGGCATAGGGGACTGCCACGTCACTGCCAGGCAATGGTGCGGGTCTGGGTATGTGCAGGGTCCCACTCTCGAGCTCATCCCACAGTGTAGAGTTCCTGAACATTGTGGAGTCAGAGTCTTTGCCGTATGATCCAACGTCAACATACACAAAATCATAGTTGGCATCTGACACCGCCAGTAGGCCAATGGAAAAGAAATGTTTATAATTTTGATACAGTGAGCCACTGTGCAGTGGCTTCACTATGCGGACATGTTTGCCATCCACGGCTCCAAGGCAATTGGGGAAGTTGGCTCTCCCCCAAAATCCGGCTGCAATTGCTACCCATGCCTCGTCCGTGGGTGTTGGTAAACATTGCTTCTTCATGGTTTCCCATATTGTTTGGCACACCTTGCGGACGATCTCACCAGCTGTTGATCTGCCAACGCGGAAGTTGTAATGCAGATCCTTCAAACTGCATCCACTAGCAAGATACCTGGGAAATATGAATTAAATCTGTGTTATGATCACATCACATGAACCGACCCTAATGTCACTCTCATTATGTTTTGCAGCACATGAAATTAGCAACAAGTGGCGCACTATCAGAGACAACTACACCCGGGTCCTGAAAAAGGAAGCGGCAGCTGCGCACTCTGGAGCTGGGGCAAGGAGGAAGGTGCACAGCTATCTTTATGCTGAACAATTGTCGTTCCTCAGGAGGACCCAGGAGCCAAGGCCAACTGCGAGCAGCATTGACCAGCCATCCACCTCTGGGTCACAGGAGCAACACCTGCCGGCAGGGGGTTCTGCCAGCTGGCAGGAGGAGGTTGACCAGGGTGGCACGGACTCGCAGGTGGAGGGGGAGGTGGAGACCGGACCGGTGCCAGCTGCAGCACTGAGAGACAGCACCAGACCGGCTCACAACAGGAGGAGGGGACCGCCTAGCGACTTCGAGCAGGCCATGGTCAGGTTCATGGGGTCGCACAATCCACAACCTCCACGCTGCACCATCACTGACAGTGAGGACATGTCCTTTGTCCATTCCGGTCAATCCCTGCTGGACCAGATGACCCCGGCGCAGAAGGTGGAGTACCGCCGCAGATCCCTGGAACTCATCCATGAGATCCTGTCCCGTCCAGAACAGGCTGCGGTCTACTATGGTGCGGTGCCACAACGCCATCATGCCACTGGTTATGCCAGCCACAGCCAGGCACCACCCACCCACCCATGTCCCATGTTGCTGGGCCTCCCCCAGAGTCTGGGTACCGCCGCGGATCCACACATGGTCCTCATGAGCCAGATGCTCCTCTGTACCAGGATTTGTGAGATGTCTTGTATGTTTTTGGTTGACATGCTGTTCCTGTTGTCACTGTTATGTTTTGTCCTTCATGTTATTTTCTTTTGTATATATGTTACAAATATGTAATTCATTTATTTTCTTGTTTATTACAATATATTTCTATTTACATACATTCTTGTCAGTGTCAGAGGTTTTTTTGGACGTGTCTTGGAATGTGATGCCTGCGTGTGGGTGGGTATGAATGTGCTTGCGTACATGTCACTACAGACCGACAATAGGGGCTCTGCACACCGAGCACATGTCTGCTAGGCTTGTGCACCTATTTTTTTTCGAGTCGATTCGGTTTGATTTTTCGGATTTTTAAACTTTTCGATTCGGCTCGTTTCTACCTATCGCTGTTTCGATTCGGTTCGGCTCGACTCGTTTTCCGGGTACTTTTTTCTCGGAATTTCGACCATGTTTCGTATTTTCGTGTCACTTAGCTCGTTTTATGTATCAACTTTTCGTAAGTTCGGAAATTTAGTTTCTTCGGAACGTCGGTTCTCCTCGTTTCAAAGCAATAAATTTCGATTTGACACATTTCAAGTCCATTCGAAAATTCCGTAAATATTTCGGGTCGGCTCGGAAAACTTTTCGGATCTGACGTTTTCGGATCTCAAATTTTTCGGTAATTCGGCCGCATCCGAAAACACGAATCGGGAAATTTCGTGAAAATTCCGAAATTCCGAAAACTGAAACACACATCCCTAATGTCTGCTGACTGCCAGCGAAGTCATGCATACAGGTGTTTGGAAGTACTTACCGCAAAGTGATAACCAGCATCTCCTCCGGTGGTATGGCATCCCTCATGTTGGTGTCCCTCTTGGTCAGCGGCTCCAGTAACTGTGACAACAGTTCATCGAATGAGGGGATGGACATCCGCATGTAGTTGAAAAACTTCACAGGGTCCCTCTCTCGCAGTGGCCTGTACAGCGTCACAAAGTGGCCATGAGTGTGTCTGGCAGCGTTGATGGGATGAACCCATGTTCGCCGTTGTCTTTTGTGCTGGAGGTACAGGTAGCCCGTTGCAGCAAACACAAACACTTGCAGTGCATCCATCTTGGTGAAACGCCACCATCAACGAAATGGCTTTTTATACCCCTTCACCTTAATTTTTGATTCACCTATTGATTTGGTAAATTAGATTACGCGTTTAATTGCAGATCCGTAAAAAAAAATCACGCACGAAAATGCGCATCGTATGACCGTTTTCGCGCACTCCGTGAAAAAATACGTCAATTCGTTCGGACGCACTTTTTTACGTTCGCGTGTAAAAATGCTTTCGTTTGACCCCAGCCTAAGTCACAATAATTTGAAAAACACAGTCTGCTTAAAATAATACAACACAAACATTATATGTTTTCATGTGTTTATTGAACAGAACATGTAAACATTCACAGTGCAGGGTGGAAAAAGTATGTGAACCCCTAGCCTAATGACTTCTCCAAAAGCTAATTGGAGCCAGGAGTGAGCCAACCTTGAGTCCAATCAGTGTGATATTATTGGATGTGTTGCTGAAAGCTGTCCTGCCCTTTAAAAACACACACCAGTTTTGGGTTTACTGGTTTCAAGAAGCACTGCCTGATGTGAACCATGCCTCGCAGAAAACCGCTCTCAGAAGACATACCATCAAGAATTGTTGACTTGCATGAAGCTGGAAAGGGTTACAAAAGTATCTCCAAAAGTCTTGATGTTCATGTGTCCACGGTAAGACAGACTGCTGAATTTTCTCCATTTGTAGACACTGTTGCTACTCTCCCTAGGCGTGGTCGTCCTGTAAAGATGACTGCAAGAGCACAGCGCAGAATGCTTAATGAGGTAAAGAAGAATCCTAGAGTGTCAGCTAAAGACTTACAGAAATCTCTGGCACATGCTAACATTTTTGTTGACACATCTACAATAAGGAAAACATTAAACAAGAATGGAGTACATGGGAGGACACCACGGAGGAAGCCATTGCTGTCCAAAACGAATATTGCAGCACGTTTGAAGTTTGCAAAAGAGCACCTGGATGTTCCACAGCACTACTGGCAAAATATTCTGTGGACAGATGAAACCAAAATTGAGTTGTTTGGAAAAAACACACAACACTATGTGTGGAGAAAAAAAAGGCACAGCACACCAACATCAAAACCTCATCCCCACTGTAAAACATGGCGGAGGAAGCATCATGGTTTGGGGCTGCTTTGTTGCCTCAGAGCCTGGACGGATTGTTGTCATTGATGGAAAAATAAATTCCAGAGTTTATCAAGACATTTTGCAGGAAAACGTAAGACCATCTGTCCGTCAACTGAAGCTCCGCAGAGGATGGGTGATGCAACAGGACAATGACCCAAAGCATACAAGTAATTCAACAAAAGAATGGCTTCAACAAAACAAAATACGCCTTCTGGAGTGGCCCAGTCAGAGTCCTGACCTCAACCCGATTGAAATGCTGTGGCATGACCTTAAGAGAGCGATTCACACCAGACATCCCAAGAATATTGCTGCACTGAAACAGTTTTGTGAAGATGAGTGGTCCAAAATTACTCCAGATCGTTGTGCAGGTCTGATCTGCAACTACAGGAAACGTTTGGTTGAGGTTATTGCTGCCAAAGGAGGGTCAACCAGTTATTAAGTCCAAAGGTTCACATACTTTTTCCACCCTGCACTGTGAATGTTTACATGTTCTGTTCAATAAACACATGAAAACATAATGGTTGTGTTATTTTAAGCAGACTGTGTTTTTCAAATTATTGTGACTTAGATGAAGATCACAGCACTTTTTCTTGCCACTGTATATACAGTACTGTGCAAACGTTTTAGGCAGGTGTGAAAAAATGCTGTACACAAAGAATGCTTTGACAAATGGAAGTGTAACACATTTATGTTCATAAATGAACAAAATGCAGAGAATGAACAAAAGAGAAATGTAAATCAAATCAATATTTGGTGTGACCACCCTTTGCCTTCAAAACAGCAGCAATTCTTCTAGGTACACTTGCAGACAGTTTTTGCAGGAATTCTGCTGGTAGGTTGTGCCAAACATCTTGGAGAACTAAGCACAGATCTTCTTCTGTGGATGTCGGCTTTCTCACATCCTTCACGTAATCCCAGACACACTCGATGATGTTGAGATCAGGGCTCTGTGGGGGCCATCACTTCCACTACTTCTTCTGCTTTACGCTGAAGATAGTTCTTAATGACTTTGGCTGTTTGTTTGGGGTCCTTGTCCTGCTGCAGAATAAATTTGTCATACGCCTCCCTGATGGTATTGCATGATGGGTGTCAGTGTTGCACGTAGCGGTGGCAGCGTTGGAACCAATATGCAGGATGTACATATAGCTGAGCGGTATGATAGCGTAGTATAATGTCCAGGCAGCAATCGAGGGGTTAAAGCAGTCAGCGTAATAATATATCCAGACAGAAGTCGAAGGGTTAAAGCAGGCAGCGTAGTAATATATCCAGGCAGAAGTCAGAATCACGGTCTCAGGAAACAAGTATGTAAACAAGCGCAACAGACTAGAATAAACTAGTACTGAACTGTCATCCAGGTGACTTTTTATGGAGAACCTCCCGGGCGGTCTCTGATGACGTGCGGACTGCCGTCGGCCGTTCTGAGCGTCCCTGCGTACAACATTCTCTGATAGCCCGGGAAAACGTGCGCACGCGCGGTTCACTCTGCAGCCGGGCCACGAGGGAGGAGGATGGATGGACGCTACTAGCGTCGGAATGCCCGTCAGCGCCCGGGACTGGAGCGCAACCCAGGACCAGCGGTAGGAATCCCTGACAATGGGTAAGTATCTGCCTGTATTTCTCAGCATTGAGAACACCATTAATCCTGACCAAATCTCCAACTCCATTTGCAGAAATGCAGCCCCAAACGTTCAAGGAACCTCCACCATGCTTCACTGTTGCCTGCAGACACTCATTATTGTACCGCGCTCCAGCCCTTCCACCAACAAACTGCCTTCTGCTACAGCCAAATATTTCACATTTTAACTCATCAGTCCAGAGCACCTGCTGCCATTTTTCTGCACCCCAGTTCCTATGTTTTCGTATATACTTTAGTCGCTTGGCCTTGTTCCCACGTCGGAGGTATGGCTTTTTGGCTGCAACTCTGCCATGAAGACCACTTCTGGCCTGTAATGGCGAGCCCCCAAATAGGGTGATGGGGAGCCCCCAATCTGCGGAGGTTGAAGCCTTTAGGGCAGGTATGTGGTAAACAGGCAGTAATAGGATAAAGCACAACACCTTCAGACTATTACTTAGAATCCAGGGAGTAATACAGGAGAACCAACAGGCTACTAAGCTCCAAAGGTTTTCGAGACCAATGGATAACTTAGAGCACCCAACAATACAGAGGATAGCAAAACCTGAGCTCTAGAACTAGAAGGTATTTGGCAAGACAGAATGAATTGTGCAAGCTGCAGGGCAGCACTCAATACTGATACAATAATACAGACTAATGAACCAGACACTCTCAGCCAGGGAGCACAGACAAGGTCCTGAGTACCACTCAACAGCAAATTGGCTTCGTGGCCAGATGTCTGCTGAGCGAAAACAGCTACAACTTGCACAAACACAATAATACCTGAAACAGACAAGGTTATAACTAGAGAGGTCCAAAATACCAAGCAAAAGGTCATACACGGGATATCAGAAATACAACAGGGGTCAGGCAAGAGAGGAATCAAACACAAGAGCCAGAGGTCATACACGGGTAGTCAGAACAAGAGGAACAATGATATAGCGCACAGGAACTAGGTAGAATAAGGTCTATCCTGGTCCAAGGATCAAGGGGAATCCTGGGCCTACATATATGGCAGAACAGGTCATGTGACCGCAGACCAATAAGCCCAACAGATGGCCTGCAGCCTGAAAACAAAAATAAACAGGAATGCCTGCTACCACCAGCAGGGGGCAGGGCCGAGACGTGACATGGCCAGACTTCTCCAGACAGTAGACAGGTGTACCTGGGTCCCACTGGTTTCTGCCAGTTCTGAGCTGATGGCACTGCTGGACATCTAACGATTTTGAAGGGCAATAAGCTTGATGTGTCTTTCATCTGCTGCACTAAGTTTCCTTGGCCAACCACTGCGTCTACGATCCTCAACGTTGCCCATTTCTTTGTGCTTCTTCAAAAGAGCTTGAACAGCCCATCTTGAAACCCCAGTCTGCTTTGAAATCTTTGTCTGGGAGAGACCTTGTTGATGCAGTATAACTACCTTGTGTCTTGTTGCTGTGCTCAATCTTGCCATGACCTGAAACGGTCTTTCACAACCTCACCTTGGTAGCAGAGTTTGACTGTTCCTCACCCAGTTTTAAGCCACCTACACAGCTGTTTCTGTTTCAGCTCATGACTGGGTTTCACCCTACGTGTGACATTGATGATCATTAGCACCTGTTTGGTATAATTGGTTGATCCTACACCTGACTATAATCCTACAAAATCCCTGACTTTGTGCAAGTGGACCTGTGAGAATTGCTGCTGGTTTGATGCAAAACGTAGTAACAGCAAATATTGATTTGATTTAGGTTTTTCCTTTGTTCTCTCACTTTGCATGTTGAAAATTGACAAATATAAACAATCATTATTTATATTTCTGAAAGCATTCTTTGTTTACAGCATTTTTTCACAGCTGCCTAAAACTTTTGCACAGTACTGTATATATATATATATTTCTTTTGATTTTGCTCATTACTATTGTGGTGAAGTTCTTCCCTGCATGATAAGGAATTATATGTAATCTTTGAGCATTGAGAATTGTCAGCTGGAGCTTAGTCCTGCATAAAATGACTACTCAAGTCATAAGTGACAATAATTTCTGGATTTATGCGTTAGCCATTTGGCATATGCCCAACACCTATATATACATATATATCTCTTTGGATCTTGCTGATTACAATTGTGGTGAAGTCCTTCCTTGCAGGTTAAGGAATTCTATGTAATCTCTGAGCATTGGGAATTGCTAGCTAGTGTTTAGCCTTGCAGAAATTGACTACTCAAGTCATAAGTGACAATAATTGCTGGGTTTATATATCAGCCACTTGGCATATACCCAACATATACGCATATATACAGTATATACATATTTCTTCTGATTTTGCTCATTTACAATTATGGTGAAGTCCTCCCCTGCATGATAAGGAATTATAGTATCCTTGGTAAAGGTTATTATGTCTTTCTAGGGATGGTGTATATATATATATATGTTTAGTTATGTCCATTTATGTCGTGTGTGTCAGTGCACTGATTGTGGTTTTATTTTAGTATTCATTTCAATAAATGTTAAGTTTTAATTGCACTCTCTATGTCTGCCTTTCGTTTTGAGCTCCATGACCCCAATTCTCCCTTTGACCAATCGATAACAGGATTATGTTTAGCCAGCCATAGATACCCTTAGGCTAGGGTCAGACTAACGCATTTTTTGCGTTGTCCGTGAAAAAGTGCGTTCGAACGAATGGACGCATTTTTCACGGAGTACGCGATAGCGGTCATACCATGCGCATTTTCGTCGTGATTTTGTACGGATCGTCAATAAAACCCTTTTTGCGTCTGGACGTTATGTTGGCCGGACATTAGCAGCATCTGACGTCTCCTAATCACGCACACACACCGCTAGCGGGCGCAGCGCACTCTGTACGTCAGTAGTAGCGGTTTGACGTTCTCGAAAAAATGCGTTGGTTTGCCACTTGCGTTGCGCAGCCGCACTTTTGTGAGGCCGTTCTTCATATGTTCCCCGGCATTGGACGTCATTTGCTGCTAGCGATCTTCTCTCCATGTAGGAGACCTGTATGGAAAGAAAGGAATCGTATCATGAGTAACGTGTGGTCTCAACAAATTTCTGCCATCAATAGACTTGATAACCAGAGGTATCTCTTTTGACCTGGTGTATAATAGCAGCGAATCCTGAATCAAGAAAGTTCCCACCAGAACCTGAATCAATAAGTGCCTCCGTGTCGAGCTTGATATTCTCCCAAGCAACAGACACTGGAACCACCACACAAGACCTTTTCTTTCTTTTCTTTTTTGATAGGAGAGACACTGTTGTCATGCCTAGAACCTGTCTCTCAGGGGATTCTAGACACGCTCATTTCCCTGCATGCATAGAATACCTTTTGTTCTACCCTTGGGGGTGAGGAGGCTTGACGTGTAGGAGGAGCGGAACAAGAGACTTGGGAAGACCTGCGAGGCTTATCACGACCAGACCTTCTCTCACAGATCTGATCGTCCAGAGCTATACAGTAATCGATAGGATCATCAAGCTCCTCTGGTAGCGACATTGGAGCGAGCTCGTACATTAAAGCATCATTAACCCCTTTGAGAAATGCGGTTGAGAACGCGTCATTCGGCCATTGCAACTCAGCTGCCATAGTCTTAAACTCAATGGCATAGTCAGCTACTCGGCGGTTACCTTGTTTAATACGAAATTGTGTCCTGGCAGCACCAGTAGCACGTCTGGCTGGGTCAAACGTACGTTTGAGATCTTTCATAAACTCATGATAGTTATAAATTACAGGTTTTCTTCACTCCCATAAGGGAGTTGCCCATAGAAGCGCCTTCTCAGTTAAGTGATTGATCACATAAGCCACCTTGGCTCTTTCAGTAGGACACATACCCGGATTTAACTCGAAAATAATGTCCATCTGCATGACAAAGCCCCTGCATGTACCAGAAGTACCATCATAGCATATGGGGGTTTTCAGACTCACATGAGATATAGCCCCAACCTGAGGGGGTGAAACATTTACCAAAGGAGACAATGGAGGCGATAGTGGTGGATTCATCAATAGCCCCAAAGCCTGAGCAAACTGGTCCATCCTTTTGTCCTGCTCTTCCTGTTTGGATATTACAGTTGTGTTCAAAATTATTTAGCCCCCAATGCTGTAAAGGGTTTTAGGGAATTTAGTGACATTTGTAATTGTATTCAGAATGAAATCCTACAAGGACTTTTTAAAGAACCATATGCAACTAAAATGACATCAATTGGTTTTGTAATACAGTAGTAAATGTTTCTTTTGTGAATTCTTCATTGACACAATTATTCAACCCCTTAAAGACTACCACTCTGAAGAACAGAGGTTCATTCAAGTGTTTTCAATCAGGTATTGAAAACACCTGTGGATGTCACGGAGCAGCAATAAAGCATAATAAGCACCAATTAGGCAGCTTTAAAATGACTGTGATACTCAGCTCCTTCTAGACATTTACTGGTGTGGTTACAAACATGGTGAAGTCAAGAGAATGGTCCAGGAAGACAAGAGAAGAGGTGATTACTCTTCACAGGAAGGGCAATGGCTATAAGAAGATTGCAAAGATGTTAAACATACCAAGAGAGACCATAGGAAGCATCATTCGCAAATTCAAGGCAAAGGGCACTGTTGAAACGCTACCTGGTCGTGGCAGAAAGAAGATGCTGACTTCGACTGCTGTGCGCTACCTGAAGCGTAGAGTGGAGAAAAGTCCCCATGTGACTGCTGAGGAACTGAGAAAAGATTTGTCAGATGTGGGTACTGAAGTTTCAGCTCAGACAATACGGCGCACACTGCGTAATGAAGGCCTCCATGCCAGAACTCCCAGGCACACCCCCTTGCTGTCTCCAAAGAATAAGTAGAGTCGACTGCAGTATGCCAAAAGTCATGTGGACAAACCACAGAAGTTTTGGGATAGTGTTCTGTGGACTGATGAAACAAAATTAGAACTGTTTGGGCCCATGGATCAACGCTATGTTTGGAGGAGGAAGAACAAGGCCTATGAAGAAAAGAACACCTTGCCTACTGTGAAGCATGGCGGGGGGTCAATCATGCTTTGGGGCTGTTTTGCTTCTGCAGGTACAGGGAAGCTTCAGCGTGTGCAAGGTAACATGAATTCTCTTCAGTACCAGGAGATATTGGATGACAATGTGATGCAGTCCGTCACAAACCTGAGGCTTGGGAGACGTTGGACCTTTCAACAGGACAATGATCCCAAGCATACCTCCAAGTCCACTAGAGCATGGTTGCAGATTAAAGGCTGGAACATTTTGGAGTGGCCATCGCAGTCATCTGACTTAAATCCGATTGAGAACCTCTGGTGGGACTTAAAGAAAGCAGTTGCAGTGTGCAAGCCTAAGAATGTGACTGAACTGGAGGCTTTTGCCCATGACGAATGGGCGAAGATACCCGTAGATGGCTGCAAGACACTTGTGTCAAGCTATGCTTCACGTTTAAAAGCTGTTATAACTGTAAAAGGATGTTGTACTAAGTACTAAGATTGAATGTCACTTGGGGGTTGAATAAAACTGATAATGATGTGAGCACAGAAAAGACATTTGTGGTTATTTCATTATAAATGTTATGTTATATTTGTCTGACCTACACGTGCCTCTTTGATTTAATTGTAAGCAAGATGACTGAATGATCAAAATCAATGTCAAACTGGCCAAAACACTCAATTTCAGTGGGGGTTGAATAATTTTGAACACAACTGTAGGTCGCCTAATTTGAACATCAACATGGACAGGTCTGTTGGATCCATATCTAGGCCTTGACGTAATGTGACGTTCCCCAGGACAGTCCTGGTAGGATCCCTGATGACAGACCTCTAAACCTCCGATCCTTAGGATGGTCGGGACCACTAGCCCTATACTTCTAGCAGCCACAAAGACCAGGGAAATAGAACCAAACAAAGACACAGCAGGACGAGATATTCACTGTGGACTGCGCTACAGTATGTGGCAGGCTCAAACACACACCAACGGGAACAGGAGGCAAACAAAACAGGCAGGGATACAGAGAGCGAATCGTCATTATAACAGACCGAGTCAGCAATGGTTCTTGCACTGTGTACTGCGATACAGTATGTGGCCGGATTGAGCACACACCAGCAGCACCAGGAGGCAACACACAACAGGCAGGGGTACAGAGAGAATAGTCGTATGGCAGGCAAAGTCGGCAACAGATCGGATCCTTAGAACAAAGCAGGGTCAGCAACGATTCAAAACACCAAGATAGCAAAGCAGCAATGCAGGAAAGAAACTCCACGTCAAGGCAAGGTTCCCAGCACGCGTTTAGGATTTAAAGGCTGGCAGCTCCGCGTCATCACGCCACGCCCCACCCCCTGATCAGCCGTGTCTACGCCAGGTGCTGCCGGAGATCCTGGCACTCAGCTACCCGGCGGCACCACGTGTCCGGGGTACCCATGGGAGCCACCCGGGACCCTGGATGTGACTGTGACAGATACAATAATGTGCGGTGTGTATGAGGGTGAGTTTTATTGCTGTAGAGCTCTGTGATACACTCATACACAGCGCACATTACTGTATCACAGAGCTCCACAGCAATAAAACTCACAGTAATGTGCAGTGTGTATGAGGGTATCACAGAGCTCCACAGCAATACAACTCATGCTCATATACACTACACATTACTGTGAGTTTATTGCTGTGGAGCTCTGACACGCTCATACACACCACACATTACTGAGTTTTATTGCTGTGCACTATCTCTCTTATGCATTCATACACACTGCAAATTACTGTGAGTTTAATTGCTGTGGAGCTCTGTGATACGCTTATACACACAGCACATTACTGTATCACAAAGCTCCACAGCAATAAAACTCACAGTATTGTGCAGTGTGTATGAGCGTGTCACCCAGCTCCACAACAATACAACTCAGTAATGTGTAGTGTGTATGAGCATATCACAGAGCTCCACAGGAGCTCATACACACAGCACATTACTGTGAGTTTTATTGCAGTGGAGCTCTGTGATACAGTAATGTGCGGTGTGTATGAGTGTATCACAGAGCTCCACTGCAATAAAACTCACAGTAATGTGCTGTGTGCGTGAGTTTTATTGCTGTGGAGCTCTGTGATATGCTCATACACACTGCACATTACTGAGTTTTATTGTTGTGGAGCTGTGTGACACGCGCATGCACACCTCACATTATTATGAGTTTTATTGCAGTGGTTTCTGTGATACAGTAATGTGCAGTATGTATGTGCGTATCACAGAAACCACTGCAATAAAACTCATAGTAATGTGAGGTGTGCATGCGCATGTCACACAGCTCCACAACAATAAAACTCACAGTAATGCTAGCAGTGGTATACACTGATGCCATTTCCGGCCCTGGATTGGGAAATCATGCTGTATGAATATTGTTGGGACTTCTGTTGAATTCATTAGATTTATCCGAGGTTTTGGCTCCGATAGCTCAGAGCTGCCTTGACACTAGAAGAGAGTATGCTCACGTTTTTTGTTGTTTATATTGTGTATGGGTTTAATCTCTTTAAAAACAAGCTCGAGTATCTCTCACAAAATCTATGTTGTGTATATTACACTAAAGAGGAAGCTGATCAGTCACTGAGATCCACACAACATCCCTGTGAGCTCACGATAAAAACCATGCGGAGCCTGTGCCCTCCTAAACGTGAGGAGCTTTCCCACCACAAAGCTGCTAGAGGGATGGCACTGGAAGTGACGAGCTCCCTCACCCCACCACCTACAGCAGCCATAGTATCTGTGTGTTTGGGGGTGTGGGAGGTGCCAGTATGTGTGGGTAACGGGAGTCAGTGTCTGTAGGTGGTGTCAATGCTTGTGCCAGGGCAGCGTCAGTCTCCATGGGGTTCTATGGCACCAAGGGAAAAATTCCAGTGGCGTCACTGCTGGTGTCAGTTTGTGGGTCCCTTGTCTCCCTTGGATTAGAGCTGAAATATATGGAGTTGCCAATGGCCCTTTAGCGGCCTCCTATTGCCTACGGACCCAGAACAGGGGGTTGTGGGGGGTGAAAGGGGGTGCAGCTATATGTGATTTGCTAGGGATCTGGGAATCTTCCACATTGACAGAAAAGCTGTAGTTAATGGGCAGTATTACAATGTTGGTGCTAACTTAACCAGAGCTGTTGTAAACTGGAAATCTCCATAGACTATAATGACTCTGGGAAGTTTACACCAGCTTTGGTTACGTTAGCAACAACTATGTAATATGGCCCAACATGTTTAAATCCCATGACAGGCGGCAGGACACGAAACCATTCGCTCCACCGGAGGGTGATACATTTATGAACGGTAAACGTTCTTATCAGTAGGTGTGGGCTGTTCACCACCCTTGGCAGCTGGCCGCTGCTCATCTGAAGGGCACATAAGGAATGTGACAGACGATTATTAGGAATGTGACGGGTAATTATAGGACGTCTGGGAGTTTATTGGGATAAACGAGATAAGCTAAAGCAAATCCTCCGATAATAAAGCTTCATGAACTTTTTACCATCAGTAATTATGTGACCGTAACCGTGTGATGTGGATATCGTGTGTCACCGCCACGTACCCCTTCTGAGAAGTATTATTAGTATAATAAGCCCAAAGTAAACAGGCTGAATGATCTATCCCTGTGACAGCCAAACCCCGACGATCAGGCCTGTGCCCTTACGCTAGTGTTAAGCATACCAGCCCTGCAAACAGGATGTGACCCTGCGGAGCCGGCGTCCACGTAGCAATTCACATAGGACAAGCCAGCCCTGCAGTTACCCCAAACACATAATATGGACTGGACACAGCCGCCCCAATATCAGCAGTTTATCAGAATGACATCTGGCTCGCACATGAACCTGTGTTTAAATAAAACGTCGGCCGTGTACTTGGAGTGTCCAGAACCATATTATTTGCATGGACGCCCAAGACTGGTTAGGGTCGCTACCTTTCATCAAGCCAAACGCAAACACTCTCGAGCCGCAAGGAAAATGTTTCAATGTAGTGTATACACGATACCTTTGAAGGGTGATGGAGGTCTCCCTATCAAAACGCTTGGGGCGACTGGGTCAGCATCCAGTCATACATGCATGATGTCAGCTGTACCTCATGTATATGTGTCCTTATTCCAGTGTTTTAAAAGAGGCAGCAAATATGCGTCCTCCTGATGTGAGACAAGAGGGGCGATTGGATTACAATAATTCATTTATTTTTTTGGCAACATTTTTTTATTTAAAAGGAAGAAGAAAATGAAGCCCAGAAATAAAATCATAACGATCATATCTACTGTCTGATATCCATGAAATAACATCATAACCATCCCAACTGCTGTCTGATATCCCTGAAATAAAATCATAACCATCCCCTCTACTGTCTGATATCCCTGAAATAAAATCATAACCATCCCCTCTACTGTCTGATATCCCTGAAATAAAATCATAACCATCCCCTCTACTGTCTGATATCAATGAAATAAAATCATAACCATCCCCTCTACTGTCTGATATCCCTGAAATAAAATCATAACCATCCCCTCTACTGTCTGATATCCCTGAAATAAAATCATAACCATCCCCTCTACTGTCTGATATCAATGAAATAAAATCATAACCATCCCAACTGCTGTCTGATATCCCTGAAATAAATTCATAACCATCCCAACTGCTGTCTGATATCCCTGAAATAAAATCATAACCATCCCCTCTACTGTCTGATATCAATGAAATAAAATCATAACGATCCCCTCTACTGTCTGATATCCCTGAAATAAAATCATAACCATCCCCTCTACTGTCTGATATCCCTGAAATAAAATCATAACCATCCCAACTGCTGTCTGATATCCCTGAAATAAAATCATAACCATCCCAACTGCTGTCTGATATCCCTGAAATAAAATCATAACCATCCATCTACTGTCTGATATCAATGAAATAAAATCATAACGATCCCCTCTACTGTCTGATATCCCTGAAATAAAATCATAACCATCCCAACTGCTGTCTGATATCCTGAAATAAAATCATAACCATCCCAACTGCTGTCTGATATCCCTGAAATAAAATCATAACCATCCAACTGCTGTCTGATATCCCTGAAATAAAATCATAACCATCCCATCTACTGTCTGATATCAATGAAATAAAATCATAACGATCCCCTCTACTGTCTGATATCCCTGAAATAAAATCATAACCATCCCAACTGCTGTCTGATATCCCTGAAATAAAATCATAACCACCCTCTACTGTCTGCTATCAATGAAATAAAATCATAACCATCCCCTCTACTGTCTGATATCCCTGAAATAAAATCATAACCATCCCAACTGCTGTCTGATATCCCTGAAATAAAATCATAACCATCCAACTGCTGTCTGATATCCCTGAAATAAAATCATAACCATCCCCTCTACTGTCTGATATCAATGAAATAAAATCATAACCATCCCCTCTACTGTCTGCTATCAATGAAATAAAATCATAACCATCCCCTCTACTGTCTGATATCCTGAAATAAAATCATAACATCCCAACTGCTGTCTGATATCCCTGAATAAAATCATAACCATCCCAACTGCTGTCTGATATCCCTGAAATAAAATCATAACCATCCCCTCTACTGTCTGATATCAATGAAATAAAATCATAACCATCCCATCTACTGTCTGATATCCCTGAAATAAAATCATAACCATCCCAACTGCTGTCTGATATCCCTGAAATAAAATCATAACCATCCCCTCTACTGTCTGCTATCAATGAAATAAAATCATAACGATCCCCTCTACTGTCTGATATCCCTGAAATAAAATCATAACCATCCCAACTGCTGTCTGATATCCCTGAAATAAAATCATAACCATCCCCTCTACTGTCTGATATCCCTGAAATAAAATCATAACCATCCCCTCTACTGTCTGATATCCCTGAAATAAAATCATAACCATCCCCTCTACTGTCTGATATCCCTGAAATAAAATCATAACCATCCCCTCTACTGTCTGATATCCCTGAAATAAAATCATAACCATCCCAACTGCTGTCTGATATCCCTGAAATAAAATCATAACCATCCCAACTGCTGTCTGATATCCCTGAAATAAAATCATAACCATCCCCTCTACTGTCTGATATCAATGAAATAAAATCATAACGATCCCCTCTACTGTCTGATATCCCTGAAATAAAATCATAACCATCCCAACTGCTGTCTGATATCCCTGAAATAAAATCATAACCATCCCCTCTACTGTCTGCTATCAATGAAATAAAATCATAACGATCCCCTCTACTGTCTGATATCCCTGAAATAAAATCATAACCATCCCAACTGCTGTCTGATATCCCTGAAATAAAATCATAACCATCCCCTCTACTGTCTGATATCCCTGAAATAAAATCATAACCATCCCCTCTACTGTCTGATATCCCTGAAATAAAATCATAACCATCCCATCTACTGTCTGATATCTATGAAATAAAATCATAACCATCCCTCTACTGTCTGATATCTATGAAATAAAATCATAACCATCCCCTCTACTGTCTGATATCCCTGAAATAAAATCATAACCATCCCCTCTACTGTCTGATATCTATGAAATAAAATCATAACCATCCCCTCTACTGTCTGATATCTATGAAATAAAATCATAACCATCCCCTCTACTGTCTGATATCCCTGAAATAAAATCATAACCATCCCCTCTACTGTCTGATATCTATGAAATAAAATCATAACCATCCCCTCTACTGTCTGATATCTATGAAATAAAATCATAACCATCCCCTCTACTGTCTGATATCTATGAAATAAAATCATAACCATCCCCTCTACTGTCTGATATCCCTGAAATAAAATCATAACCATCCCCTCTACTGTCTGATATCCCTGAAATAAAATCATAACCATCCCATCTACTGTCTGATATCTATGAAATAAAATCATAACCATCCCCTCTACTGTCTGATATCTATGAAATAAAATCATAACCATCCCCTCTACTGTCTGATATCCCTGAAATAAAATCATAACCATCCCCTCTACTGTCTGATATCCCTGAAATAAAATCATAACCATCCCATCTACTGTCTGATATCTATGAAATAAAATCATAACCATCCCCTCTACTGTCTGATATCTATGAAATAAAATCATAACCATCCCCTCTACTGTCTGATATCTATGAAATAAAATCATAACCATCCCATCTACTGTCTGATATCCCTGAAATAAAATCATAACCATCCCCTCTACTGTCTGATATCTATGAAATAAAATCATAACCATCCCCTCTACTGTCTGATATCTATGAAATAAAATCATAACCATCCCCTCTACTGTCTGATATCCCTGAAATAAAATCATAACCATCCCCTCTACTGTCTGATATCCCTGAAATAAAATCATAACCATCCCATCTACTGTCTGATATCTATGAAATAAAATCATAACCATCCCCTCTACTGTCTGATATCTATGAAATAAAATCATAACCATCCCCTCTACTGTCTGATATCTATGAAATAAAATCATAACCATCCCCTCTACTGTCTGATATCCCTGAAATAAAATCATAACCATCCCCTCTACTGTCTGATATCCCTGAAATAAAATCATAACCATCCCATCTACTGTCTGATATCTATGAAATAAAATCATAACCATCCCCCTACTGTCTGATATCTATGAAATAAAATCATAACCATCCCATCTACTGTCTGATATCCCTGAAATAAAATCATAACCATCCCCTCTACTGTCTGATATCAATGAAATAAAATCATAACCATCCCATCTACTGTCTGATATCCCTGAAATAAAATCATAACCATCCCCTCTACTGTCTGATATCCCTGAAATAAAATCATAACCATCCCCTCTACTGTCTGATATCTATGAAATAAAATCATAACCATCCCCTCTACTGTCTGATATCCCTGAAATAAAATCATGACCATCTCATCTACTGTCTGATATCAATGAAATAAAATCATAACCATCCCATCTACTGTCTTATATCCCTGAAATAAAATCATAACCATCCCATCTACTGTCTGATATCTATGAAATAAAATCATAACCATCCCATCTACTGTCTGATATCTATGAAATAAAATCATAACCATCCCATCTACTGTCTGATATCAATGAAATAAAAGTAGTATGATCCCATCTGCTGTCTGATATCCAATAAAAATCATAACATCCCATCTACTGTCTGATAGCCAATAAAATGCTTAAGATCCCATCGACTGTCTGATATCCCAAATCATAACCATCCCATCTGTCTAATATCCATAAAATAAAATCATAATGATCCCATCTACTGTCTGATATCCACGAAATAAAATCATAACCATCTCATCTACTGTCTGATATCATTAAGTACTGGCTGGGTGAAGTAGAGGTAACATCACTGCTCTGCATGGAGAGAGCCTGTCTAGTCATGGGTTCGATCCCAGCGAGCACCTCTCCAGTAGGTGTCCTTGGGCAAGACACCTAACGGTACCCAGGACATACTTGAAAACGAGAGAAACCTCAATGTATCCTTCCTGGTAAAATCACTTCATAAAAAAAATAATAAAAAAAAAATCATAACCATCCCATCTACTGTCTGATATCATTAAATAAAATCATAACCATCCCATCTACTGTCTGATATCATTAAATAAAATCATAACCATCCCATCTACTGTCTGATATCCAATAAAATAATAACCATCCCATCTACGGTCTGATATCAATAAATAAAATCAGAACGATCCCATCTACTGTCTCATATCATTAAATAAAATCATAACGATCAAATCTACTGTCTAATATCCACGAAATAAAATCATAATGATCATTGCTACTGTCTACTATCCATGAAATAAAATCATAACGATCCCATCTACTGTCTGATATCCAGGAAATAAAATCATAACCATCCCATCTACTTTCTGATATCATTAAATAAAATCATAACCATCTCATCTACTGTCTGATATCATTAGGTACTGGCTTGGGGAGGTAGAGGTAACATCACTGCTCTGCATGGAGAGAGCCTGTGGAGTCATGGGTTCGATCCCAGTGAGCAACCTCTCCAGTAAGTGTCACTGGGCAAGACACCTAACGGTACATACTCGCCACCCAGGACATACTTGAAAATGAGAGATATCTCAATGTATCCTTCCTGGTAAAATCCTTTCTCAAAAAAATAAAAAATAAATCATAACCATCCCATCTACTGTCTGATATCAATGAAATAAAATCATAATGAACCCATCTACTGTCTGATATCAATGAAATAAAATCATAACCACCCCATGTACTGTCTGATATCCATGAAAAAAAATCATAACCATCCCATCTGCTGTCTGATATCCAAAATCATAACGGAGAAGCTCCCTAGTGCAATTCTGTTTAACACTTTTTCCACAGAGAATGGCTGAGTTTCCACTTTAATTAAAAACACCAGTGGTATTTACTTAGGAATGGACGCTCATTAAGTAATTACCACTGGAGTTTTTAATGGTTTTAATTGGTTGTGCATTTAAACGGCAGGGGAGAATCAGTTTGTTACACTTTGTTTTACCAGATTATGAAATTATTACGCCGACGAAACGCGTCCTGGATACATTTTATATTTTATTAAAGTGCTTGTTTTTACCCTGCTGCTTCCTGCTTCTCGTATGGGAGAGGTTTCGTGCTTTTTTCCCACAATAACCCACTCGCTGCTGTTCCTAGAGCCTGGCAGGCTCCACCTAAAGTAAGTGGAAACTCGGCCATTCTCTGTGGAATAAGTGTTTAATTGCGCTCGGGAGATTCTCCGTCTTTTCTGCTTATTTTCCATATACAAGATCCTTATTAAAAGACACAAAATGGGTGAAACCAGAGATTTAGCCGCGCTCGACACCAATAGAGAGAGATGTATTTAGTAAGGTGCTCAACACTCCAAAGATGAGGTATTCCCTAATAATACATATAAATAACAATGAAAAACCAAGTAGGTGGGGTGGAGCACACATAGAACAATAGAAATAAAACCATAAATATCAAGTCTGGAAGTTGTAACAGGTTGAGGGAAACACCATGAAGTGTTCAGCAAGCTAAAAGTGTACACTTAAAATGTAAAGTAGTGATCTTACATGGCTTTTTTCAAACTTTAGGGTCTTTAAGAGGCCGTCCCAAGACCCCTTCGAGCTCCAAATTTTCTCAAAGAAAGATTTCAAATTTGGAACTCAAAGGGCTTTTGAGTAGGGATGAGCTGTTCGGTTCGAAGTTCACATCGAACATAGCCTGTTCGCGAACTACGAACATTTCCGCTTGTTCGCCGCGTGTTCGCCCACAATGCACTTTTCCACTAGCCTGAAGCTTGTAATTGGCTTCAGCCTTGCACCTGACCACAGGTCAGGTGCAAGACAGGTTCAACACTATGCCAATCACGGCTCAGAGTCCTGATTGGGCAAATTTTGCCCAATCATGGGCTCACAGAGCTAAGTCCCGCAGCACACTATATAAGGTGTCACACAGCGCTTCAGCATGAGTTTGAGAGGAGATTTGAGAGGAGATTGTTGTTGTGTTAGTGTGTGTTCTCACGGCCAGTCTGCCATCATATACTGGGGGGGTCTAATTTCTACAAAATATCTGGGAATTGTTCTAATCTGTGTGTTCTCACTGCCAGCAAGTATTTTGGGGGTCAGTAATTGCTACAAAATATTTGGAAATTGAGGTGATCTGTGTCTTGTCACAGCCAGTGCCACGCAGTATTTTGGGGGTCAGTAATTTCTCCAAAATATCTGGGAATTGAGGGGATCTGTGTCTTGTCACTGCCAGCTATCAGGGGGTCCCACATACTTCTAGCAGATTCCTGCGAATTGTAATATGTGTCTTGTCACTGTTGCCAGCTATCAGGGGGTACTATCAGGGGGTCTCACTGACTTGTAGCAGATTTCTGCGAATTGTAATTTGTGTCTTGATACAGCCACCCTTCAGGGGGTCTCACTGATTTATAGGAGGTTTCTGAGACTTGTAATCTTGTCACTGGCTGCCAGCTATCAGGGTGTCTCACGGAGTTATACCAGAGTTATGGAAATCTTTAATCTTTATACCAGAGTTGAATCAGAGTTCTGTATATATTTAATCTATATATCACTCACCATGTCAGAAAGACCAAAAAGGACAGGCAGACGCTCCCAGACACAGATAAGAGGGCAAGCAGCCTCTGTGGCGGGAGGCTGTGCCTCTGGTCATGGTGGACGTGGTACATCCTCTGCAGGGGCACGCTTGTCCTTTCTAACTGGTGCTGGCCATCTTAAGCAGCAGCAACATACAGAGGATTTGGTGGATTAGCTAACCAGGCCATTCTCATCCTCAGAGTCCTCTACCAGCCAGGCTTGTAGTGCTTAACAGTCCACCTCAGCTGCCAAAGCATCTAATGCAGCCTCCATGTCCACAGCTACTCCTGCCGTAGCCGCACTATCACACACGGAGGAGTCAGCTGAATTGTTTGACTACAATGACAGTGACATGCTGCTTGAGGATGTGCAGCAAATACAGTGCTCTGATTCAATCTCTGAGGTTGAGGAAGGGAGTATAATCAACCTAGAGGAAGGGGGTGCCAGTGATGACACACAAATAACTGGCACTCATGTTGCCCCAGCAGCTGCAGCATACTGCCAAGTTGGCTCCAGTGACGAGGAGATAGGGGGTGATGGTGACAATGATGATGAGGTCACTGACTCCACCTGGGTGTCTGATCGAACAGAGGAATCAAGTGAGGAGGAGGAGGCACAACAAACACGAGGCACAACGTCCTCTATGACCAACCGTAGCCAGTCCAAGGCATCAGATGTCAGAGCTGCTCAGGTGCAGAGAGCTGTTGTCTCAAAGCACACATGCAGGAACTCTGCTGTCTGGGAGTTCTTTAAGAAATGTGCAGCAGACCCCACCGTTGCTATTTGTAATCTATGTCAGATGAGGCTCAAGCGTGGGAAACACACCGGATGCTTGGGTACCACGTGCTTGAGGCGACATATGACCACCTGCCACACATCCCATTTGCGCAAAACTTTGCGTAGGTCCTCCTCCTCATCTGTCTCTACCCCCACTGTATGTCCTGCCATGTCATTGCCTACAACCTCCACTGACAAGGATGATGCTACAGTAATGGATGTACCAGCTCCTTCCTCACAATGTGACAGCATCCCATCAGCTGAAGATTTACGCAGTCAGATTACGTTGCCCGAGCTGATGCGGCGTAAGAAAAAATATAGTCCCAACCATCCCCAAGCACAGCGTCTAAATGCCAGCTTAGCAAAATTACTCGCAATGCAGCTGCTGCCTTTCCAGCTGGTGGACTCTGCTCCCTTCCGTGAATTTGCTGAATGTGCTGTACCACAGTGGCAGGTTCCAAAATGCCATTACTTTTCACGGAAGGCCATTCCAGCACTATACCAGCACGTGGAAGACAATGTTATCGAGTCATTGGGAAAGGCAGTCAGCAGCAAGGTGCATGTGACTTTAGACACGTGGGCCAGCAAGCATGGACAGGGTCGTTACATTTCCTTCACGGCACACTGGGTAGCTCCGATTGCAGCTGGGAGGGATCCAAGACTGGGCTCTGTGCTGGAGCTTGTTCATCCATCACGCCTCCAGAAAGCTGCTTGTATGAGGTCTGTCTGCTCCACCACCACCTCTCCCTCTTCCTCCTCCTCCTTCTCCTCCTCCTCCTCCTCCTTCTGTGTCTCTGGCGAAGTGGCAGTTAAACCGACGCAGGAGCTACGCAATGGCTCAAGCAAAAAGATGCCATACTGTGCTTGAGCTGGTTTGTTTAGGGGACAGGAGCCACACCGGGCCAGAAATTCTGTCAGCTCTGCAGGGGCAGGTGCAGAGATGGTTAACACCACGCCAGCTTCAGCTGGGAATGGTCATCTGTGATAAGGTCAGCAACCTTCTCTCCGTCCTACGCAAGGGTAAATTGACGAATGTACCATGCCTAGCACACATCCTAAATCTAGTGGTACAGTGTTTCCTAACCAGGTACCCAGGCCTGGCAGAGCTTCTCAGCCAGGCCAGAAAAGTCTGCAGCCACTTCAGATGGTCATTCCCAGCAAGCGTTCGCCTGGCAGAAATTCAATGAGAATTCCATCTTCCCACAAACGGTCTGAGGCTAGGGACAGATGAGCGCATTTTCTGCGGCCACCGTCAAAATGTACGTCGATGCGTGCGCACGCATTTTTTCACGAAGTACGCTTAAGTGGTCAGACGACCACAGTCGCACAGTCGCAGGTACTCACCAACGCAATTCTAGGGAAATCCGGCTGTTTGAACGTTATGTAGGCCGCACACTAGCAGCGTCTGACGTCTCCTAATCACGCACACACGTGCCATGCGGCCGCAGCGCACTCTGTACGTCTGTAGCAGCGGTTTCACGTTCTGAGAAAAATGCGTTCATTTGCCGGTTGCGTGGTGTCGGCGCACTTTTGTACGCACGTACTGCGTATATTGGCCGTCATTGGCCGTTATGTGCTGCTACTGCCGCCGTGATTTAGTGCGCCTGCACGCGCGTTCCGACTGCCCCACTCTGACCCTAGCCTTATCTGTGACATGCCCACCAGGTGGAACTCGACATTAGCAATGCTGCAGCGTCTGCACAAGCAGCAGAGGGCCATCAACGAGTACCTGTGTGAGTATGGCACAAGGACAGGTTCAGGTCAACTTGGTTCCCCCCCCCACAGTGGCTGATGATCAAGGATGCATGCACTGTACTGTCACCATTTGAGGAGGCAACGAGGATGGTGAGCAGGGACAGTGCATGCATCCGTGACACAATTCCTTTAGTGTTCCTGCTGGAGCACACTCTGCAGGGAATTATAGATGTGGCTCTAGAGGCAGAGCAGCGGGAGGAAGAGGAGGCCTTCCCTAGCTCTCAAGGCCCCAGTCTTTACGCAGACAGCATTCCTACGGGTCCTCCTCAGATCAGACAGGAGGAGGATGAGGAGGAGGAATATTTAAGTAGTGGGGGCATTGAAGGTGGGGATTCCTCAAGGGAGGGTTTTGTGTGCCCAGAAACACAAGGACTAGTACGTGGCTGGGAGGAGGCAGTGCACGATGGGGTCATCTTCCTAATTGACCCGGAAGACTTGGAAGCTAATGCCACCTCCAACCTACGCTGCATGGGCTCCCTTATTATGCAAAGCCTGCTAAAGGACCCCAGGATTCGTGCTATCAAGGAGCGGGATTATTAATGGTTGGCAACCCTTCTTGATCCACGATACAAGGGTAAAGTTGCAGAGCTCATCCTGCCCACACAGAGGGAGCACAGGATGAAAAAACTTGAGGACGCTCTAAAGCAACACTTGTGTAAAACCTTTCCAGGCACTGGTAGGTTACCAAGTGATGACACAGGTGCTTCTGAGGCTGCAGATGATCAGAGGAATAGTGGTGAAGGCCGGGGCCACTTGACTGATACCTTTTTAAAATTTTTAGTCCACGATGCCCAGGGACGTCAAATGTAGGCACCCATTGCCAGCGTCTTCACCATATGGTGCAGGACTACCTAGGGGCAAGGGCAGACCTGGATACCATTCCAGCAGATGATCCACTGGCTAAGGGGTCAGACGAACGCATTTTCACTTTGTCTGTGAAAAAGTACGTTCGAACGAGTGGACGCATTTTTTCACGGAGTACGCGATAGCGGTCATACTATGCGCATTTTTCGTCCGTGAGTTTGTACGGATCATCAATAAAAAACTTTGTGCATCTGGACGTTATGTAGGCTGGACATTAGTAGCGTCTGACATCTCCAATTCACGCACACACACCGCTAGCGGACGCAGCGCACTCTGTACAACCGTACTAGCGGTTTTACGTTCTCGAAAAAATGCGTTCATTTTCCACTTGCGTTGCGCAGCCGGACTTTCGTGCGACCGTACTTCGTATATTGGCTGTCATTGCCTGGCATTTGCTGCTAGTGCGGCCGTGATTATGTGCGCCAGAACGCGCGTTCGCACTGCCTCAGTCTGACCCTAGCCTTACTGGGTGTTGAGATTGGATCACTGGCCAGAACTTAGCCAATATGCTATGCAGCTACTAGGTTGCCCTTCATCTAGCGTGCTTTCTGAAAGGACATTCAGTGCCGCTGGAGGTTTTGTCACAGACAATAGAGTGTGCGTCTGTCCACCGACTCTGTAGACCGGCTGACATTTATAAAAATGAATCAGTCCTGGATCAGCAGCTATCAATCCCCTGATGCTGACGTATTGGAATAGATTGGGGATGTCTTCTGCATTCAAAAAACCTCCAGCACTGAACTCTTCCACAATACCACAAAAGGGTTACGGTGTGAAGGCACTTGCTGCCATGAAAGGCACAATATTTGGCTGCACTGACGCCTGTGCCACATTTATATCATTTTAATTTTTTGAACCGCATGGTCCAACCCTGCACTCTTCCACAATACCACAGAGGGGTTACTGTATGATGATACTTGCTGGCCTGGCACCAAAAGCACAATATCTGGGTGCACTGACACCTTTACCAGATTCATACCTTTTTAATATAGGACCGCATGGTCCACCCCTGCACTCTTCCACAATACCACAGAGGGGTTACTGTATGATGGCACTTGCTGGCCTGGCAGTCTGGCACCAAAAGCACAATATCTGGGTGCACTGATGCCTTTATCAGATTCATATCTTTTTTTTTTTTTAACATATTGTGCTTTATTGAGAAATTGAAAAAGTCATACATAAGCAATATCATCAGAGCATAATATATCAATAAAGAAGGCAGAAAGCATAGAACATTGCATAGAACATGGCAGATGCTGTAAATACAATACAATACAATACTGGGAGGCGTGAGCAGCAGGCAAACGTCTGTGTGCGGGTGGCATGAACTACGTAGAGTCTCGGGAGGAGACGGAGACCGTACGAAGAGTACTCACTAATTGGAGGAAGCCTAACAAGGCCGAGAGGTGGTCTTTCCTATACGGGGCAGGCATGTGTTCACATGTGTTCAACCTGTAGTACCAGGAGTGATAGTGCTCAGTGGCCTTACCCAGGGACAGAGCGACCCTTTCCTCCGCTGATCGAATACTTTCCACTTCGTGTAGCCATACGGTGAGGGGTGGAGCAGTGGGCTTACGCCAGAACATTAGTATAACCAGCATATCTTTTTAATATAGGACTGCATGGTCCACCCTTGCACTCTTCCACAATACCACAGAGGGGTTACTGTATGATAGTACTTGCATGCCTGGCATTAAAGGCACAATATTTGGGTGCACTGCCACTGACGCCTGTATCAGATTCATATCCTCAGAGGGGTTACGGTGTGACGGCACTGTTGCCGACGCTAAAGGCCCAATTTTAAAGCACCTATTGTTACTTTCATCCAAAGCCTGCATAAGTTTCACAATAATTTAGCCCAAAAAATCACTAAACTTTTTCTGCGCGTCCTAAAATGTCTTTTCATACAGGCTGCCGCCCCAAGCAGTTGTTTATGATTAGATTAAAGTAAAAGCATTTACCGTCATATGGAACGTCATTTTTTTTTGTTTTGAAATGTTTCTATACATCCTAGAAATCCGCCACTTCATGGGCAGGTTATGGGGACCTCCTAGGCACGATATTTGAAGGAATTTTTCGTTTTTATTTTTAACCCTTATTTCATGGAAAACTCACTGTCCCTTTAAAAACTTTTTTTTACTTTTTGTCCTTGTTTCCTGTCCCCCAGGGCACTACCCGGACCCCCATACACCTTTTATGGCAAATATCTAGCTATATGCCCTCTTGGAGGGCACTCTAAAAAACCGAATTTTCAGCCCCATTGACTTGTATTGAGTTTGAACATTTGAAAAGTTCGAGTTTGAATGCGAACCGAACTTGGGGGTGTTCGGCTCATCCCTACTCTTGAGGGGCTGCAGTGTATCATGGGAAGAGGTGATGCGGGGAGAAGCTAGGCGCAGGTCACTGTTTGACCTTAGGGAGCGGGCTGGGGTGTATTTGGTGATTAGTGAGGACAGGTAGTGGGGCGCTGAGTTAGTGAGGGTTTTGTAGGTAAGGATAAGGATTTTGAACTTAATTCTGCAGTGGATGGGGAGCCAGTGAAGGGACTCGCAGAGGGGAGCGGCAGAGACAGAGCGGCGGGTGAGGTGAATTAGCCTGGCGGAGGCGTTCAGGATGGATTGTAGGGGGGAGAGGCGGGACAGAGGGAGGCCAGATAAGAGATTATTGCAATAGACAAATCGGGAGATGACCAGGGCGTGCTATGAGCGGACCGTGAGAAGATCATCTGTTCAGAATACTTACAGGGTTATTCAAAGAGAATCGAAAAGTCACTGCACGTTTGGCGACTTTTTGTTCTCTTCAATTCGGCTTGATTTGGCGATCCCATTTCGACGACCCTGCGGTGTATTCAGCAAGCACCACAGGGCGACGTAATGCAGGGAAAAGCCGCCGCAAACCCGACGAACACATAGAAACATAGAAACATAGAAAAATGTCGGCAGATAAGAACCTTTCGGCCCATCTAGTCTGCCCAATTACATGGATACTTTACCTGGATTTATCTTTTGTTTAGGATAGCCTTATGCCTATCCCATGCTTGCTTAGACTGACTGCAAAACCAGGGCGAATGCACACCGAAACCCGCAAAAACATCTGGATTAACCCCACCGAACACGCCGGAGAAACCCGAGCAGGAGCCAGAGCGCAGAGCAGCCGCCGGAAAAACCCGACACCGCAGACGAATGGAGTGAAAAAAACCAGTACGATTGAATGTTTTAAAAGTGAAACACTGTTTGCAAAGAAACTACTGAGTGAAAATGTCTGAAATTTACATATAAAATCCAATGAATGAGAATATAAAGGCTGTTACAGAAATAAGAAAAAACGTTTAAATAGAAAAAACAAATCGAAAACATTTTTTTTGCTAAAAAATCCCGAAAAATGCTTAAAAGATCCTGAAAAATCTATAAATAAAGAGACTTTTTGCTGCAGAATTTTATAATGAACGGTTTATTAGATATTGAATTAAAACGGGAATATTTTTAACATTGAAGTCTATGGTATTCTCCTGAATAAACTTGCCGAATTAAACCACCGAATGGCAGGACATTAGGGGAACCTTTCACTGCTGGTTTGTGTTCTCTGAATAGATGAAGCATTGCTTCTCTATGGGGATTTCACTGCCCTCGAACAGGCACCGAACAGGCACCGTATGTGCAGGCAATTCGCCAACATTTGGCGAACTGCCTGCTCTCTGAATAGCCGAATGGCCAAGAAAGGTAACCGTACTATGAGTTTCACTCTTCCGTTACCTTTCGCCAACAATTCGAATCTATTTCGTATCGACTTTCATTTCATGATATCAGAAATTTTCAGTCTTTCGGATAGTCTATTCTCGTCGTTTCAATGGGTCTATTTCCTTTCTGACTTAGACGAATGGTATTTCGGATGCTCCGATATTTCGGTCAATACAGTAATTCTGCTGATTCGTTCCTTCGGATGTACAATTTTTTATGAAAGATCCTTTTTTTCTTATGAATATGCATTGCACAACTTTATTTAATCATATTAAAATGGTATGAAAGGAAAAAAGATTTAAAAGATTTACCTCTACAGAATAATGCAGCATATGATTTCACACACTGCTGGGAAGCACCTCTCTGCAGTATAATTAATGCAGCATATGAATCCACACACTGCTGGGAAGCGCCTCTCTGTAGTATAATTAATGCAGCATATGAATCCACACACTGCTGGGAAGCTCCTCTCTGCAGTATAATTAATGCAGCATATGAATCCACACACTGCTGCTGGAAGCACTCTCTGCAGTATAATTAATGCAGCATATGAATCCACACATTTCTGGGAAGCGCCTCTCTTGCAGTATAATTAATGCAGCATATGAATCCACACACTGCTGGGAAGCACCTCTACAGTATAATTAATGCAGCATATGAATCCACACACTGCTGGGAAGCGCCTCTCTGCAGTATAATTAATGCAGCATATGAATCCACACACTGCTGGGAAGCGCCTCTCTGCAGTATAATTAATGCAGCATATGAATCCACTCACTGGTGGAAGCGCCTCTCTGCAGTATAATTAATGCAGCATATGAATCCACACACTGCTGGGAAGCGCCTCTCTGCGGTATAATAATTAATGCAGCATATGAATCCACACACTGCTGGGAAGCGCCTCTCTGCAGTATAATTAATGCAGCATATGAATCCACACACTGCTGGGAAGCGCCTCTCTGCGGTATAATTAATGCAGCATATGAATCCACACACTGCTGGGAAGCGCCTCTCTGTAGTATAATTAATGCAGCATATGAATCCACACACTGCTGGGAAGCGCCTCTCTGCAGTATAATTAATGCAGCATATGAATCCACACACTGCTGGGAAGCACCTCTCTGCAGTATAATTAATGCAACATATGAATCCACACACTGCTGGGAAGCGCCTCTCTACAGTATAATTAATGCAGCATATGAATCCACACACTGCTGGGAAGCACCTCTCTGCAGTATAATTAATGCAGCATATGAATCCACACACTGCTGGGAAGCACCTCTCTGCAGTATAATTAATGCAGCATATGAATCCACACACTGCTGGGAAGCGCCTCTCTGCGGTATAATTAATGCAGCATATGAATCCACACACTGCTGGGAAGCACCTCTCTGCAGTATAATTAATGTAGCATATGAATCCACACACTGCTGGGAAGCACCTCTCTGCGGTATAATTAATGCAGCATATGAATCCTCACACTGCTGGGAAGCACCTCTCTGCGGTATAATTAATGCAGCATATGAATCCACACACTGCTGGGAAGCACCTCTCTGCAGTATAATTAATGTAGCATATGAATCCACACACTGCTGGGAAGCGCCTCTCTGCAGTATAATTAATGCAGCATATGAATCCACACACTGCTAGGAAGCGCCTCTCTGCGGTATAATTAATACAGCATATGAATCCACACACTGCTGGGAAGCACCTCTCTGCAGTATAATTAATGCAGCATATGAATCCACACACTGCTGGGAAGCACCTCTCTGCAGTATAATTAATGCAGCATATGAATCCACACACTGCTGGAAGCACCTCTCTGCAGTATAATTAATGCAGCATATGAATCCACACACTGCTGGGAAGCACCTCTCTGCGGTATAATTAATGCAGCATATGAATCCACACACTGCGGAAGCACCTCTCTGCAGTATAATTAATGCAGCATATGAATCCACACACTGCTGGGAAGCACCTCTCTGCAGTATAATTAATGCAGCATATGAATCCACACACTGCTGGGAAGCACCTCTCTGCAGTATAATTAATGCAGCATATGAATCCACACACTGCTGGGAAGCACCTCTCTGCAGTATAATTAATGCAGCATATGAATCCACACACTGCTGGGAAGCACCTCTGCGGTATAATTAATGCAGCATATGAATCCACACACTGCTGGGAAGCGCCTCTCTGCAGTATAATTAATGCAGCATATGAATCCACACACTGCTGGGAAGCGCCTCTCTGCGGTATAATTAATGCAGCATATGAATCCACACACTGCTGGGAAGCGCCTCTCTGCAGTATAATTAATGCAGCATATGAATCCACACACTGCTGGGAAGCACCTCTCTGCAGTATAATTAATGCAGCATATGAATCCACACACTGCTGGGAAGCGCCTCTCTGTGGTATAATTAATGCAGCATATGAATCCACACACTGCTGGGAAGCGCCTCTCTGCGGTATAATTAATGCAGCATATGAATCCACACACTGCGAGGAAGCACCTCTCTGCGGTATAATTAATGCAGCATATGAATCCACACACTGCGGGGAAGCACCTCTCTGCAGTATAATTAATGCAGCATATGAATCCACAGACTGCTGGGAAGCGCCTATCTGCAGTATAATTAATGCAGCATATGAATCCACACACTGCTGGGAAGCACCTCTCTGCGGTATAATTAATGCAGCAAATGAATCCACACACTGCTGGGAAGCGCCTCTCTGCGGTATAATTAATGCAGCATATGAATCCACACACTGCTGGGAATCGCCTCTCTGCGGTATAATTAATGCAGCATATGAATCCACACACTGCTGGAAGCGCCTTTCTGCAGTATAATTAATGCAGCATATGAATCCACACACTGCTGGGAAGCACCTCTCTGCGGTATAATTAATGCAGCATATGAATCCACACATTGCTGGGAAGCACCTCTCTGCGGTATAATTAATGCAGCATATGAATCCACACACTGCTGGGAAGCACCTCTCTGCAGTATAATTAATGCAGCATATGAATCCACACACTGTGGGAAGCACCTCTCTGCAGTATAAATTAAGCAGCATATGAATCCACACACTGCTGGGAAGCGCCTCTCTGCAGTATAATTAATGCAGCATATGAATCCACACACTGCTGGGAAGCACCTCTCTGTGATATAATTAATGCAGCATATGAATCCGCACACTGCTGGGAAGCACCTCTCTGTGATATAATTAATGCAGCATATGACTCCACACACTGCTGGGAAGCACCTCTACAGTATAATTAATGCAGCATAAAACGAAAAACCAACTGAACCGAATGACCCAAAAGCCGAAATATCGAATGACTCAAAATTTCAAAGCGATCCAAAATTTAATGTGGTCGATATTACGGATTCGGGATGCCCTCGGAAGCACGAAAATTGTAAATTTTGTCCGAAAATCGGTACGAAACGAATTGCACATCCCTAGTTATCAGGGAGGGAGACTTTGGACTATTTGTCTCCAGTCTCACTTTGCTCCCAGCGGCCAGAAGCATCGGACCGGACATCCGTTCTCTCCACAGGATATGAGGTGAGTATGGGATTTAAGGGGGGGGGTTAGCTGGTGATAACTGATTGCACTTCTGCAGAATCAGTTATCACCAGCTTCTGGGTACCGGTAAAAATTTGTTTAGCCAATCAAGTGCGGTAATTAGCAGTAGTACTTTAATGCATTTCCTTATCCGAACGCTGATTTCTGATTGGGCATCCTATACTTCGCATGGGAACGCAAAGCACAGCACACACACGCAATCACAGATGTGTTAAGACATTTTTTTAGTGTTAGGAAGGTAATATGGGGCCATGCGTTAACGCTTGCTCACCTGAACCCTACTGTTAGCATTCACCGTAGGGGTTATTCAGAGAGCACCGAAATGTCACTGACACGTCTGTGCTCTCTCATTTCCCTCAATTCTTTGAATTCAGAAATAACCGTGGGGACTCCAAAGAGCAGGGAAAACCCTCTGATAGAAAGAAAAAAAAAACCTTGTTATCGTATTCCAATACTTTCTTTTGAGAATGTTCCAAACCGTTGTTTTGGCCACGTCTAATGTTCTTGCTATCTCTCTGATGGGTTTGTTTTGTTTATTCAGCCTAATGATGGCTTGCTTCACTGATAGTGACAGCTCTTTGGATTTCATCTTGGGAGTTGACAGCAACAAATTCCAAATGCAAATAGCAGACTTGAAATGAACTCTGGGCCTTTATCTGCACATTGTAATTGGGGTAATGAGGGAATATCACACACCTGGCCATGGAACAGCTGAGAAGCCAATTGTCCCATTACCTTTGGTCCCTTAACAAGTGGGAGGCACATCTGCAAACTGCTGTAAGTCCTACACCGTTCACCTGAGTTGGATGTACATACCCTCAAATTAAAGCTGACAGTCTGCAGTTAAAGCACATTGTGTTTGTTTCATTCCAACTCAATTGTGGTGGTGTATAGAGCCAAAGATGTTACAATTGTGTCCATGTCCCAAGATTTCTGGACCTGACTGTATATATGTATACGCACTCGCACCGATACCACTATTTTAGGACTGAGTGCAAGTTCCGATACTTTCATTTATTGGAAAGCGGTCACAAGACTTTAAATAATTTAGGATTGTGCTGAAAGCCTGTCCAGTTTATGACAATCTGGAAATGTATGGCCAGACACCTCATTTATCCACTACCCAGCCTGCACACACTGTGACCACAAAGACACCACACCTCAGATATAGGTATACTCACACAGATACATATATACTTCAGGCCAGATATACCCACTCAGATTCATGTATACAGACCTCAGACACACATATACAAACCTGGTAAAATACTTTATAAATAAATAACCATTTGGCTATTGAGAGAGCAGGCAGCTCATCAAATTTTGGTGAATTTCCAACTAAATATGGTGCCTGTTCGACAGCAGTGAAATATGGTGCCTGTTCGACAGCAGCGAAATATGGTGCCTGTTCGACAGCAGTGAAATACGGTGTCTGTTTGACGGCAGTGAAATACAGTGTCTGTTCGATGGCAGTGAAATATGGTGTCACGTGCCACGCCGCCGCCGGCGGAAGAAAGGCAGATCCGGTGCTGCACCATCCTGATTTCCCCAGGCAACACCCTTCATGCCCTGCCTTGCTGGGAATTGCTTCCAGAGACTCATACTAGCAGGATCAGCAGGTGCACCTAATGAGGACCTGCAATGACTATTTAGCAGAGGCACGCCCGTCCCATGATGCTTCTGCATTTTGCTTGCAAAGTGCCAACACTTCCAGTCTGACATCAAGCCTGTCCAGAAGCTCCATAGCTATCCTGATATCCGTGTACCGAACCCCTGGCTTTCCCCCTGGACTCTGCATTCTGGATCACCCCTACTGGTATTGTGCCTCGAGACCCCTTTATTTCACCCGTCCCAAGACTTCCCTTCTGCGCTCCCCAACCAGAGACTTTCCAGTATTGCTTCTCCATGTTTATTGTTTTCTTTTTAATAAATCCCCATTTGATTTGCAACATCTCAAGTATTTCCTGTGTATCACTTGCACCCTGGGCTTGCAACCTCGACCTGTGGCACTACTCGTGACATATGGTGTTGTTCGGCGGCAGTGAAATACATTGCTGTTCGATAGCAGTGAAATACGGTGTCTGGTGGACGGCAGTGAAATACGGCGCTGTTCGATAGCAGTGAAATACGGTGTCTGGTGGACGGCAGTGAAATACGGTGCCTGTTCGGCGGCAGTGAAATCCCCCATAGAGAAGCAATGGTCAATCTATTAACATTGAACAGCAGAGAAATGTCAGTGAAATGCCCTGATGTTCGTGGTTTCATTCGACAGGTTTAAGGCCGGGTGCACACGAGCGCACTCAGAGTGGAAGGAACATCCGTGAGAGTGGACGTTCCTTCCACTCGACGTACGCCTGTCCCCTTCCCCTCAGCGCTGCAAAGCACGATCCTCCTATAGAGGATCGTGCTTTGCAGCCCCGTCGACGCGCATCAGGAAAATCAGGCGAATCCCATAGGTTTCAATGTTAAAATTATTCCGGTTTTAAATCAATATCTAATAAAGCGTTTATTATTTTAATCTGCAGCAAAAAGTCTATTGGGGTTTTTTTTTGTTTTTTTAGGCTCTTTCTGGGGAAAAAAATATTTCCATTTTTTTATAATAGAGGATTTCATTTTTTACATAACAAACCTTTTTATTATTCATAGTTTTTTATATGTAAATTTCAGGCATTTTCATTCAGTAGTTTTTTGCAAACATTGTTTCAATTTTGACACCGTCAAACGTAATTTTTAAAAAAAAATTTAGGCTAGGGTCAGACGAACGCATTTTTCACGTGCGTTTAGTCGCAGGAAATCACGGCCGTGCTAGCAGCAAATGACGTCCAATGCCGGGGAACATACGACGAACGGCCGCACGAAAGTTCGTCCGTGCAACGCAAGTGGCAAACGAACGCATTTTTTCTAGAACGTGAAACCGCTAGTACTGACGTACAGAGTGCGCTGCGGCCACTAGAGGCGTGTGTGCGTGATTAGGAGACGTCAGACACTGCTAATGTCCGGCCAACATAACGTCCAGACACAAAGTGTTTTATTGATGATCCGTACAAAATCACGGACGAAAATGCGCATCGTATGACCGCTATCGCGTATTCCGTGAAAAAATACGTCCATTCGTTCGAACGCACTTTTTCACGGACAACGTGAAAAATGCGTTCGTCTGACCCTAGCCTTACCCTTCCGGCGACTTATCGGATTTCTTCTGCTTTTGGTCGACGCTGTGTTCGCCGGCCCTCCGGCGGAATGGATGTCTGGCAGGTTGGCGGCGGATTTCCTGCCCTTTAGGGACCCTGCAGTGAATGGTGAATTCACCGCAGGGTGGCGAAATTTGATGCCCCGAAGTGCAGGGAACGACAGAGTGAATAACACCTTAGAGAGTAAACACTGTAAAAGGAGTGAGGTTATAGTAACACTGGGAGAATACACGGTGTAAAAAGTGAGGTTATAGTAAGGAGTATGCAGTGTCCAAGGAATGAGGTTATAGTAACACTGGGAGGATACAGTGTATAAGGAGTGAGGTTATAGTAACACTGGGGAGGATACACGGTGTAAAAAGTGAGGTTATAGTAAGGAGTATGCAGTGTCCAAGGAATGAGGTTATAGTAACACTAGAGGATACATTGTATAAGAAGTGAGGTTATAGTAACACGGGGAGGATACAGTGTATAAGGAGTGAGGTTATAGTAACACTAGAGGATACATTGTATAAGTGAGGTTATAGTAACACTGGGGAGGATACAGTGTATAAGGAGTGAGGTTATAGTAACACGGGGAGGATACAGTGTATAAGGAGTGAGGTTATAGTAACACGGGGAGGATACAGTGTATAAGGAGTGAGGTTATAGTAACACGGGGAGGATACAGTGTATAAGGAGTGAGGTTATAGTAACACGGGGAGGATACAGTGTATAAGGAGTGAGGTTATAGTAACACGGGGAGGATACAGTGTATAAGGAGTGAGGTTATAGTAACACGGGGAGGATACAGTGTATAAGGAGTGAGGTTATAGTAACACGGGGAGGATACAGTGTATAAGGAGTGAGGTTATAGTAACACGGGGAGGATACAGTGTATAAGGAGTGAGGTTATATTAACACTGGGAGGATACAGTGTATAAGGAGTGAGGTTATAGTAACACTGGGGAGGATACAGTGTATAAGGAGTGAGGTTATAGTAACACGGGGAGGATACAGTGTATAAGGAGTGAGGTTATATTAACACTGGGAGGATACAGTGTATAAGGAGTGAGGTTATAGTAACACTGGGAGGATACAGTGTATAAGGAGTGAGGTTATAGTAACACTGGGGAGGATACAGTGTATAAGGAGTGAGGTTATAGTAACACTGGGGAGGATACAGTGTATAAGGAGTGAGGTTATATTAACACTGGGGAGGATACAGTGTATAAGGAGTGAGGTTATATTAACACTGGGGAGGATACAGTGTATAAGGAGTGAGGTTATATTAACACTGGGGAGGATACAGTGTATAAGGAGTGAGGTTATAGTAACACGGGGAGGATACAGTGTTTAAGGAGTGAGGTTAAAGTGTGACAGACTCAACTGTCTCTGGGGCAGTTGGAGGAGCTTCCTGCCTACTGACTATGGACCAAGGTGCAACCTGGGGTTTGCCAACTGGCTTGCCCAGGGAATCCAGTAATTATGTTGACTGTGTTTCTGTATAGTGTACATCTCTGTATTAGCTGTCCTCTGTATAGTGTACCCTTCTGTAGCTACCCCCTCTCTGTATATTGTACACTTGCTGCTGTATAAAGATTCCTTTGTTTCCCTCTGGGATCTAGCAGGCAGGTTAAGATAAGAATGCATGTGTAAACAATCCGTTGTGTTGAATGTCTCTTCCTATTGTTATGTGCTGAAGTTATCTGTAATGTATTCTGGAAGGGGGGGGTTGTCTCTCAACTGTGATTTTTTTTCAAATAAAGAGTCAGCCCCTGGTTTTGCACTCTACAACACTGGTCGTGCATGGTGATTGTAGAGAGAAGGTTTGGGGGCTGCTAGACCTGGATTTCGGGGTCCAGCTTGGAGAAAGCTAGCACTTGATAGAGGCACACAGTCGGTGTGCCAGGCGGTCTGTCACATAGAGTAACACTGGGAATATGCAGTGTATAAGGTGTGAGGTTATAGTAACACTGGAGGAGGAGGAGTAGCAGAGAAGTTAATTCAGAGTCTAGATGTGTTGGACACGTAAATGTAAGATTAGCAGCATTTCCAGCTGTTAAAGGGTGTCGTAGATAAGATTTTTTACTTTTTAATTTATGGTTTGTAAATAGAGCTACACCCCGGGTGTAATATAAATGGAGGAGAGAGAGAAGAGCAGGAACAGTAACTGCTTCCACACAGAGAGGTAAGTGATATGATAAGCTCTCATTCTGCTCCCAAATGACTTCAACTTACTATTTGAAAAAGATCAGAAAAAGGGGAGGATCCACTAAACGGTGCACCTACTCTGAGGTGGCTGATCCTCACATGAGATGAAGAAGAAAAACCAAAGGAATTAATTGCCACTGTTTTGGTCCAAGAACGTGTCTATTAACAGAGTCGACAGCAGCGTTTGAGCCCCACCGGAGCCTGGTAAAAGCCCAGGAGAGCTGAAACGTTGCTGCTGTTGGCGTTTAATCTAAATCAAATGACACATTCTTGTCCCCCAGCCCCACTCCACATACATACAAAGCCCCCAACACACACACACACACACACACACACACACACACACACACACACACACACACACACACACACACACACACACACACACACACACACACACACACACACACATCCCAGTGACACAGATACACACCAGGGGTGAGGCCCCAGTCACTGTCCCATCCTGCACCACTAACTACCATCCATAACCACTAGCCTCAGGCACTGCCCCATTCTGCACCACTAACTCCCAGTCACTGCCCCATTCTGCACCACTAACCCCCAGTCACTGCCCCATCCCTAACCACTAGCCCCCAGTCACTGCCCCATTCTGCACCACTACCACCCCTAACCACTAGCCCCCAGTCACTGCCCCATCCCTAACCACTAGCCCCCAGTCACTGCCCCATTCTGCATCACTAGCTCCCAGTCACTGCCCCATCCTGCACCACTAACTCCCATCTCTAACCACTAGCCCCCAGTCACTGCCCCATCCTGCACCATTAGCCCCATTCTGCACCACTAGCCCCCAGTCACTGCTCCACTAACTCCCAATCACTGCCCCATCCCTAACCACTAGCCCCCAGTCACTGTCCCATTCTGCACCACTAGCTCCCATCCCTAACCACTATCCCTCAGTCACTACCCCATTAGCCCCATCCTGCACCACTAGCTCCCATCCCTAACCACTAGCCCTCAGACACTGCCCCATCCTGCACCATTAGCCCCATCCTGCACCACTAACTCCCATCCCTAACCACTAGCCCTCAGTCAATGCCCCATCCTGCACCACTAGCCCCCAGTCACTGCCCCATTCTGCACCACTAACTCCCAACCCTAACCACTAGCCCCAGTCACTGCCCCATTCTGCATCACTAGCCCTCAGTCACTGCCCCATCCTGCACCATTAGCCCCATTCTGCACCACTAGCCCCCAGTCACTGCCCCATCCCTAACCACTAGCCCCTAATCACTGCCCTATTCTGCATCACTGAAACCTTTCCCAAAACTCTAACCCTAAACGGCTCAATCCGGCACCGCCCAAGGCCACGATCAGTGGGGAGACAGTCCATGATATGTTCAGGGGTTTAGTGACTTCAGGGGGCTCAGATCCTAGTCAAACCCTGTGCAGATTGTCTAAAGTGCCACAAGTGTCCCTCCAAGCCACCCAAAAATGCTCTCCCATCAGGGAACAACTTCATCCCTTTGCTGGACCTCCAGCGGCTCAGCCCCCTCTGTAACATAAACAGAAATACATTATATTTAATTAGTTTAGTACTGAAATGGGTGGATGGGGGGGCCCGACTAGGTTCAGTAAGGGGTCCCAAGACTTGCGATGGCAGCAGTGGCGCCACGACTCCAGGAACAATATTAAGGGGGGGCACATAAGATACCACAGTCAATACTGGGGGGGGCACTAATTTCTGCCACTAAATCAAAACACTGAAAAAAAAAAAGGGCCCCGTCACCTGGTGTGAACTAAAACGACGTCACTAAAGGATACATTTAGCACGTCGCTAAAACTTAGCGCCCGACAACCTACTAACAGATCACCGTGTCCGCGGGAGTCTATGTACAAGGTGGTTTAGCGCACGCTATGGAAACCCTAAGACCCGGGCTGAGACCCAGCACTAATGCATTGTGTATAGGATGGAACGTTTTTTTCCAGTGCAGAGAGTCGGGCCATACCTATCCCCCGCCCTCACAAGCTTGTATAAGTATGAACACATCCAGCCAAGAGCCCTCACACCCACCCTGCATTATTAAAATCCTTCCAGGTGGCCGTATCCTCCATGCTTTGATGCACACATATATTAAGGCTGATGCCACCCAGCAGCATGTAGAATCATTACGCTGCATTTAATAGATCCAAAAGGAAGGCCAGGTGAGCCACAATAACTTCCCTGCTGCAGCATATAAATAATACATGTTTCAGGGCAAGACTTATTCATGTGTCCCTTTAAACATGGTCCACACGGTCACCCTAATACTCAGCCGCTTCCATACTATGAATAACCCCCAGCATTAGAATTAGGATATATGAGGATAAAGGATACATTTATAATAGAGCCGACTGCAACAGCAGCAACATTGCTTACCAGATCCATTAGGTGTATGGGGCCAAGAGAACAGCTGTGCTGCCTCCCCTTACATCGCCTGTTTAGTTTGGGTGTTAATTTCAGGGGTTTTTGGAGTTAGCATCAGGGTTGAGCAGTAGGTAAAATGTTGCAATTAGCTTCCTGCAAGAAATTAGACCAAGTGATCTGTTAGTTGCACAAGCGCTAGAGATCTCTAGCTCTCCTCGTGTTAAGTAAAGACGCAGAAGGTACAGTAAGCTTGCGCTACAAATCGCTAATAGCAACGCGCTAAGTGATTTTACCTGTTTGTAGCGTGAGGCAAATGATTTGCCTGGCGCTAACGCAAAAACATGCCGACACAAGGGTTAGCTCATAGTGGGTGACAGCGGGATGAGTAATGTGATGCAATGAATAATGTGACGCAGTGAGTAAAGTGACGCAATGAGTAATGTGATGCAGTGAGTAATGTGATGCAATGAATAATGTGACGCAGTGAGTAATGTGACGCAGTGAGTAATGTGACGCAATGAATAATGTGACGCAGTGAGTAATGTGACGCAGTGAGTAATGTGATGCAATGAATAATGTGACGCAGTGAGTAATGTGACGCAGTGAGTAATGTGACGCAATGAATAATGTGACGCAGTGAGTAATGTGACGCAATGAGTAATGTGATGCAATGAATAATGTGACGCAGTGAGTAATGTGACGCAATGAATAATGTGACGCAGTGAGTAATGTGACGCAGTGAGTAATGTGACGCAATGAGTAATGTGACGCAATGAGTAATGTGACGCAGTGAGTAATGTGACGCAATGAGTAATGTGACGCAATGAGTAATGTGACGCAGTGAGTAATGTGACGCAGTGAGTAATGTGACGCAATGAGTAATGTGACGCAATGAGTAATGTGATGCAATGAGTAATGTGACGCAGTGAGTAATGTGACGCAATGAATAATGTGACGCAGTGAGTAATGTGACGCAGTGAGTAATGTGACGCAATGAATAATGTGACGCAGTGAGTAATGTGACGCAGTGAGTAATGTGACGCAGTGAGTAATGTGACGCAATGAATAATGTGACGCAGTGAGTAATGTGACGCAGTGAGTAATGTGACGCAGTGAGTAATGTGACGCAGTGAGTAATGTGACGCAATGAATAATGTGACGCAATGAATAATGTGACGCAGTGAGTAATGTGACGCAATGAATAATGTGACGCAGTGAGTAATGTGACGCAATGAATAATGTGACGCAATGAGTAATGTGACGTAATGTGACGCAATGAGTGATGTGACGCAGTGAATAATGTGACGCAATGAGTAATGTGACGCAATGAGTAATGTGACGCAATGAATAATGTGATGCAATGAGTAATGTGATGCAATGAGTAATGTGACGCAATGAGTAATGTGACGCAATGAGTAATGTGACGCAATGAGTAATGTGACGCAATGAGTAATGTGATGCAATGAGTAATGTGACGTAATGTGACGCAATGAATAATGTGACGCAGTGAGTAATGTGGTGCAATGAGTAATGTGACGCAGTGAGTAATGTGACGCAATGAGTAATGTGACGCAGTGAGTAATGTGACGCAATGAGTAATGTGACGCAATGAGTAATGTGACGCAATGAGTAATGTGACGCAATGAGTAATGTGACGCAATGAGTAATGTGACGCAGTGAGTAATGTGACGCAATGAGTAATGTGACGCAGTGAGTAATGTGACGCAGTGAGTAATGTGACGCAATGAGTAATGTGACGCAATGAGTAATGTGACGCAATGAGTAATGTGATGCAATGATACCTGTTTATTGTACTAACCTGATACTTAAATTCAATATTTTATTTGCTGCAGTTCGGCAGTTTTCGCTGAATGTCTGATTGCTGCTTCAGCGACTCCACTTTTAGGAAATTACAGCGACCAATCACTAAATAGGGAATTCACTATATTTTCGTGAAATGAATTCCCCGAAATGTGATGAAAAGCAGAGGATCTAAAGATGATTGATTAGACCCTTTAGATTCTAACTTCCATAAATCCAGGGAAATACAATAAAAATAATAATCAGTGTGACGTGTAGATACCCATTAACCCCTAAAATGCCAGAAATCAAGGAAAGAAATAAAATGTATACTGTGAGGGATTACGCCTGCCCATTAACCCTTAATACACATTTAAACTAAGACAAACACTAAAGTAATACACAATGTAATATATAGTCTGAATGTTCACCCCTTCACTGCTGAACCCTTTCAACCCTGTGAGAGCGTTTACTACGTGCACCTTTTTATTTAATGTTTTATGACTTTGCTTTACAATGAATATGGTCATGTTTGGTATCGTTGGAAAGGCCAGAATCTGCCCTTTCCAATGACATATAGAATGTCCATATACAGGGACAGAGATACAGCGGTCCGACTATGTGTGGATGCTGATTTCTGGTGGGGGGCACATGGGGGTGGAATAACCTAAGGGGGCAATTGCCCCCCGTGCCCCCTTGTAGAGATGTCTATGGATGGCAGTCCTACACAGCCACCCGGTCCCACAGACACTTAACATGTTGCTGTCTCTTATTCTCAGGTACCATGGCTTGGTTTCCTGTTCTGCTTCTTCTGGGTGCAGCGGCATTAACTCAAGTCATCGAAGGTGAGTATTAACACACGCCGGGTCTAGTGTATTACAGTGTCCCCCCCTGAACAGTCAAACCCCCCCCCCAGCCAACATAGAGGAATAAATACAGAAACCAAATGGGGAACCCAGAGAGGTTTGTTACAGACACGACACGATATCCGGAATGTTCTGCAAATCATAAAACACAAATACATTTTAAATAAATCAAGAAGCAGCCAGTAACAACTCTACGAGACGACATCGGGGAGAGGGGCGCTACGAGATGACATCGGGGAGAGGGGCTCTACGAGACGACATCGGGGAGAGGGGCTCTACGAGACGACATCGGGGAGAGGGGCGCTACGAGACGACATCGGGGAGAGGGGCGCTACGAGATGACATCGGGGAGAGGGGCTCTACGAGACGACATCGGGGAGAGGGGCTCTACGAGACGACATCGGGGAGATGGGCTCTACGAGACGACATCGGGGAGAGGGGCTCTACGAGACGGACATCGGGGAGAGGGGCGCTACGAGATGACATCGGGGAGAGGTGCTCTACGAGACGGACATCGGGGAGAGGGGCTCTACGAGACGACATCGGGGAGAGGGGCTCTACGAGACGACATCGGGGAGATGGGCTCTACGAGACGACATCGGGGAGATGGGCTCTACGAGACGGACATCGGGGAGAGGGGCGCTACGAGATGACATCGGGGAGAGGTGCTCTACGAGACGGACATCGGGGAGAGGTGCTCTACGAGACGGACATCGGGGAGAGGGGCTCTACGAGACGACATCGGGGAGAGGGGCTCTACGAGACGACATCGGGGAGAGGGGCTCTACGAGACGACATCGGGGAGAGGGGCTCTACGAGACGACATCGGGGAGAGGGGCTCTACGAGACGACATCGGGGAGAGGGGCTCTACGAGACGACATCGGGGAGAGGGGCTCTACGAGACGACATCGGGGAGAGGGGCTCTACGAGACGACATCGGGGAGAGGGGCTCTACGAGACGACATCGGGGAGAGGGGCTCTACGAGACGACATCGGGAGAGGGGCTCTACGAGACGACATCGGGGAGAGGGGCTCTACGAGACGACATCGGGGAGAGGGGCTCTACGAGACGACATCGGGGAGAGGGGCTCTACGAGACGACATCGGGGAGAGGGGCTCTACGAGACGACATCGGGAGAGGGGCTCTACGAGACGACATCGGGGAGAGGGGCTCTACGAGACGACATCGGGGAGAGGGGCTCTACGAGACGACATCGGGGAGAGGGGCTCTACGAGACGACATCGGGGAGAGGGGCTCTACGAGACATCGGGGAGAGGGGCTCTACGAGACGACATCGGGGAGAGGGGCTCTACGAGACGACATCGGGGAGAGGGGCTCTACGAGACGACATCGGGGAGAGGGGCTCTACGAGACGACATCGGGGAGAGGGGCTCTACGAGACGACATCGGGGAGAGGGGCTCTACGAGACGACATCGGGGAGAGGGGCTCTACGAGACGACATCGGGGAGAGGGGCTCTACGAGACGACATCGGGGAGAGGGGCTCTACGAGACGACATCGGGGAGAGGGGCTCTACGAGACGACATCGGGGAGAGGGGCTCTACGAGACGACATCGGGGAGAGGGGCTCTACGAGACGACATCGGGGAGAGGGGCTCTACGAGACGACATCGGGGAGAGGGGCTCTACGAGACGACATCGGGGAGAGGGGCTCTACGAGACGACATCGGGGAGAGGGGCTCTACGAGACGACATCGGGGAGAGGGGCTCTACGAGACGACATCGGGGAGAGAGGGCTCTACGAGACGACATTGGGGAGAGGGGCTCTACGAGACGACATCGGGGAGAGGGGCTCTACGAGACGACATCGGGGAGAGGGGCTCTACGAGACGACATCGGGGAGAGGGGCTCTACGAGACGACATCGGGGAGAGGGGCTCTACGAGACGACATCGGGGAGAGGGGCTCTACGAGACGGACATCGGGGAGAGGGGCTGGAAGCTGGAGGAGCAGGGCACTGGAGGAGCAGGACACTAGAAGCTGGAGGAGCAGGGCACTGGAAGAGCAGGGCATTGGAAACTGAGGAGCAGGGCAGTGGAAGCTGGAGAGGCAGGGCACTGGATGAGCAGGTCACTGGAGGAGCAGGGCACTAGAGGCTGGAGGAGCAGGGCACTGGAGGAGCAGGTCACTGGAAGCTGGAGGAGCAGGTCCCTGGAAGATGGAGAAGCAGGGCACTGGAGTGGAAGAGCAGGGCACTGGAAGCTGGAGAAGCTTGAATGGTATCCTTCACTCGCCCTCTCATTGGGTTACATGGTATCCTTCACTCGCCCTCTCAATGGGTTACATGGTTTCCTTCACTCGCCCTCTCATTGGGTTACATGGTTTCCTTCACTCGCCCTCTCATTGGGTTACATGGTTTCCTTCACTCGCCCTCTCATTGGGTTACATGGTTTCCTTCACTCGCTCTCTCATTGTGTTACATAGTATCATTCCCTCGCTCTCTCATTGGGTTACATGCATGGTATCATTCACTCGCCCTCTCATTGGGTTACATGGTATCATTCACTCACCCTCTCATTGGGTTACATGCATGGTATCCTTCACTCGCTCTCTCCTTGGGTTACATGTTATCATTCACTCGCTCTCATTGGGTTACATGGTATCATTCACTCGCTCTCATTGGGTTACATGGTATCATTCACTCGCTCTTTTATTGGTTTACATGGTATCATTAACTCGCCCTCTCATTGGGTAACATGCATGGTATCATTCACTCACTCTCTCATTGGGTTACATGTTATCATTCACATCGCTCTCATTGGGTTACATGGTATCATTCACTCGCTCTCATTGGGTTACATGGTATCATTCACTCGCTCTTTTATTGGTTTACATGGTATCATTAACTCGCCCTCTCATTGGGTAACATGCATGGTATCATTCACTCACTCTCTCATTGGGTTACATGTTATCATTCACTCGCTCTCATTGGGTTACATGGTATCATTCACTCGCTCTCATTGGGTTACATGGTATCATTCACTCGCTCTTTTATTGGTTTACATGGTATCATTAACTCGCCCTCTCATTGGGTAACATGCATGGTATCATTCACTCACTCTCTCATTGGGTTACATGTTATCATTCACTCGCTCTCATTGGGTTACATGGTATCATTCACTCGCTCTCATTGGGTTACATGGTATCATTCACTCGCTCTTTTATTGGTTTACATGGTATCATTAACTCGCCCTCTCATTGGGTAACATGCATGGTATCATTCACTCACTCTCTCATTGGGTTACATGGTATCATTCACTCGCTCTCTCATTGGGGATTTTTTGGAGAAAGGATTTTACCAGGAAGGCTACAATGCTCTCGTTTTCAAGTATGTCCTGGGTGGTGAGTATGTACCATTAGGTGTCTTGCCCACGGACACTTACTGGAGAGGCGCGCCTGGGGATCGAACCCATGACTCCACAGGCTCTCTCCACGCAGAGCAGTGATGTTACCTCTACTCCACCCAGCCGGTACATGGTATCATTCACTCACTCTCTCATTGGGTTACGTAATTCACAGTGCTTTTTTTCACAGGTGCACAGGTTCGTTCTAGGTGCCCTAATGGATGGTTCTTCTACAAGGCAAATTGTTATGGATATTTCCGTTACCCCCTGAGTTGGTCGGAAGCCGAGGTGAGGAATCTTTATCTCCATTTAATCAATTCTCTGCACCAAGAGATTGTCAGGACTTACCAGGAGCAGGAGCCAGGGTGCAGAAGAGGGCACACACCCTCCCAGAACCAACCAACCCTAACAGAGTAACCAGGGGAGCGAGTAGGCACAGGGCAAACCCAGGTACACAGTATAGGAAAGGGGGTACCCAAAAAAATAGAACTGGGGCAAAAAACTGCCAAAATCAACACTAAACACAGTGTAAACAGACGGACGAGTACAAGGGCCAAAACCTTGATGCCTTATACAGAGAGAGGCCAGTATATAAAGGAGGGGAGGATACCTTATACAGAGAGAGGCCAGTATATAAAGGAGGGGAGGATACCTTATACAGAGAGAGGCCAGTATATAAAGGAGGGGAGGATACCTTATACAGAGAGAGGCCAGTATATAAAGGAGGGGAGGATACCTTATACAGAGAGAGGCCAGTATATAAAGGAGGGGAGGATACCTTATACAGAGAGAGAGGCCAGTATATAAAGGAGGGAAGGATACCTTATAAAGAGAGAGGCCAGTATATAAAGGAGGGGAGGATACCTTATACAGAGAGAGGCCAGTATATAAAGGAGGGGAGGATACCTTATACAGAGAGAGGCCAGTATATAAAGGAGGGGAGGATACCTTATACAGAGAGAGGCCAGTATATAAAGGAGGGGAGGATACCTTATACAGAGAGAGGCCAGTATATAAAGGAGGGGAGGATACCTTATACAGAGAGAGAGGCCAGTATATAAAGGAGGGAAGGATACCTTATACAGAGAGAGAGCCAGTATATAAAGGAGGGGAGGATACCTTATACAGAGAGAGGCCAGTATATAAAGGAGGGGAGGATGCCTTATACAGAGAGAGGCCAGTATATAAAGAAGGGAAGATACCTTATACAGAGAGAGGCCAGTATATAAAGAAGGGGAGGATACCTTATACAGAGAGAGGCCAGTATATAAAGGAGGGGAGGATACCTTATACAGAGAGAGGCCAGTATATAAAGGAGGGGAGGATACCTTATACAGAGAGAGGCCAGTATATAAAGGAGGGGAGGATACCTTATACAGAGAGAGGCCAGTATATAAAGGAGGGGAGGATACCTTATACAGAGAGAGGCCAGTATATAAAGGAGGGGAGGATACCTTATACAGAGAGAGGCCAGTATATAAAGGAGGGGAGGATACCTTATACAGAGAGAGGCCAGTATATAAAGGAGGGGAGGATACCTTATACAGAGAGAGGCTTTATATTGAGCGTTGCTAGGTTATACACAGGGAGGTTACTATAAATAAAGAAGCTGGTTTATAGAGACTGGCTGGTCCTGTATCCTGCGACAGATAATATAATGCTGTGAGGCCAGGATGTCATGTGTGTATTTATAAAACATCCTGGGGTAATAAGGGGTAAATGTGACGGATGTACAAGCGGTGGAGACGCTCCTCGCCTAATCGGAGAAGGGAATTAACTAGACCTAACTCTCTTACAGTTTGATTGCCAAGCGTATGGTCATGGTGGCCACTTGGCTTCCATCCTGGATGCTGCAGAAGCTGACATCATCGCTTCTCACATCTCTGCGTATCAGAGGAATCAGCCCGTGTGGATCGGATTGCACGACCCGGAGCAGGTCAGTCCAGGACCATAAATGATGGGAATCGTGGGCGCAGAGAGGGGACCATCATCTGGCCGCTTTCCTTAGCTGGAAACAGAGGGAAGGGCTTGGCATGGGGAGAGACATTCCTTTATCACAGATAGTGCTGATTTCACTTCATTTCTTCTAGAACAGATACACAAGAACCTCGGCCCTCCTATGTTTTAAACCAGTGTTTCCCAAACCTCTCCTCGGGACCCTCAATCAGGACAGGTTTTGCAGATCACCTTGGGGAATACAGACTGAATCCTGCAATCCCTGAGCAGCAAATGATATCACCTGTGCTGCGCTTCCGATATCTGGAAAACCTGGCGAGGCAGAGGGTCCTGCGGACAGGTGCGGGAAACACTGTTTTAAATGGTATCTCCCCCCCCCCCCCGCTGGTGGCCTCTTTACAGATATCGGAGATGCAGAAATGGGACACAATGTAGTTTCAAAACTGCGCCCGCTCGGAGCTTGCACACATCTTTTATTGAAACAAGAGATGAAGGGTCGTTACGTAACAAGACGTTTCTCAGGAATGTACGTGCATAAGTTTCTTGGCCTTGTCTGTAGTACTTGCTGTGACATGTTTTGTCTGTACATGATGTGCAGCAAGAACCAGGCCAAGCAGCTGCATAATGCTTTGCTGAAAGTACTTTCCCTGAGGTATTCACTCGTTACCAAGGCAGAGGTATTCACTCTTTACCAAGGCAGAGGTATTCACTCTTTACCAAGGCAGAGGTATTCACTCTTTACCAAGGCAGAGGTATTCACTCTTTACCAAGGCAGAGGTATTAACTCGTTACCAAGGCAGAGGTATTCACTCGTTACCAAGGCAGAGGTATTCACTCGTTACCAAGGCAGAGGTATTCACTCGTTACCAAGGCAGAGGTATTCACTCGTTACCAAGGCAGAGGTATTCACTCGTTACCAAGGCAGAGGTATTCACTCGTTACCAAGGCAGAGGTATTCACTCGTTACCAAGGCAGAGGTATTCACTCGTTACCAAGGCAGAGGTTTTCACTCTTTACCAAGGCAGAGGTATTTCACACTCTTTACCAAGGCAGGGGTATTCACTCTTTACCAAGGCAGGGGTATTCACTCTTTACCAAGGCAGGGGTATTCACTCTTTACCAAGGCAGGGGTATTCACTCTTTACCAAGGCAGGGGTATTCACTCTTTACCAAGGCAGGGGTATTCACTCTTTACCAAGGCAGGGGTATTCACTCTTTACCAAGGCAGAGGTATTCACTCTTTACCAGGCAGAGGTATTCACTCTTTACCAAGGCAGAGGTATTCACTCTTTACCAAGGCAGAGGTATTCACTCTTTACCAAGGCAGAGGTATTCACTCTTTACCAAGGCAGAGGTATTCACTCTTTACCAAGGCAGAGGTATTCACTCTTTACCAAGGCAGAGGTATTCACTCTTTACCAAGGCAGAGGTATTCACTCTTTACCAAGGCAGAGGTATTCACTCTTTACCAAGGCAGAGGTATTCACTCTTTACCAAGGCAGAGGTATTCACTCTTTACCAAGGCAGAGGTATTCACTCTTTACCAAGGCAGAGGTATTCACTCTTTACCAAGGCAGAGGTATTCACTCTTTACCAAGGCAGAAGTATTCACTCATTACCAAGGCAGGGGTATTCACTCTTTACCTCTGCCCCATCCCTCTCACCCCAAGGTCACTCGGCCCCATCCCTCCAAGATCACTCGGCCCCATCCCTGTCCCTCCAAGATCTCTCGGTCCCATCCCTGTCCCTCCAAGGTCACTCGGCCCCATCCCTGTCCCTCCAAGATCTCTTGGCCCCATCCCTGTCCCTCCAAGGTCACTCGCTAGCATCCCCTTACCTACAGAGCCACTCTGCTCCATCACTGTCCAAGGTCACTCTGGCTAATTCGTCTCGTAAGATGTTTCCCATTCCTCTCACCACAGCATGTTTCATCCCTATCACAGCTAGATTTTTCTGCCCTGTCCCTCTGGTTTTCTCCCCAGCACTTCTGAGGGTAAAGTGTTGAGGTAGCCCTGGAATCTAACGCTAAAACCTGCAGGCACACATTATCCCCATCAGGGTCCCTATAGTGGGGAGATGGCGTCTTGTTTAAGCTTTAGACGCGGATCTCAGTAATTGGCGACTTGTTAGAGCTGAGCGTTTGCGGTTTGAATCGTTTCGCTTGCACAGGATTGTTACATCTTTAAGGCCAGTTTTATTCTGTGCTTTTTGGCTAATTAAAGATATTCTGTTCCTCTGCTCAGAATCGCCGCTGGAAGTGGAACGACGGATCAATGTACAACTACCGCTCCTGGCTGACAGGACAACCCGATAATGCTAACGCGGGCGAGTACTGTGGCGAGCTGTCCTGTGTAGACAGTAAGTATCACCCATCTCCATATAACACCGCAGCCCTCCATGATATCCAGACGATAGTATTAACATGGTCCCCAGCTACAGATCAGCTAATACATAGCTCATTGACATATTTTAGGCTGGGGTCAGACGAACGCATTCTTAACGTGTGTTTAGGCGCACTTAATCACGGTCGTAGTAGCAGCAAATGACGGGCAATGACGGCCAATATACAAAGTACGGCCCCACGAAAGTCCGGCCGCGCAACGCAAGTGGAAAATGAAAGCATTTTTTTGAGAACGCAGAACCCCTAGTACTGATGTACAGAGTGCGCTGCGTCCGCATAGCGGCGTGTGTGTGTGTGATTTGGAGACGTCAGACGCTGCTCATGTCCGGCCAACATAACGTCCAGACACAAAAAGTGTTTTATTGACGATCCGTACAAAATCACGCACAACAATGCGCATCGTATGACTGTTTTCGCGCATTCCGTGAAAAAATACGTCAATGCGTTTGGACGCACTTTTTGACGGTCGCTGCGAATAATGCGTTCGTTTGACCCTAACCTTACATTGGGCCCCACTGGCTTCGTCAATGCAGAGAGGGGGGATAGGAACACGTCGGACTAGGTCGGGGGGGGGGTTACAGAACTATTGGGGCAGACTTACAGGTCAGCAGGTACAGTCGGGGTCAATCCAAGGCCAGCTGATCCCCTCAATCTGATAATGCAAATTGTATTAGATCAAAAGGAAGAAGCGATGCTCCATCAGATGCAGAGCCAGCCATTTAGAGAGGTCATGAGATCCCACCATAGATGTGACTTTACATGGACAGGTGGGGAGATCTGGACATAGCAAGGCAAAGGCCATTTGCTTAATGATCAGTAAAGGTTACGTATTTATAAAGCGCTGACAAGTATTGCAGCGCTGTACAACAGGAGGAAATCTACATAGAGGTTCATACCACAGAACAGTAAGAGGGGTCCCTGCTCAAGAGCTTACTGTGACATGCCTCATTTGGCCTTGGGGTGCGTGGACATGGAGATGTGTTTTGGGAGGAAGGTTTGTAATCTGATTATGCAAGAGTGCTATTGTCTGGTTCATGTGTATCTTGTTAAATTGCTAAGGATTAACCTGCCAGCCTACCCTTGTCTCAAGAATGTGCTTATCTGTTTCTATTTGAATAGTTAGTAAATCTGCTGTCTGTAATCTGTTATTTAGAAGTATTACATGATTCAATTGAATTGTCCGTCCCTAATGTAATTAGGTTTCACTTTCCAAGAGGCAAATGTTTGTCCAATTATCTGTTTAAGTCTGGTTAGGTCCCCCAACAGTTTCTGGGGGGGGGGGTTGTGTATGTAAATGACCCATGTGTGACCGTATAAATGTGTGTGTGTGTATCCCTGATTAAAAGAGTTCCATTCTAACCTTGAAAGATCTCAGATCTACAGCCTGGTCTTATTTCTGGGGGTGCTAGCGACTCTGTGTGTCCCGTTCCTTAGGCTTCGTCTGAGGACTGGAGGAAGGCATGAGAGTCTGCCTGGGTAGAACATGGGGGTCCTGCAGGAAGCGGCATTGGCAGATGTGACCCTGTCAGGGTATGAAGATCTGTCACACTTACAATCCAAGACAGTGGTTCCCAACCGCGATCCTCAAGTACCCCTAACAGGCCTGGTTTTAAGGTTTACCTTGGGCAAATGCAGACTGAATCCTGCAATCACTGAGCAGCAAATCAGATCACCTGTGCTTCACATATCTGGAAATCCAGGCCTGTTGGGGGTACTTGAGGACCGCGGTTTGGAACCACTGCTTTAAGAGGATAGGGGTGAAACACTAGGTGAAGGATCATAGAGAACCTGAAGTAGCGGGGGTACGTGTGGGCTGGGTGGGAAGATGTAGTAAGAAATGTACAGTGGGGGATCATGGAGTGAGCTGATAGGCTTCTCTCTAAAGTAATGTGTTTTCAGAGACTTCTTGAAGGACTGGAGAGATGGGGAGAGTCTGATGTTGCGGGGGATGGAGTTCCATAGAAAGGGGGCAGCTAGGGAGAAGTCCCGAAGGTGGAAGTTGGGGGTGTGAGTACGTGGAGCTGATAACATCAGATCATTGGCCGAGCGAAGTTGTCAGTATGGGATGTACCTGCTAATAAGGGTGGAGATGTAGGCAGCAGCGCAGCATGGAGAGCTTTGTATGATCAATATAATGAATTGGATTCTAAAGGAAACAGGAGCCAGTGTAGAGAATTGCAGAGAGGTGAGGTGTGAGAGGTGCGGGAGGTGAGGTGTATGAGTCTGGCACAGGCGTTCATAACAGGCTGCAGAGGGAGAATCTGGGATCTCGAGGCCAGAGAGAAGGAGGTTACAGTAGTCAAGGTGGGAGATAATAAGAGCTTGAATGAGCATTTTAGCAGAGTCCTGATAAGACAAGGACGGATGCGTGCAATGTTTTTTTTAGGTGGAAGTAGCAGGATTTGGTTAGTGACTGGGGTCTCTATTACAAACTTCGCACAAACGTTTGCGCCGGCGCAAAAAAACATTAACGCGAGGGGCAAAACCCTTTGCGCTTAACGTCGTATTACATTGTCAGCGCAACAAACGCATGTAATAGTCTACCGCGGGTGAACCCGCGCGAACTTACTGTACTGCCCGCGTCCTATACTTAACACTGTGAGCGCAAATGCGTTTGTGCGCCGGTATGCGGATGGTATTACAATCTATGCGCAGTTTGTAACGCAGCCTTTACGCGCATAATTTTAGCAACTCCTATCAACCTGACCGAAACCAAATACACCAGCCCAAAAAAATACACAGCACAGTATAGTTACACATTCTACACATACCCAAACAATAAAATGAAGAGGTTGTGCATGTTTTTATTATTGCTGCAGCATATATGCGCAGATTGACTTTGACAGGTGCAAAAACTGAATGGGAGACAATTGTGTTTTTTAATTCTGATTGGCTGAATCGCGTGAAAAACAGTCCACACCCAAATTTCTGCACACAACGTTACTGCGCGCGCGTTTTTGCGTGTCCGTTTAACGCACATTATTGCTCAACGGATGAAAAAAATGCGCAAGGATTGTAAATCCAGCGTTGATTTCCGTGCATTAACGTTTGTCACCCAAATTCACGCGTTGCGCGAGTGTTTTAACGCAAAGATTGTAACTGGGCCCTGAATGTGAGGAGTGAAGGAGAAATCAGAGTCTAAGAGGACCCCAAGGTACAAGTAATGGTGGCCCCATTCGCCTGAAAGAAAATGGGTGCAGGAATGTTAGTTTTAAAGGGAGGGAAGACGAGAAGTTCAGTTTTTGAGAGGTTGAGCTTTAGGAAACGGGAAGTCATCCAGTCGGAGACAGCTGAAAGGTAGGCTGTAACACGGTCCAACACTGGAGGAGAGAGATCGGGGGAGAAAAGGGTAGATTTGGGTGTCATCGGCATAGAGACGATATTGGAATCCATAGGAAGAGATGACGTTGCCCAGAGGTTGTCTAGATCGAGAAGAGTAGGTACCCAGAACAGAGCCTTGAGGCAGTGGGGGGGGGGGAGATAGAGAGCGGTATCACTGAAGCCAAGCTGACTTAGCATGAGGAGCAGGAGAGGGTGGTCAACAGTGTCAAATGCAGCGAAAAGATCCAGAAGAATAAGCTGGAGAAGTGACCTTTTGGTTTTAACAGCTACCAAGTCATGAGTCACCTTGGTCAGAGCAGTTTCAGTGGACGCTGGGAGTGAAAGCTGGAATGAAGTCAGGTCTGCTTCAATACATGTGTGCCATGAGGACAGAAAGCAGGCCAACAGAAGAATCTAGAGTTGCTCACCGCTGCTGCGATCCAGGCATGGGACATGTTTTCCCAGACATTACTGTAAAGGTACTATTCAGGACCAAGGATCCATTCATGGAGTCTCGAGCTCCTGCGCTGGTCAGTGTCTGCTTCGCTAATAGTTTCCGGATGCGTCGGCCATGAGCTTTGTCATAATAAACTCCCCATAAAAGGGATTATTCAGAAAGCACTGAAATTTCATCGCAATTTCCATGCCCTCTCCTTCGCCGACCCTGCAGTGAATTCAGCATTCACCACAGCATCCCTGAAATGCAGTGAATCGATCCACCGAACGCATCCGATAAAACGCTGAATGCTGCTGAAAAATCACCAACTCGATCCTCAAACCACCAAACGCAGCCGACAATCCGCCAAACAGACTGCCGTAAAAAGCTGACAAGCCAACGAACAGGGGTTAAAAATAAACAAAAACATTAAAGAAACAAACTGCATGAAAATGCCTTGAAATAACATAAGGTCCTATAAATAATAATAAAAAAAACCGGGGAGAATTACAAAGCTGGCACTAACTTAACCAGAGCTGTTGTAAACTTAACTTAACCCCATAGACTCTAACGGCTCTGGTAAGATTACACCAGCTCCAGTTAAATTAGCACCAGCTTTGTAATACAGCCTGGTACGGATCCCAGGCGCCCCTTTCCGCTGAACCCTGGAGGTATTCGTACCCGCACAGAGTAGACGACACAAACGGAGAGGATTTCTTGCAGATTCAAAATCCAAATGGAGACACTTTAGAATAGGAAAAACACAAACAGGGGAAGGTATGGAAACACGCCCAGCATTGGAACAATGGCTTAGGAGTCAGATAACAATCATCTGGATGACTTTTTGCTGGGGGGAGGTGTGGGTTGATGGGAGCATGTGAAGGCAAAGGAATCCATTACGTACAGGGGGGAGGTGGAAGCGGACAAAAGGTTAGATTGCAAACTCTTGAGCAGGGTCCTCTCCTACTGTTCTGTGAGTGCAACTTGCATGCATATGTTATCTTGTCTTATCCATTGCACAGCGCTATGGAACTTGTTAGTGCTTTATAACAACTTGTAACTGTAACATACAGATACACACTTTGACAACAGCACATCACACAACACTCCACCCTATATACAGAGCAATGAAATGCAAGGAAAAATAAATGCAAATAAACAACGGGGGCAGCCGTTCACAGACCAACGCCATTTGAAAAAAGGGAAAAATCAGAAATAAAAAATGTCGCCTAGAGAGACTTTTTGCTGCAGATTAAAATAATAAACAGTTTATTAGATATTGGATTAAAATGGGAATATTTTTAGCATTGAACCCACCGAACATCAGGGCATTTCACTGACATTTCTCTGCTGTTCAATGTTAATAGATTAACCATTGCTTCTCTATGGGGGATTTCACTGCCGAACAGGCACTGTATTTCATTGCCGCCGAACAGCACCGTATGTCACTGCCACCAAACAGCACTGTATTTCACTGGCAATTCACCAAAATATGACAAACTGCCTGCTCTCTGAATAACCGAATGGCCCTGAAATGTCACTGTATGGTGGAAACCCCTATGTGTTTCCATGAGGTTGCTGCCTGTAACCACTATGGGTCACATTACAATCATTGCGCTAAAACAGGGAAGTGAGGGAGAAAAATCTGCACCTGCAGATAATGCGCGCCTGCAAGTTTTTCTTTTTACCGCCCCCGTTTTACCGCGATATTAAAATGCAGGCGCTAAGAAAGCTGCCTGCATTGATATTGGGCGCTAAGCCCCAGGATGCATCAAATTCTCAGCTATACAGCTTGCTGCTAAGCGAATGCTCCTGATGATGCGGACATACAGCAAAACACGTAGAGCTATGCAACATAACAGATTTCCTGACAATCAGCGCCCCCCCCCCCGAGGCATAGTACAAGGCACGGTTAGATCTGACACTTTAAGTCTGTTGATGCTCACAAAGTGTCAGATCTAACCGTGCCTTGTGCTATGCCTGCGGGGGAGGAGCTGATTGTCAGGAAATCAGTTACGTTGCATAGCTCTAGCTCTACGCGTTTTGCTGTATGTCCGCGTCATCATGAGCATTCGCTTAGCCGCAAGCTGTATAGCTGAGACTTTGAGCGTTCAGACATTGTAGCAAGTGTAGTCTTTTCTCCTCCGTGTTCATGTGGCGATGTGATATCAGCAACATTGGATACAAAGCAGCCTTTATTGCTAAATGATTTCCTTTTTCACTCTTTACCCACAGACCCACGAAGGTCTGTTTCGTGCTGCTGCTATAGTATCTGTACAGCGTTACTAGCACTATTGTGCTCCACTGTATCCTCCCATGATGCCTCAGTAACGGGGGGGGGGTGTCTTGATTGTACAAGACCAATACACAGCCGATGCTCTACGGGTTTTGTAACTGTAACATCATTTGATTTCTTTTTTTGTTTTGGCCTGGTTATTCCTATTGTTCCTTTGTCGGCTTTGTGGTTCCTGGGTATCCGTTCCCTATACCTTGAATTTGGTTTTATTCGCTTGGTTTAGGCTTTATGGTAAACGTTGGGTCCTCACACCATTTTTATAGTATTTTCCATTAAAAGTTACGTTTTCGACTCACATCTGCTCGAAGGAGATTTGGCCTTATCCTCCAGCAATAAATAGCTGCCTGTAACCCTCACGCACCTCAACGTTTCTTTGGTTTTCACTTGCTATATTTGTCTCTTGCAGAGTTTCTGAAGTGGAACGACAGTAACTGCAGAGCTGAGAAGCAATATGTCTGCAAGTTTAAGCCTTAGGAAAAGCATTATGACACAGCGGCCTTCACGTAGAGACATGTCTGCAAAGAAAACATCACTATATCCTTTACTAACCATCTCCCTGAGGGTCCCCTCCCCCGATACCCAACTGGACAAACGCATGGAGTGGAGGAACCGCACCGGAAGAGAAGCCCCATAAACAAGCCTCATATCTATGCAGTTATTTAATAAAGGCCTTTAATCAACATGTGTTATTTCGTCTTTCATTTCTGAACCAATCGAATCTCACTCTGAAACATTATGAGCCGTTTCCATAGACTGTGCCAACATGGAGACGTGAAGGAGGAGAACGTGCAGGTTCCCACGCACCGTGCCAATATCACCCTGATATTCATGGGCAGCCACTACCTCGGCCCCTCACCTGGAACGCAACGCTAACCGCTGGGATGCTCGCAGTAGTGCTTCTGTACGCTGTATCTCCTCACCGAGTCCAATCTGCGAGCTCTGCATCATCACGAGCCGACGCAGGGAGGAGAAATTGTCCCACAAGACACGGAGGCTCTTATTATGCTATCTTTCCTTTACTTGGCCGATAGCAGCAAAGAACAATCTCTCAAATACAACAACAAAAGTATTTAGAGAGAAAAAAATACACTTAAACAATAGATAACCATAACATATAGTGGTACAGTCCAAACAATGGTACAGTCCAACTCCTTAAATCCTCCGACCGCCGCTAGCTCCTCCTGTTTTCTTTGCTGTTCGCCGATGAGATGAGTATCTAGCAGCAAATTGCCTTAAGTCGCCTACTGATGACCGGGTCGGACTCCGGGAGACAAAAAACACACAAAAATACGTAAACACATAACTGTGGAATAATATATATATTTATTATATATATGCCACAGCTAAAAACTCCACACTATAACCAACCATAATAACATAACAATTCTAATAACAAAATAAAACAATAACCCAGTGCTGAAAGAGGACTCCCCACACACCTCCAAACCAAGCAACCAACCACCAAAAATCTTCCCAACTCCCAACCATCTGACCAAAGTAATCCTAACTAAAAAGGAACCCCTAGCCAGCACTTCCTACAAGCCACCGCCACGAGCTCCTCACATAACCCCTTATGGGAGAGCTCCCCCACCAAGAAAAAACAGGGCTTGTTCAATCCCTTCCTTGAGTCCCAGGATGAACAGATCCTTTCCCACATCCATCAGGTGAACTCCAAAAAATAACACTCCGCCTCCTCCTCTCCCAAAAGGTAGATGTCGCACCACCACACCATCCATCCACCTCACAAACCTTCCCATGCAGCGATACAGCTGGATCCGGCAAAGCCTCACCGCCTCCTCATTCTCGGCCTGCTCCCACACCATCCTTGGCATCACCTCGGACCACACCACCACTGTCCATGGTGACTACTCCCTCAACTGCCGCAGATCCTCCATCTGCTCCAGCAGCCTTCCATGAGGGACCACTCCGAAATCCCTCCGCTGCCGCAGATCTGCCTGCATCTGCTCCAACAGCACCAAGAGGGACCACACCCAAATCCCTCAGCTGCTGCAGATCCGCCTTCATCTGCTCCAGCAACTTTCCGTGAGAGACCACTCCGAAATCCCTCCGCTGCTGCAGATCCGCCTGCATCTGCTCCAGCATCACCAAGAGGGACCACACCCAAATCCCTCAGCTGCTGCAGATCCGCCTGCATCTGCTCCAGCAGCATACAAAGAGGGACCACACCCAAATCGTTCCCTCCCATGTGAACCACCAGCACATGGGGAACTTCACCGTGCCTCAGGGCACCCAAAATTGTCGGCTTAAACTCCTCCCATAGGAGTCCACGGATTCCGATCCACCGTACCCGTGTTGCCGACCCAAGCAGACCCATCTGAACTCCAGAGGATCGCACCAACGCCCTTCTTCTCGCCCAAAAAATCAGCGAGTCTCCAATGATCCACACCACTCTTGGAGGATCTGCAAAAACAAAACACATTACCAACATCTCCACCACACAAAATACTTTGAAAGAAAAAACTCCCCACCAAACCACCACACATCCCTCCCAATAACCATGACCATACCTGTAAAGAAAAGCATATCAGAAGCAAACACCAACTCCTTGCCTCCAAATACTCCAAACCCCCACACTCAACCCCAAACAACCAACAAATTTACAAAGATAAAATAGAATAAATATATATATTCCGTATAAAAAGTATAATTCATATTTCATGTATAAATTTGATACTTTTCAGATTTCTAAAATTTCTTTTATATATATATATTTTTTTAAATTGAAAAAACATAACATAACATACAGCAAACTGTGCTCCACATAACCTCCCAGCATTAACAAGTGTTTCCAAAATTCATGACAGCAAACCAGGACGAACGTAAGACTTAAAAGCCCTTGAGTTTCATCCTCCCAAATCTTGAATTTCCGTTGCCGACAAACCCAACCTTGAAGCTTCCATTGCTGCCCCAATACGAAAAGAATGAGAACCAAATTCCTTCGGATTTCTCCCTAAACTCACCAAACCCTTCTGAAAAATAGAAATAAACTGATATCTTGATAAAGCCGACCCGTCCGAGTGACATAAAAAGGCCACACTAGACTCCACCTGTACCTCCAAAAAATATTTTAACGTTCTTCACTGGACAAACCACACAATAATCAACACTGAATAAACCAACTCTACGCCCCCTACCCAACTGATCCGTCTTGGAGTTAGCAACCCAAATGACCAGATCATTAACTCCCAACCAAACCACATCAGCTCCTAAACCACCACCTCCTCTCCTAGAATTACACACCAGCTCACCCACTCGAAATGCCCCAAAAAACCCTAAACAAAAAGCCGCCCTCAGAAGCAGAACCTCATAAGGTGAACAAAAACTCCCAACAAAATCCCATAGCCTCTCCAATAATTGACTCGAAACTGGATGCCTAGCGTCCTCCCTGCATCTCCCCTTCACATACAGTTGTGTTCAAAATGATTCAACCCCCACTGAAATTGAGTGTTTTGGCCAGTTTGACATTGATTTTGATCATTCAGTCATCTTGCTTACAATTAAATCAAAGAGGCACGTGTAGGTCAGACAAATATAACATAACATTTATAATGAAATAACCACAAATGTCTTTTCTGTGCTCACATCATTATCAGTTTTATTCAACCCCCAAGTGACATTCAATCTTAGTACTTAGTACAACATCCTTTTACAGTTATAACAGCTTTTAAACGTGAAGCATAGCTTGACACAAGTGTCTTGCAGCGATCTACGGGTATCTTCACCCATTCGTCATGGGCAAAAGCCTCCAGTTCAGTCACATTCTTAGGCTTGCGCACTGCAACTGCTTTCTTTAAGTCCCACCAGAGGTTCTCAATCGGATTTAAGTCAGGTGACTGCGATGGCCACTCCAAAATGTTCCAGCCTTTAATCTGCAACCATGCTCTAGTGGACTTGGAGGTATGCTTGGGATCATTGTCCTGTTGAAAGGTCCAACGTCTCCCAAGCCTCAGGTTTGTGACGGACTGCATCACATTGTCATCCAATATCTCCTGGTACTGAAGAGAATTCATGGTACCTTGCACACGCTGAAGCTTCCCTGTACCTGCAGAAGCAAAACAGCCCCAAAGCATGATTGACCCCCCCCCCCGCCATGCTTCACAGTAGGCAAGGTGTTCTTTTCTTCATAGGCCTTGTTCTTCCTCCTCCAAACATAGCGTTGATCCATCGGCCCAAACCGTTCTAATTTTGTTTCATCAGTCCACAGAACACTATCCCAAAACTTCTGTGGTTTGTCCACATGACTTTTGGCATACTGCAGTCGACTCTTCTTATTCTTTGGAGACAGCAAGGGGGTGCGCCTGGGAGTTCTGGCATGGAGGCCTTCATTACGCAGTGTGCGCTGTATTGTCTGAGCTGAAACTTCAGTACCCACATCTGACAAATCTTTTCTCAGTTCCTCAGCAGTCACACGGGGACTTTTCTCCACTCTACGCTTCAGGTAGCGCACAGCAGTCGAAGTCAGCATCTTCTTTCTGCCACGACCAGGTAGCGTTTCAACAGTGCCCTTTGCCTTGAATTTGCGAATGATGCTTCCTATGGTCTCTCTTGGTATGTTTAACATCTTTGCAATCTTCTTATAGCCATTGCCCTTCCTGTGAAGAGTAATCACCTCTTCTCTTGTCTTCCTGGACCATTCTCTTGACTTCACCATGTTTGTAACCACACCAGTAAATGTCTAGAAGGAGCTGAGTATCACAGTCATTTTAAAGCTGCCTAATTGGTGCTTATTATGCTTTATTGCTGCTCCGTGACATCCACAGGTGTTTTCAATACCTGATTGAAAACACTTGAATGAACCTCTGTTCTTCAGAGTGGTAGTCTTTAAGGGGTTGAATAATTGTGTCAATGAAGAATTCACAAAAGAGACATTTACTACTGTATTACAAAACCAATTGATGTCATTTTAGTTGCATATGGTTCTTTAAAAAGTCCTTGTAGGATTTCATTCTGAATACAATTACAAATGTCACTAAATTCCCTAAAACCCTTTACAGCATTGGGGGTTGAATAATTTTGAACACAACTGTAACCCCAAACAGCACATCTGATCACAAAATCCTTGGTTCTCTTTACCCCGATACCTGAAAAAGGAAAGCCAAGGCGGCTAAAGACTGCTGAACCAGTCCAGGAGATGCCCCAGACTCAAATAACCGAATGAGGTATGCTCTGAGCAGACTTTCCTCATCCAAACCACCCACTGCCACGTACCTGAACCGCTCAGCCAAAGCGTCCCACTCCCTCCATACTCACGAGTAGGCCTTCCAAGATGACTCAGACAAAGAACCTCTCCCCATCTTCCAAAAATTCCGAGCCTAGCTGCCATAGACCCTCCAGACAAGGGGTGCCCACCTCCTCTGCCAACGGAGCCAGGGAACGAAACCTGTTCCACTGAAAACAAGACAAAGCATCCGCCACTGAGTTAAGGCGACCCGGGACATGCCTTGCCCTGCATAAAACATTAAACTTAAGACACATCAACGCAAATCTCTTCAGCAATCTGATGACTGGCAATGATGAAGCCGACAAAGAATTAACCGTCGCCACCACCGCCATGTAGTCAGAACGGAACAGGATCCTTCTTCCCTCCAGAGCACCTCCCCACAGCTCCAAGGCCACTACTAATGGAAACAACTTCCAAAAAAGACAAATTCCGCACCAAGGAAGATGCCTGGAATGACCCTGCACGCAAAATTCAAACGACCAATCAGCGATTGCAGCTCTCTCAACTGTAATTTCTTAACCGACAGGGCCCCTTCAACCTGTCTCAAAGCTTCCTCCACTTTATTAACAGGAAAACGACACTCACCCTATACTGAATCAATCTCAATTCCCAAGAAAGTGATAACCGACGCTGGACCTTCCGTTTTATCAGAGGCCACAGGAACCCCAAATCGGTGTGCCACCCACTGAAAAGACCGAAGAATGTGCAGACAATCTCCTGTCCCTTCCCTTCCAACACACAAGAAACCATCCAGATAATGAGTCAGATTGTTCAACCCTGCCACTTCACGTCCCACCCATTCCAAAAATGTACTGAAACATTCAAAAAAGGAACAGGAGATGGAACAACCCATAGGCAAGCATAAATCCACATAAAATTCACCTTCAAACCAAAATCCCAGAAGATGATGACACGAAGGATGAATAGGTAATAGCTGAAAAGCCGACTCAGTATCCACCTTGGCCATTAAAGCCCCCGGTCCTGTATCACGAACCAAATTAACCACAGAATCAAATGAAACGTATGACACCGAGGCCAACTCCTCACCAATATCATCATTCACCGATTCCCCCCGTGGAAAGGATAAATGATGAATCAAACAAAACTCTCCTGCCTTCCGCTTCGGCACAACCCCCAAAGGGGATATCCTCAAATCCCACACCAGAGGAGACGAAAAGGGACCTGCCATCCTACCAGCCCCAATCTCCTAAACACCTTCTCCCGAACTACCTCCGGATACCCTCTAGCCAATTTCAAATTTCTTAGCTTGCCACCCCCTGGCCTTACCACAACAGGAATCCAAAAACCAAAACCAACACGTAAAAACTCTGCATCTCTATGTCTTCCGTAAAGCCTTAGCCACGGTAACATCGTGTCGAGTTTCACCGGGGAAGCTCCCCTCTCCAGACCCTCCAAAACGCAGACCTCCTTGTCTTGCCCTCTTAAAACATCTGGACAATGAATGTAATCCTCCATAATTTGAACATACGTGCTTGTACCTGCACCCCGCACCAAACTTGCACTGACCCTCGTTAAACTACCATCACGATCCCTTTTGAACACCTGCCGATGGGGAACTGACTCCTCCCCCACCGGCTCCCCCTGGAAAGGGCAACGCCTTTTGTGCCCCATCAAACGCCACCACAGCGTAATGCCCAATTGATCCCACCCCATGCCTGGGTGAGCCGCTAAACGTTGCCTAAACTGCTCATCGTATTTCCACCACGCCCAACTACCATACGATCGATAAGCCTCCCAAATCCCATCCACATAACAAAAAAGGCCCGGACAGTGCTGTGGGCTCTTTTCCCCAACAACACTTGCCAAAATACAGAAAGCCTGAAGCCAATTCCCGAATGACTTAGGAATCCTCCGAAACCGCTTCTTCCTTTCCTCCTCTTCCTTTAAACCGTCCTTAGACTAATCATCTTTCACCCCAGCCACCTCATCTAACGGAATCAGGGAATAAAGTTCCACATACTCCCCCCGCCAAATGCCTTCTTTAACCTCCTGCTTCAAATGAAACCCCAAAGGCCCAGAAAATGGCACGTAAGCATTCCTCCTTGCCACATCCGCCACTCCTGCGTACTCACCGAGTGAACCCACATCGCCACTCGGCCCATTAGAAGCCATAACTTCACCACCAAGAGCTCCACCAGCTCTCACAACTGGCCCACCTGCACCCTTCCAAGCTTGAGCCAAATCCACACCCTGGTTCACACCCCTTGGTGAAACCGACCAAGCCTCAAAGGCCCCCTGTAAAAAAGACATGAAAGAACCAACATCACCACCATATCCGTTACCTGTCGCCACACGAGGTCTGCCCGAACTTCCTGGAACCTCCATCGCCACCGACACCAAACCTCCTGCACCACCACCACCAACTCCAGCAGCCTGGAAACCACCCACCGGCTGTGGACTCCTCTCCCGAACCATTGGAACTGTGGACGAAAAATTAATAGTGCGATGAGCCCCAGAACCCGAAGTACCAAAATCATCAACTTGCTCCCTCACACCAACATCCGGAGCCCCATCATCTCCACCAACTGAACACCAATTTACTTCGAGTTCCTGAGTGCCCTCATCCCGCACACCAACACCCTGTGCCACACCACCGTCCACATCCCTATCCACCAACTGTCTTACCGCCGAAACATCAGTCCCTGAGACAGCCCTTGCTCCTCCTCTGGGACCCCTGGCGGACCACCGATCTCTCCTTCTCCCCGAGGAACTCCTCGAACACCGCAATCCTTCTGTCCTGGTAGAGCTCACCACACCACCCCTCTAACCGGAAGGATCCTTAGCCCCCGATGCCAGCCTCAAGCTCCTACCTTCCACACGCCTGGAAGCGCTCACGCCAGCCTCATTTCCAACTGCGTCACCACCAGCCAACATCCGTTGAACCAACCGACCACGACCTCTCACAGCCTCCAATCTCAATTTCTCGGCCGCAAATACATCACTGGATTCGCCTCCCGGATTTAACCGCACTGGAGCCTTGAAATCCTGGCAGGCCGCCAACACCTTCAACCGGCTTCTTTTGGCCCACTCCACGCCACAATGCCGAGCCGCCTCCTGCACTTCCTCGCGTAGCGACTCCAGCTCACCACCTTCCGCCATTCCCAAAACAATACTTTAAGGCAAAAAGTCTAAAAAAACACTGCTTCTCTGACGCAGCACAGATTTTCACCGCTCTACCTCAGGAGAAAAAGGCGCAGAGCTTCTCCACACGCGCCTTAAGTACCCTCCTGTCGACTCCTCCCACACCGCTCCTGCTCAATCTCCTCACGCGCTGCAAAACCTTCTGGAAAAATCCTCCCTGCGTCCTGGCATCAGAGGCAACTTAAGGGCCTTACGCCCTTGGTGCTTCAGGCCTTATTTATTATTATATTTGTGCAAGTTATAAACTTTGTGTTAAATATATATATATAATTATAAGTGTATACAGTATATTTATATACTTGCTGTAGTAAATGTATGTGCACTTTTTTACTATGGTTGTAGTGTTACCGGAATCTGCTAGGTTCACTTGAGACGGAGCCGGACCGGACACAAACAAGGATTGTCTGAACACGAGTCTCTTCAGGAAAGGCAAACTTTATTAGTGTCGTCACACAATGCTCACACAGGATTAAATCGCAAAGAGAGAGCCCCGATCTCACCCCGGCAAGGAGTTTTATACCCCGAATACATAATTAGGTACATCCCAATTAGCCCACCTCCCGGTGACACTTATCCCACCCCACGTGGGTTAATACCTCCCATTGTTAATACAAAGGCATTCCATACATTGACCGTAAATTGGCAAACTTCATGTTAGTCTGACAGTTTGCGATTTGCTGCCGCACTCAATCCGGGCCGTGCCCACCTCCCTTGTGGCTGTGCTTGTTTATTCCAGATAAGACATGGTCTGGTTTCTATGCTCTCTTTGTCTCTTTGCAGGCCTTTGTGACCTTCATGTATCCATTCGTCATCCTGTCTCTGTGCCAAGAGCAGCCCGGATCTTCCCTTATTTTAATTGCTTCTCTGTTAATATAACACATTCCTAAGATTCTATGTAAGCTTCATTCTAAATCTACCTAGTTATTTTCAAGTGAACCAATATTCTGAACAAGATGGCCGCCTGGCTCATAGTGGCAACCATCTTCCAGCCTGATTCCACTTCATTCCCCCTTGGCTCAAGCCTCAGGATCTCTTCCTGATGCTTGTAGCCATCTATGACGGAATGGAGATGTTGTTCCGCCTGCGGGTGTGCTCAATCTGCGTGACCCCGTCGCTTACCGCTGGCCCGACTACCGAGTGGCGCGCACTCGGCGTCTCGTGCGGCCTGGCGTGACCCCGGGAAGGGGTTAGCGGGCGGTGGAGGGGACCCCTGCCTAGAACCAGTCCGACCACTGAGCCATACAGCACTCAGCGTCCCGAGCAACTGGTTCACTGACCTTGCGGGTGTGGGACGTCCGTGGAGGTCGGTTCTGCCGCGGAGGAATCTTCGTATCGGTTGTGGGAAACGTTTCGGATCTCGCGGGAAACGTTTCCGATCTCGGTGCGGGTAACAGTCGGATCTCAAGCGGATGACTTTTCGGATCGGATCGGGACTGAAGGAATCTTCGGATCTGCCGGGATGGGCGAGGGATTCGGATCTTACCGCAATCCCTCGCAATACCGGAGCGCGGTACACGGCCGCGCCCTTCGGTTCGGATCTCTGCCAAGCAATCTGGGAACCGAATCTTCATACGCAGCGCCTCTGCCCTGATACACGATGCAGGGGCAGAGCGCTCGATTCGGATCGTATCGTGGTGGTCACCGTACCCTGAGATCGCGGGGGACGCTCAGATGCGAACGTACGGCGGAGACAAAGACACATCAGTCAAAGCTGGATGCACTGCAAAATCTGCCTTTATTTTTCACAACACACGCATTTATCACTTTACACACTTATGAATACAATGGGGATCCCTGCCCGCCCACACAAGTCCCATTGGCCCTCGCTGGCAGGAGGCACCCGGGCCCCGATTCGTATTGGCCGTTACGAATCGGGGAGTTGCCGATTCGGCCATTTTACGATCCGAGTATTCTGATCTGAACCACGAGGTGATCAGAAAATGGCGGCGGGCGTGGCAGACAAAGGGAATTACATTTCACAATACCAACAGGGGACACTTTACTACACCACACAATAATCACATCTATAAAAAAGTACTTGCAAAACTAGGTGCGTGCCACCGCACCTAAGTGTCCATAGCCACCACTGTCACTGTGCACCGCCCCTGGCTGAGGGTGCTGGGCCATTCCGTGACACCATCACACCCCACTAGTATTATTCTTGAGTTCCTCATACTGTAGGGGACCTATTTTCGCTGGGAACATGTCTTGTGGGATTATCAGTGGTATCTTTTGTGTCTGTGTGAGTGTCAGTGCTCTCTTGCATAGTGGCTAAAAAACATAGCCCTATGCGGTACGCCAGTATTCCTACGACCAGGATCACCACTATCATCAGAATCATGGATCCAATCTGTGAGATAAATCTCAGGATGGATCCAAACCACTCTCCGATTGCTCCAAACACACGAAGTGGATTCCAGCCTTCAGCAGTGATTCTCCTTGCTGTGTTCTGCAACTGTGCTACCTTCTCTTGGTGATCCTGGATCACCTGGTAATAGTCCGGGACATCGTGTGTAGTGTTCCTGATGAAGGTGCAACATTCATAGTGCATTGTCATTTCACACAATCCATTCAAGGCCGCACTGATCTCTTTCTAGTACCATATCATGTATCATCTGCACCTTTCGTATCTCACGCACTTCCAGATTCAGCAACTGAATGTCCATACTGGTCTTATTCAGAATTTCACCCATCAGACTGGCATAACTGTTCATTCTTACCATCAACTCTCATCCCCATCCAGTCCACGCCGGCAGCCATGACCATATTCGATCCACCTTTCTAAACATCTCTCTCTTCTGCCTTTCAAACACCAGTGGGTACCTAGGGTGGAGTTCTGTGTCTGTATTAGTGTCTTCTCCCCTTACTCTCTGAATTGGGATCAATTTAGCCAGATAACACATTCCCGTTATTGTTGGTGGTACCCATGTGTAACACACCTTCCCACAACACACCTGGTATCCCCCTTTCAATATAAATGGTGACAAATGTAGTGTTTGCTATTTCTATCATCAGTTGTCTCAGCCGTTTCATCATATCTTGTGCACTCTGCCTTCCATCCGTCACCTTTTCAATCACCGCCTCTTGCTCACTCGTGAGTTTTCTACATCGTATGTATAGAAAATTTGCCTGCTCCTTTGTGTTGAATGTGTAGATGTATGATGTCCAGTTGAACTTGCTTGAGTAGTACCCTCCACCCTCATTATGTGTGTCTCTATCTGGTCCTAGTTGGAAGCACCACTCTGGTGGGTATACTGGCCCTGTTATAGGGTACCCGGGACTGAATGATTCTGTTTTTTCCCTTGGTGCATCAAAAGAGTGTATTGTGACATTCCCTGATGCAAACATTCTCAGATTCATTGGAACAGAAGCAAATGGGATGTGGATTGTCTCTGGGTGCAACCTACTACACACCCAGCATGCGGTTTGCCCAGACTTTTTAGCATAATCATATTTAAATTGCACAAGTAAATGTCCTCTTGGCAAAATCTCGGATGTCGCCTCTCGTTTTTGTCTCCACATAGTACGATTCTCCATCACCGGGTGCGTACCATTCCAGATATGGGAGATATCCACTTTCTTGGCGGTGTTTGGGCACCTGGGGCATGCTCCATGCGAGAGTCCATAGATCAAGTTTGCAAGGTACAAAATCAGTACCACAAATGCCCCAAATGTCAAAATCCCTTGGGAAATTCTTTTTACAGTCACATAAACCCAATCCCTCCCCACCGGAATTTCAAAAATAAAAGACATTTCCGGATGATCAAGGGTGGGGGCCGGGCCCCTAAAAAGCACCCTTGGGGTTTCCCCCGGGGGATCCCATTGCTCCCCTGTTGGTGGATGGTCAGGCCTTATTGTGTCCATCAAGACACCCACTTGTGAAATCATTTGGGTGCCTTCAGTTGGATCATTCAGATGCTCACGGCTGTGGTCTTTGTCAGCATTAGCCTCAGAAGATTGGTCTCGTTGGTGACGACCTTCCATGCTGGTTCAGGACTGGCTGCAGCTACTTTCAGTCTGGAGTGATGTATCCACAGGACCACCTCGGCAACCTTTACTGCTGTAGGGGTTGATAACAGGACAAGGTAAGGACCTCTCCACTTTGGGCCAAGTGGGTCATTTTTCCACTCTTTCACCCATACTGAATCACCTGGAAAATACTTGTGGAGTGGGGGATACAAAAAGTGAGGTATATTATCTCCCACCCAAGTATTCAGTTTCTGCATTGATTTACCTAACAATACAATCTGATCATTTAATTTAGTTTCTCCCAATGCCCGAAGGTCCCCCCTTAGTCCAGTAATCAGAGGGGTAGGCCGTCCGAACATGAGTTCGTACGGACCTAGCTTCAATTGGGGGGTTGGCCTGCACCTAATGTGCAATAGGACTATCGGCAGCACATCCAACCAGCCTAGCGACGTCTCTTGGCACAATTTGGACATCAAAGTCTTTAGGGTGTGGTTCATTCTCTCGACTTTTCCCAAGCTTTGGGGCCTGTAGGCAGTATGTAGCTTCCAGGTGATGCCCAACAGGCGGGCAAGCTGTTGTAAACAGTTCTGTATGAATGCGGGGCCATTGTCCGACCCTATCTCAAGAGGCAATCCATAACGTGGTATTATTTCTTTCATCAGACTCTTCACTACTTCCACAGTCTTTTCAGTTCTTGTTGGGAAAGCTTCCACCCATCCTGTCAGAGTACACACCATTATCAGTAGGTATTTGTATCCTTTGCAGGGCGGCAGCACTGTGAAGTCTATTTGTAGCGATTCCATTGGAGATAGCCCGATTGGCTGCTTCCCTGGAGGTTGAGATGGGCCTGTTCTCGGGTTGTTTTTGGCACATGTCACGCACTGCTGGGCTATTGCTTTGCAGACTACTGACAGTCCGGGTACGTAGAAATGTGTCTCTAATTACTGTTCCATCACTTCTCTTCCTCCATGGGTACTTGCGTGAAGTGTTCTTACAATCTCAGGAGCCAATGTTGCTGGTAGGACTATTTGTCCATTCTTCAACTGGAACCATCCGTCTTCTCCATATCCGCCTTGTTCTTCTGATAGCCACTTCTTTTCTTTCTCTGAATATACGGTGTCCATTCACTCAGTGGCGCCGGTAAAAGTGCAGCCACCACTGGTTTTGCTTTGTAATCGTGCCAATTCTCCATGGTTTCCCCAGACAAATTCTTCTTTCGGGAAATAGTATCGCCATGCGAAGAACAGCAGATCTTGTCTGTCTTGTGAATCTCTTACTGCTGGTATGAAAAAGTTCATTGCACTTTTCTTCATTCTTGGCAGCTTATTTTTGATAAGGATCTCCTTGAGGAAGAACCTCACCAACGGGGCTTGGTACTCTTCTGCTCCCAATTCTCCCAGAGTTAGCAGTATTCGTGTAATCCGTAGATTATTATGAGGGTTGGTTGTCAAATTTTCGAAACGTTCGGCGAAATTTTCTGCTCGTTCAATTTCTGTTACTTTTTTTGTATCTTCTCACTCCCCCATTAATTTTACGCTGAAGAATTTCAGCATCATTTTGTAGGCTCTGCGTAGTCTTTGCTGAACTTCTGAGGTGTTAATCATTAGGCGTGTCTCTATCGGATTCAGAGGAGTGCAATAGAAATTTCGGCCTTGAGACTGAGTTGGGAAAAGCCATTGGATATAATCATGATTAAGTTCTAATAGTTCGTAATCATCTTGCCATTTGTGCAATTTAATTTCAATGAACTCGCCTTTGGGTTCAAATTTTCTCCAATTCATGTACAGTTGTGTTCAAAATTATTCAACCCCCAATGTTGTAAAGGTTTTTAGGGAATTTAGTGACATTTGTAATTGTATTCAGAATGAAATCCTACAAGGACTTTTAAAAGAACCATATGCAACTAAAATGACATCAATTGGTTTTGTAATACAGTAGTAAATGTTTCTTTTGTGAATTCTTCATTGACACAATTATTCAACCCCTTAAAGACTACCACTCTGAAGAACAGAGGTTCATTCAAGTGTTTTCAATCAGGTATTGAAAACACCTGTGGATGTCACGGAGCAGCAATAAAGCATAATAAGCACCAATTAGGCAGCTTTAAAATGACTGTGATACTCAGCTCCTTCTAGACATTTACTGGTGTGGTAACAAACATGGTGAAGTCAAGAGAATGGTCCAGGAAGACAAGAGAAGAGGTGATTCCTCTTCACAGGAAGGGCAATGGCTATAAGAAGATTGCAAAGATGTTAAACATACCAAGAGAGACCATAGGAAGCATCATTCGCAAATTCAAGGCAAAGGGCACTGATGAAACGCTACCTGGTCGTGGCAGAAAGAAGATGCTGACTTCGACTGCTGTGCGCTACCTGAAGCGTAGAGTGGAGAAAAGTCCCCGTGTGACTGCTGAGGAACTGAGAAAAGATTTGTCAGATGTGGGTACTGAAGTTTCAGCTCAGACAATACGGCGCACACTGCGTAATGAAGGCCTCCATGCCAGAACTCCCAGGCGCACCCCCTTGCTGTCTCCAAAGAATAAGAAGAGTCGACTGCAGTATGCCAAACGTCATGTGGACAAACCACAGAAGTTTTGGGATAGTGTTCTGTGGACTGATGAAACAAAATTAGAACTGTTTGGGCCCATGGATCAACGCTATGTTTGGAGGAGGAAGAACAAGGCCTATGAAGAAAAGAACACCTTGCCTACTGTGAAGCATGGCGGGGGGTCAATCATGCTTTGGGGCTGTTTTGCTTCTGCAGGTACAGGGAAGCTTCAGCGTGTGCAAGGTACCATGAATTCTCTTCAGTACCAGGAGATATTGGATGACAATGTGATGCAGTCCGTCACAAACCTGAGGCTTGGGAGACGTTGGACCTTTCAACAGGACAATGATCCCAAGCATACCTCCAAGTCCACTAGAGCATGGTTGCAGATTAAAGGCTGGAACATTTTGGAGTGGCCATCGCAGTCACCTGACTTAAATCCGATTGAGAACCTCTGGTGGGACTTAAAGAAAGCAGTTGCAGTGCGCAAGCCTAAGAATGTGACTGAACTGGAGGCTTTTGCCCATGACGAATGGGCGAAGATACCCGTAGATCGCTGCAAGACACTTGTGTCAAGCTATGCTTCACGTTTAAAAGCTGTTCTAACTGTAAAAGGATGTTGTACTAAGTACTAAGATTGAATGTCACTTGGGGGTTGAATAAAACTGATAATGATGTGAGCACAGAAAAGACATTTGTGGTTATTTCATTATAAATGTTATGTTATATTTGTCTGACCTACACGTGCCTCTTTGATTTAATTGTAAGCAAGATGACTGAATGATCAAAATCAATGTCAAACTGGCCAAAACACTCAATTTCAGTGGGGGTTGAATAATTTTGAACACAACTGTAGAATTCGTAGTTTGGCATGGGAGGTTGAGGCTCTTGCTTGCAGAGTAGGACTTTGGCTTGATCAATTGTTAGCAATGGTTTTGCAGCTGCTTTTGCGGCCTGGTCAGCGCACCTGTTGCCTTTTGGGATTTCATCATGACCCTTTTGGTGGCCACGACAGTGCATGATACTGACAGCGCTTGGTTTCCATACAGCTTCTAGGAGGGCCGCGATTTCAGCTGCATACTTGATTTGTTGTCCTGAGGAAGTAAGTAGGCCTCTTTCTTTGTAGAGTGCACCATGTGCATGGACTGTCATGAAGGCGTACTTGGAATCAGTGTAGATATTTACTCTTTTGCCTTCGGAGATTTCTAGAGCCCTGGTTAGGGCTGTTATTTCAGCCAGTTGTGCAGATGTATGGCCTGGTAGTGGATTGCTTCGATAATCTCTTCTGCTGAGACAACTGCGTAGCCGGAGACTTTCTTCCCATCATCCATGTAACTGCTACCATCGGTGAATAGCTGTAGATCGTATTTGTCTAGGGGTACGTCTTTCAAATCTGGCCTGCTACTAAACACTTCTTCCATGACTTGGAGGCATTCATGATCTGGATCCTCTTCACAGTCAGGCAGTAAAGTAGCAGGGTTCAAGGTAGCGATGATGTCCAGATGAACCCTGGCACACCCTCCAGACTCGCTACCTGCAAAGATGCTCCCGCACCGCAGAGCGTGCCTGGAGGAAATCCCGCTCTGAAGCTGATTTTGTTCACTTCAAGTTTATTCTCCGGTCATACACCTCTGCCCTCCACTTGGCCAAACAATCCTTCTTCTCATCTCTTATATCTACGCTGTCCTCCAACCCTAAACGGCTCTGGTCCACCTTCAACACCCTCCTCTACCCACCTGCACCTCCCCCCTCAGCTGCCTTCAGCGCTCAAGACCTGGCAGACTACTTCCTCGTAAAACTCTAACTATCAGAAGCAACATCCCAACACAAGATAGTTATCTGCCACCTCCACTCCCACAGGTCCCATCTGCCACCCTCTGCCGCTTCCTCCCAACCACTGAGGAGGAAGTCAATTCCTTATTGTCCTCCTCACATCTCACCACGTGCCCGCTCGACCCCATTCCCTCACATCTAATTCCTCCCCTCTCCTCCTCCCTCACCCCTGCTCTCACACACATCTTCAACCTATCTCTCTCCACTGGCTCCTTTCCATCCGCCTTCAAACACGCGCTAGTTACCCCTTTACTAAAGAAACCATCCCTAGATCCCAACTCTCCATCCAAATACCGTCCTGTATCCCTGCTTCCCTTACCTCTAAGCTCTTAGAAAAACTAGTCTTCAACCGCCTCTCCATCTTCCTGTCCTCCAATTCCCTACTTGACCCCCTGCAATCTGGCTTCTGTCCCCTACACTCAACTGAAACTGCCCTCACCAAAGTCACCAACGACCTCCTAACTGCTAAAAAACACGGCCACTATTCTATTCTCATCCTGCTTGACCTCTCGGCTGCTTTTGACACTGTTGACCACCCCCTCCTTCTACTGACCCTCAACTCTCTGGGTCTCGGTGACACTGCACTTGCTTGGATTGACTCCTATTTATCCAACAGGTCCTTCTGTGTGTCCTTTGCTGGTAACTCCTCCTCCTCATTGCCTCTATCTGTTGGTGTACCTCAAGGCTCTGTCCTTGGTCCTCTGCTCTTTTCCATCTACACCTCCTCCCTGGGCAAAATCATCAACAGCTTTGGCTTTAATTACCACCTCTACGCTGATGACACTCAGATCTACCTCTCTACCCCTGATCTCTCTCCCCCTGTCCTTTCCAAAGTCAGTGACTGTTTATCTGGCATCTCCTCCTGGATGGCCTCCCACCACCTAAAGATCAACATGTCAAAGACTGAGCTCCTACTTATTCCTCCCTCTAATGCCGCCCCACCTCCTGACTTCTCGATCACGGTGGAGGGTATCACCATCTCCCCATCAAACCAAGTTCGCTGTCTTGGAGTTACACTTGACTCTGCTCTTTCCTTCATCCCCCACATCAAGTCTCTTTCCTCCTCCTGCCGATACCAACTGCGTAATATTTACAGAATTCGGCCATTTCTTACCGCTGTCGCCACAAAACAACTCATACACGCCCTGGTAATCTCCCGACTCGACTATTGCAATAATCTCTTATCTGGCCTCCCTCTGTCCCGCCTCTCCCCCCTACAATCCATCCTGAACGCCTCCGCCAGGCTAATTCACCTCACCCGCCGCTCTGTCTCTGCCGCTCCCCTCTGCGAGTCCCTTCACTGGCTCCCCATCCACTGCAGAATTAAGTTCAAAATCCTTATTCTTACCTACAAAAGCCTCACTAACTCAGCTCCCCACTACCTGTCCTCACTAATCACCAAATACACCCCAGCCCGCTCCCTAAGGTCAAACAGTGACCTGCGCCTAGCTTCTCCCCGCATCACCTCTTCCCATGATAGACTGCAGGATTTCTCACGCGCAGCCCCCACTCTCTGGAACGCTCTCCCTCGTACTGTCAGACTTTCCCCTAACTTCTCTTCCTTCAAACGCTCCCTTAAAACATTCCTATTTAGGGAAGCCTACCACCCAACTCACTGACGCAACCATCAATCACTCTCACCTTACAGTCCTCTCCTCCTGTTTCCAACCCCAACCCTCCCAGATTGTGAGTTCCTACGGGAATAGGGCCCTCATCTCCTCCTGTACTGTTTGTCAAATGTTGTTCAATGTATTGTAACCCTGTCTATACTGTGCTTATTGTACAGCGCTGCGGAATATGCTGGCGCTTTATAAATAAAGAATAATAATAATAATAATAATAACCCGTGGATTCTCACACATCATGGCTTGGTACTTTGTCATCCGGCTGTTGCTGAACCAATAGCTTCCTTTCACATCCAGCAAGGCTTTGACAGCATGGGGCACCTTGACATGAAGAACCTGTCCAAGGGTCAGCTTGTCTGCTTCTGCTATCAGCATTGCGGTGGCTGCCACGGCTTTCAGGCATGGGGTAGGCCACAGGGTCGAGTTGCTTGGAGAGATAGGCCACAGGCCTCAGCCAAGAGCCGAAACTTTGGACCAGCACTCCTGTCGCTGTTTGATTGTGTTCATGCACGTACAGCTGGAAGGGCTTGCTGTGATCTGGTAGTCCCAGTGCAAGAGCTTCCATTAACAGAGTCTTTAACTTTAGGAATGCTGCTGTTTGCTCTTCTTCCCAGAGGAAGGGGTCCTGTTTTCCCCCTTTGTGGCCTGATGAAGGGGCTTGGCAATATCTGCGAAGTTGGGGATCCACAGGCGGCAGAAGCCTGCAGCTCCCAGAAACTCACGGACTTGTCTTCTGGTCTTTGGTTGGGGTATTCGGCATACTGCTTCTTTTCTTTCAGCCCCCAATGCGCGCTTCGTACCTGTTAATTGAAAACCTAAGTACTTTACACTTTGTTTGCATATTTGTTCTTTCTTTCTTGACACTCTGTATCCTGCTTGGCATAGTAGATGTAGCAGGGCTTTTGTGGCAGATAAACAGTCTTTTTCTGTGGGAGAAGCCAGTAATAAATCATCCACATATTGTAATAAGACAACTTTGTCTGGCTGAGCATTGAAGGAGAGGAGGTCTTGGCTTAGCGCGCATCCTGAATATCGTGGGCGAGTTCTTGAAAGCTTGAGGGAGGCGTGTCCAGGTCATTTGATGGCGCGCTCCCGTGGTAGATTCCTCCCACTGAAATGCAAAGAGGGGCTTGCTTGCTGGAGCCAGACGGATGCAAAAGAAAGCGTCTTTTAAATCAAGAACCGTGTAATATTTTGTATCTCCGTGAATTAGTGCCAACAAATTGTATGGATTGGGAACCACAGGGTGTAGGGTTACTGTGGCTTCATTGACAGCTCGTAAATCTTGGACTGGGCAGTACTCTTGTGTGCCCTCTTTCAGTACTGGCAACAGGGGTGTGTTCCACGGTGACACGCAGAATTTCAATATGCCGTGGTTTTTAAGTCTCTGTAAATGTGTCTGGATATTCTGCTTGGCTTTTTGTGGGATATGATATTGTCTTAGAGCCACAGGCGTTGCACCAGGTTTTAAATCGACGTACACTGGGGGAATATTTACAGCTAGTCCGGGCGGATTTTCCTCCGCCCATACCCCAGGAATTTCGAGGAGTAGTGTGTCCGGGTCCGGGCTTGCCGGCAGAGTTGGTGCTGTTCGCCATTCTTCCTCTCTTGGCATAATTACTGCAATTTTCACAGATTGGGGGTGCTGGCTGGCTGGGTTGTACTGCCGAGCAGAGCTGCCACTCTCAGGCAGGTCTAATTGAGCATGTCCCCCGGGAAGGAACGTAATTTGGGCTTGCAATTTGCAAAGGATATCCCGCCCCAGGAGCTGGATGGGTCATTCGGGCATATACAAAAATTCATGTTCAACATTATGCCCACCCACACTACATTTTCGAGAAGCAAGGAAGGGGTACTTAGTAGACACCCCCATTGATCCCATAATATCAACTTCATTTCCCATAGGGGGTGCAATTTGCTGTGTTACGACAGAATATTCGGCACCGGTGTCAACCATAAAAATTTCATCTTTATTTCCCACTCTCATAGTGACCGTGGGCTCGTGATTACCGAGCGGGGTGGGCCCAGGTCCTTGTCAATATGTTCCTTGCCCTTCAAATGACATTCCCGCCAAACCCACGAATCCTGCACCGGCACCCTCACTCCTTTCATATCTGCCGTTCGTTACCTGACCATTGGAGGCTTGTCCTCCCGATTCCCCAGCCTCCCCTTGTTCCCCAAATTTAGCCAAAAATGCAGGACAATCATTTTTCCAGTGACCTTCACCCCGGCACCAGGTGCACTGGTTGGGTCCCAGGGGTTCCCTAGGGGCTCCTCTACCTCTTCCTCGAGCCCCCCTACCCCTTGCTCTCCCTCTGTCCGGTCCACCTCGTCCTCCACCATTTCCCATATAACCGACCACACCTGTGTGTCCTCTTTGTCTCTTTATCTCTTCCCGCTTCTCCTCTAGATCCCGGTTATGAAACACTTTATTAGCAATTTCAATTTATTCGCTAATACCTTTTCCCAAGAACCCATCTAATCTCTGTATTTTATTCCGTATATCTCTCTGTGACTGACCCACAAAAGAAGAATTAATTAACCTCTGGTTCTCCGCTGCCTCAGGGTCAATAGGACTATACATCCTGTACGCATCCAGCAACCTTTCTAAAAACGCGCTTCGGGATTCTTTAGGCTCCTGTACGATATCTGCTATCTTCCCCATATTTGTGGGCTTTTTCCCTCCCGCTTTAACACCCATTATCACCGCTGTCCGGTACGTCTGTAGGTGAGCAATACCTGCAGTGGTATTGTATGGCCATCGGGGATCTGTTTTGGGGTAATGCTCCTCTGCCCACGCTTCCGGCTGGGGCTTAGCATCTACTACGGCTTGGGCAAGTAGAATCTTCCGAGCGCTACTATTTATTCGGGCTCTTTCCTCAGTAGTAAACATTGTCAGCATTAGTTGCTGGCAATCTGCCCATGTGGGGTTATGTGTGAGCATAACTGACTCTATCATACTAGCCACTGCTGCAGGATTAGTGGACTACAGTGGTGTGTGTGTTTTCCAATTAAAGAGATCTGTTGTCGTGAATGGGACATATGTGTATTGCACTGGCCCAGGTGCTCCATTTTCCAGTAAAGGGCCTGGCACTTCCTGTAGAGGCAGCTGCATCTTACTTTTGTTGGGATTGTGCTGATATGGTTCTCGGGGTTTATATGTATTATTCGCTGCGCGAGTGGTGGCCCCTGGTTTCTCATCTTCAGTCTCATTATCGCTATCCTCCTGGGATACTAATTTATATACGCTCCCATCGGGCATCTCAATTTTCCTGGTGGGACCGCTCTGTCCCCTCCACCCGCTGCCCCCTGGTCTTCTTCCGCAATACTGCGTGGCGGAGCGAAGGGAGCTGGCCGGGAAGTAGCAGCTGCCTGCTCCCCCCTCTCCGCCCACGCAACCGCGGCACTCAAAGCTTCTCTAGCTGCCCCATAACATGATGGATAGGGTGGGGGCAAAGAATCAATCTCCTCCGGTTGTTCTATCAACACCGGTCTCCCTTTTTCTTCATTATTTGGGGGTACCTGTTTCTTATTTAGTCCCGCCATCATTATAAAATGACTTTTATCTTTTACACAGTATCTCCATATATCTATATACGGGTACTGCTCAGGATGTCCGCATTTCCCGGTGACTTGGGATTGCACTCTCTGTATTAGCTCCGGGTCCATTGACCCTTGCTCTGGCCACTCTGGAACTAACAGTGGCCACACAATTGTACACATTAATGTTAGTTTCTCCTTAGTTAACTCTATACCATAATCATGCGTTGCATATAGCGCTTCAAAATTCCGCACCATGTACCCTAAGGGCGTCTCACCCTTCTTTACCTTACTGGGTTTGGACGGCCCGTTACCCATCGTTACCCTTAAAAAAACTGTAACCTTTTTTACAATGCAGATATTACTTTTTAGCAAGAACACTTAGAATTTACTGTCTGGTACTTCAGTCAACAATTCATATGTGTCTAACCTGCTTCCTCCGTCAGTAGCCGGACTGCAGTCGCCTGAGCCGGAAACGTACCTTGGGAGTCCACTCTCAAGTTTGCTTTCTCGCAATGCGAGTAGGCGCTCGATCACTCACAGCACTCAAATCACTCACAGCACATACTGTACCAGATACTTTCAGCACAAAACAAAACAAACAATTCTACTCTCTCTACTAGCCGAGGGCACACCGTCCCTCCTTTTGGCTCCTTATACCCCGTCAATTGAACTCAACTCTTCTCTGTTTGTGGCTATGTGCACCCCGTTCTATAACTATACTCCCGTCTGCAATTCCAATCTGCCTATGGATAATCTACCCACCTGGCACCACTACCTCTGCAGCTACCGCTGACCTCAATTGGCCCCCTTCACTACACGATGTACACACTAGCACTGACTCAGGGCTCTCAGCCCAGTCACAGAAATCCCTCCTCCTTTCCTTGTCCACGTGCAGAAGCTCTGTTTACAAACACTGACTATGACTATGCAACTCCACGTGGCTACTCTCTCCCTCTCTTACAGAACTACCATTTGGTTGGCATCCGATCCCCCGGGTCCAGACACGCGCTAGCCACTCTGGCTCCTTTGCTTGTCTGTGCTATCTGCGGCGGGTTCGGTATGTCAACGAGACCATGGCCGCGGGTCTCCTTATCCGACTATGGTCGGACGTTTTCCCTCTATACCGGTATCTGTGATACACATACAAACATAGAAGACATTTTACCTATCGCCGCGCTGCTCGCTGTTTCCTCAGACTCGGTGGTGTCCCAGCTTCCCGGGCCGGAGGTCCGTTTGGGATGAGACGAGGTCTACTGAACAGGAAATCCTGCTTGGCGCCTGCAGATGTCAGCTCACCTTCAACGGACGCCCAACCGACAGGATCACTCGCACCTGCAGTCAACCGCTACAGTGTTCAGCAGCCGTTGTTGTGCTGGCAAGGGCCCGTATCCCTGCTCACGAGCCCCCAAGAAATGTTACCAGAATCTGCTAGGTTCACTCTAGACGGAACGGACCGGACACAAACAAGGATTGTCTGAACACGAGTCTCTTCAGGAAAGGCAAACTTTATTAGTGTCGTCACACAATGCTCACACAGGATTAAATCGCAAAGAGTGAGCCCCTATCTCACCCCGGCGAGGGGTTTTATACCCCGAATACATAATTAGGTACATCCCAATTAGCCCACCTCCCGGTGACACTTATCCCACCCCACATGGGTTAATACCTCCCATTGTTAATACAAAGGCATTCCATACATTGACCGTAAATTGGCAAACTTCATGTTAGTCTGACAGTTTGTGATTTGCTGCCGCACTCAATCCGGGCCGTGCCCACCTCCCTTGTGGCTGTGCTTGTTTATTCCAGATAAGACATGGTCTGGTTTCTACGTTCTCTTTGTCTCTCTGCAGGCCTTTGTGACCTTCATGTATCCATTCGTCATCCTGTCTCTCTGTGCCAAGAGCAGCCCAGATCTTCCCTTATTTTAATTGCTTCTCTGTTAATATAACACATTCCTAAGATTCTATGTAAGCTTCATTCTAAATCTACCTAGTTATTTTCAAGTGAACCAATATTCTGAACAAGATGGCCGCCTGGCTCATAGTGGCAACCATCTTCCAGCCTGATTCCACTTCAGTAGTCTGCATGGACAGGTAAAAATTTTCCCACAATTGCTCTCCTTTTTCCCAGTTTAGTGAGTTGGGGAAAATTTATTAGTAATACTTTGTGTTCTTAGTTATAATCCCTCCGGAAGGACGACTTGTCTCTTCGCGGCAGGTTCTGTGGAGATTTGCTGCTTCCCTCACAACAGTTGCTGAGGAGGGGCGTGGCTTCGCGCCACTGTCTGAGGTGAAGCTCGCGGCGGCTTGCGCATGAGCGGGGCGCCGCGGCTCGTTACCTCAGGGAATCCCACTGAATTGCGGCAAGTTCTCTTCATTCCCCACAAACTTTATAAACGCTGAATTAACTATTCAATTTATTATCTCAATATGGCTAACCCTAATGTCCCAGCCACCCCAGGCACCTTAATATCGGCACCTCACCCTAATAACCCGGCAGACGCCTTTATGGCTGCTATGTCAGCGTTCTCTTCAAAAATAGAAAATACGTTAATTAGGGCATTGGAGAGTCGCTCTTCTAGGAGATCCTCGATAATTTCCCCAGCATCGGATAGATTCCTCTCTATTGACTCCCATCGGGAGGACGAGGTCCCTGGGACTTCGAATGAGGGAGGTGAGCAACTCCCTAAAAAATGCTCTCAAAAAAGGCGTATATACGCTAATACACAAGAGGAATCCCCACAGCACTCCACTGTGACCCGAAAAAGAGGACGTTTAACTTCGGCCACCACTAAAAGAAAGTGGAAACGCGCTAAGTGCGCTAAGGAGACTGACAGTTCCTCTGATTGTGCTAGTGACACAGCATCAGATTCGGAGGAGAGCTCTGACCCTGACTATGACCCGGAGGTTTCTCCGATCGAGTCAGACACGGTATCGTCAGCTGATTCTAATGAGGTTAAACAACCGGTTGTAGACCCGGAAGACGCGCTGGGAAACTCTAGGTTTGTCCCTGAACAGCTTAAGCACCCGCGATCTGCGGAGTGGACACCAATAGACCATGTAGCAAAATATATTGAGCAGCGCATTCGCATGCCGATGGATAACAAAACTAGGAATAATCTGAGGGCTGAGAGCCCGGCCCCAACTCTGGCACATAATTTACATCTAACACCAGAATTAAACCGTAAAGTAATTGACATTTTGCAAGGGTCAAATTGGACTCCTAAAAAAGGAGTAGAGGTCACTTTAAAAGTGTACCAAGATAAATTATTTGATTTGTTGGGTCCATTGACTAAACTAATGGACTCAGTTGAACGATCTCTCCTCACGAATGAGAAACCAGACCTGTTTGAGTACAGGGGCTGGATTCAAAGGCTAGTTTGCGTTTTCAGAAACGTTAATTCCTTGTTATCCAGCGAAAGGAGGAGGTCTATACTGCTCAAAATTGACCCTAAAGTGACCACTTTGGCGACTAACGAACCAGGTCCTAGTGCTGAGGGCATGTTATTTGGGGACAGCATCTTTAAGGAGATGACAGAATATACAGGGTCCTTATCTACGGTTGGCAAAGTAAAGGCCAACATTCGAAAGGCTTTCCCGAATAGGGTTTTCGACAGGGCCGGGAAAAGCAGGGGCCGTTTTCCTGGCCGTAACGCATATTCCACTTCAAGAGGTTCTTTTAAGTCCTCTTATCAAGAGGTCCCAAAAAACCCCACCTTCTTTCCGCAAAGGTCCAGACCTCAACGGCATCGAGGTTACAGAGGTCCTAGGAGATCAGGATCCTTTGGTGAGTATGTGTTTACACCTACATTCTTCCACACAAGAGGTGGGGGGCAGGACATCAATTTTTTTCGAACAGTGGCAGATAGTCACGTCAGATCAGTGGGTTCTTCGGACGATACGGGATTTCAAAATAGATTTCGCTTCACATCCCATACAGTATGTTCCTCCAGGGATAACGATAATGTCCGATAAGGACAGAGCAAATACTTCACTAGAAGTAAAAGACTTATTCAGAAAGAATGCGATAGAAAAGGTGATTCCTCACAAAGAGGTCTTTCTCAGCAATATATTCCTGGTAAAGAAAAAAGATGGAAGTTTCCGTCCAGTAATAAATTTAAAATGTCTCAACGAGTATGTAATATACAATCACTTCAAAATGGAGGGCATCCCATCACTAAAAGGGGTCTTGAATCCTCAGTATTGGTTGGTGAAGGATGCGTACTTGACTATTCCGATAGAAAATTCGTGCAGGGATTTTCTCCAGTTCACCTGGGAAGGCACTCTTTGGAGATTCAAGTCCCTTCCTTTCGGTCTGTATTCCGCCCCTTGGTGTTTCACCAAGTTAATGAGACCAGTGGCGGCATTCCTCCGCAGCAGGGGAGTTCGTCTGATAATATACCTAGACGATATTCTCCTCCTGGCGGAGGATCCAAAATTATTAATGATCCACAGGGATTGGACGGTGAATCTGTTATCCAATCTAGGTTTCTTAATAAACATAAAAAAGTCGATTCTTACACAAGCACAATTAATAGAATTCCTAGGTTTCACCATAAATTCAGTAGAGATGTCTCTCTCCCTGCCATTGGCCAAAGTCCGACTGATTCACAAGGAGATCAGACGTCTTCTATCCACACAGGAGTTTCCTCTGAGATGGTTGGCCTGCCTACTAGGGCTTCTCTCCTCAGCAATACAAGCGTTCTTTCCGGGACCGCTGTATTATCAACGTCTGAAGGCACGATACCTGAGGAGAGGATGGCGTTATCCAGATTGCATCTCTTTGGACGACGAGTCGAAGGAAGAGATGCAATGGTGGCTAAACCATTTGGAGTCATGGAACGGAAGAGCCATCATCCATCCATCTCCAGAGTTAACTATAGAATCAGACGCCAGCAGATCTGGGAGGGGCGCGCGTTGCGGCTCGCTATCCACAGGCGGCAGATGGGATTCGGCAGAAATGGAGTTACACATAAACTGTCTGGAACTCCTCGCTGGTTTGTTTGCTATTCAGAGCTTTATCAAACACTTCCAGGCGAGTTCCATTCTATTAAAGATGGACAATTTTTCTGCAGTGCGGTATATCAACCATCTAGGAGGTCCCAAGTCCAGACAGTTGGCAGAGACAGCAAAATCCTTTTGGGGCTTTTGCCTGTCTCACAGTCTATCGGTTCAGGCATAATATATTCCAGGCCTCAGCAATGTTGTGGCGGACTGGAACTCACGATATCTGATAGATTCCAGCGATTGGAGATTGGATACCAGAGTGTTTGCCGCTTTGTCATTCCTCCGCTTTGCCACTGCACCTCCACCCCGCACCGCAGCCACCGCTTTGCCACTGCAACTTCCCCCTGCACCACAGCCACCTCTCCTTTACTGCACCTCCATCCTGCCGCACAGCCACCACTCTGCCACTGCCCCTCCAACCTGCCCCGCAGCCACCGCGCTGCCACTGCCCCTCCATCCTGCCCCGCAGCCACCGTGCTGCCACTGCCCCTCCATCCTGCCCCGCAGCCACCCGCTCTGGTATTCCTGTACTGACACCAGAATGCAGAATACAATGTGAGCTGTGGGGTGACTGACTGCTTAATGGGATAAGATTCAGGTGGTGGATGCATATTAGAATTACTGTATATTATGCGCATTTTGTGTCATTGTGAAGATAGATGTGTTTGCTTTGTTAGCATTTTGGTGGCAGTGACATTGTGCTTCTGATTATGATCATTACAGACACCAAAAAGCCGATATCTGACCATTTTATCACATTCCCTGCCTGCATGCCAATGTTGTAGATTGTGTGATATATAAGGGGGGCTGGGATCTAGTGCCCAGAACCTTTCATCCCAGTGATCTTTCTGTAACGGAGAAATTAATAAATGGAAATTTTAAAATGTGCGCGTTCATCTTTTATGTCAGAACAATCTATGTGCAATCTTGCGTGTTGAACACTAGGGATGAGCTGTTCGGATCGATCGGTTTGGAGTTCGCATCGAACATCGCCCGTTCACATGTTCGCGAACTACGAACATTTCCGCGTGTTCGCCACATGTTCGCCCACAATGCACCACATGGACCACAATGCACTTTTCCACTGGCCTGAAGCTTGTAATTGGCTACAGCCTTGCACCTGACCACAGGTCAGGTGCAAGACAGGTTCAAGACTATGCCAATCACGGCTCAGAGTCCTGATTGGGCAAATTTTGCCCAATCATGGGCTCAGAGAGCTAAGTCCCGCAGCACACTATATAAGGTTTCACTCAGCGCTTCAGCACGCGTTTGAGAGGAGATTTGAGAGGAGATTGTTGTTGTGTTAGTGTGTTCTCACTGCCAGTCTGCCACCAGCTACTGGGGGGGGTCTCATTTCTACAAAATATCTGGGACTTGTTCTAATCTGTGTGTTCTCACTGACACCGAGTATTTTGGGGGTCAGTGTCATGGAGCTGACATGGCGCTCCACGCTTCAAACCCCAAGAGACTTTATGTTCATTTATATTGTGTGATTTTAAATATATTTTACATTGTTTGGTTTTAGTTTAAATTAGTTTAGTGTAAAATGGCGTAGCTTTAGTTTTAAATATACTTCTATTCCTGTAGGTAAATGTGTTTCTGTATAGCCAGTAAACAAGCTTTACTGCCGTGTAATTTATGCAACAGGGCTTTTCCCCTTATGTGGCTGCATGTTTGATTCAAGAAGTCTGGGATAGTGTTTGTCTTTAATCTGATGTTTTAGAACAATAGATTATGTAAATGTTGTGTGAGCTAAAGGCTAAAGAATGTTTATTGTAAATATCTGACATAATGTAATTAGCATTTTAGTAGGACGTTGTGCGTCATTTATGCAAATTATGGCTGTTGGATTTCAGCATAAGTAGTGGCGTTTTTGTTCATTAAAGCTCAGTCAGAGAATCCTGTGGGAACATACAGCTCGTCTGGTGTTCATTCAGGGTACCCACTATCACCCTCAGAAGGCACAGAGCGGCCTTCTGGAAATTCCTAACGGCTCCAGGGCAGTGAAACAGAAGCAGGTGGGTCAAGCTGCTCGAGGCGCTGAGGACAGCGCTCCCAGTAGCCAGGCTGACCGCAACAAAGGGGTGTTTGGAGAGTCAGGACAGACGGAAGAGAATGGTTCCGTCACATTGGCTGGCAGCGGTGTGGATAGAGGCTCTCCAACACCAATACGCCCCGAGATGGCCAACTATACAGCCTGCAAGCAGGACACCCTGAAGGACCTGCTGGAGAGTCATGGAAGGAACAAATACTGAAGTAAGGGTCAAAGGTACAAGTGTGGTGCAACCAGGAGCGAGATCGAAACGCTCAAGGAGGTAAAAAGACACCTCAAGGAATATGGTCCAAACCCTAGCATGGACCTGTTTCAGAGCGTTTGGAATGAGGTCTGTTTTTTTTTTTATTGTAATAAATTTTTATTGAGATATAAATTGCATACAGAGCAGAGATAACGTTGTAACAATTTCTTGTGCAAGAAAAAAGCGATATCAGTATCTATATATAGATACGCGGCAATTATAATAAACATATCTCAAAACTTTTATGTGTCTTCATACCAATTCAATATTGCTTTCAATATACAGTTATCTACAAAACAATTTAAGATCTGTAAAGCTGGTGGGGTGATAGGGTGGGTGTAAAAATAGGGGTAACATGTTTAAACGAACAATGGGGGGGTGTAGTTGGTGTGAGAAGGCGGGTGACCTGCGGGGAACAGGTATTTATGGTGTAAGTTATGGCAGTTATGTGCGAGGGCGGGCCTCTGACCAGTAAAACCATCTGCATAGGTGGGTTGCACTTGTGTCTGATGCACTATGTATTAACTCTTCAATGTCCTGAATGTTATGTACTTCTTGAAGCCATTCTAGTGTAGTTGGTACAGTAGGGGTTTCCAGTGTCTGGGCAGTACGGCCTTTGCCACGTTTAGAAGCCGTATTTTGAGTGTGCGTCTGTAATCCAAAGGCTCGGCAGTGGTGTGCAGCAGTAACATAGCTGCTGGTGTAAATTCCAGCGGAGGTGACGAGACTTTGCAGATGGTGTCGTGGACAGCTCGCCAGTATGATTGAATTTGGGGACAGGACCACCACATGTGTAACAAGTCAGCTTGTGGCGACTTGCATTTCCAGCATGATCCATTACTGTTAGGGTCAAAGATTGCCAGAGTTTTAGGTGGGCGATACCACCGAGATAGGAGCTTGTAGGCTGTTTCTTGGGATTTGGTGGCAGTGGAGCAAGAGGTGGTGAGGAGGGAGATTTGATTCCACTCCTCATCAGTGAAGGACATGTGGAGGTCCTCCTCCCATTTGGCTCGGTAGGATGGGATAGGGTTTGTGAGGTTTTGTAGTAAGCCATACAGAACTGATATACCATGAGATGGTGGGTGTGGTCTTTGAGCCAGAATTTCAAATTGAGTCAGAGGACGGGTGAACTGAGATAGGGGGGCGTATAAAGATGTGCGTGTAAGATGGTGGGAAAATTGTCAGGAATGATTGGGGTAGTGGTAGTGGGATGTCTTCTGGGGACTTAAAGGTATTGCCATCTATGAGACTGGTAGCAAGTATAGAGTGTGGGATGTGTGCTTGATCCGGTTGAATTAGTCTCCGGGAGAATGCAGGTAAATAGCAGAGAGGTAAGAGGGGTGACGGCCATGGGGCAATGAGTGTGGTGTGTTGGAGTGACTTCCAGATACGCAGAGTGGCTGAGATAGTCGGGTGAGGTGCGACTCGGTAGGTAGCGTTTGTGCCGGATAACCAGGGCAGAGAGGCCAGTGGGCTGTCCGCCAGCTTTCGTTCTAGGGGGATCCATAGTTTGTTTTCATGACCTGATGTCCATTCAAGTATGCGCAATAAGTGCGCGGCTTGGTAGTAGTGGCGTGCATGGGGTAATGCTAGACCGCCTGCAGATTTTGCTGCGGTTAGGAGCGTAAAGCGTAACCGTGGTTGTCGTTTATTCCAGACATAGGAGGTGAACCTAGTTTGTAAGGATCGAAAAAATAAGTTTGGTACAGCTATTGGCAAGGTCTGAAACAAGTACAGTAATTGGGGGAGTATGTTCATTTTTAGGACGTTAATGCGTCCGAACAACGTGACATGGGGCAGTGCCCATTTAGTGAGGTCTGTCGTTATGGTGTGTAGTAGTGGGAGGTAGTTTGCTGAATAGAGGTCTGATGTGTCGGCTGTGAGGGAAATGCCCAGATATTTAAGAGATGGCTTGCACCATTGAAAGGGGAAAGAGGTTTGCAGTTGGGTGCGAAGCGGGGGAGGGATGGTGAGACCCAATATTTCCGATTTCGCCATATTAATCTTGTAGTTGCTAATGGTACCAAATTCTCGTAGTAGAGAGGTGAGGGCGGGGAGGGAGATTAGCGGTTGGCGTATGAAAAATAACAAATCGTCGGCATATGCTGCCACTTTATGTCGGTGATCTGCAACCTCGAAGCCGTGGATCGAGGGGTCTGTTCGAACTGCCTGCAATAAGCAGTGCTCGAGTCCAGCAGGAACGCGAGAGAACGGCGTTCCCGCACTTTTCCTGCAGTGGTAACGTAGTGGGTCTCTCACTTGTTGTGATAACGGACCCAGCCGGGGCAGACTGCGAGAAGCGCTGCAGCTGAGCTCCCATGTGATCACAGCATCTGCCAGCTGCAGGCACGTGCGCTCTGTGTGTGAGGTCACACAGAGCGACCCCATAGAGAAGGAGGATCCCACCCCTTTCACTTAAGATGCTGCTAGTGGAGGAACAGCATCTCTCCAAAGTCATGGCTACAGGGGAGCAAGGTGTCCGTGAGTGGTCCTGCTCTTTGCATGATGTTACAGGCAGACATGTCCTTACACAGGAGCAGAAGCAGGCATCCAATGAGAGTAGAGCTGTGGGTCTGGTCTTTCCCTGGGGGGCTCATTCATGCTGAGGGCTGGTGCTGGCTCTGTACATGTGGAGATTAACAGATCCCCCTGCGTTTCCTCTGGGGAACAAGTGAAGGAGGCTGCATGAGGACACTGGGACCTCCATAAAACGTACCTGTCAGCTCTCAATGTTTGGGGTGCAGGGCATTCTGAAAAGAGGAGAACCTGCTCTGACACAGAGCCCTGGGAGCCGGGATGTATCCAGTGAGGTCCTGGGTGAGGAATGTTATAGTTGTGTATTCCAGATTAGAGGTAAGGGGGACAGGGCTGGCCCACACTGCCAAGACTGGGGGGGGAGGGGGTTCCTTTAAAATGCTGGATCTTCTCTAAGCATTGTCCCAGTCATGTGGCATGTCAGAGGTGACACAGAGACATGTCCTCCTCTCCCCAATCCTATGCAGGGAGGACACCTCAACTTTACCAAAGTGTCACTTATGCAGTTGCAGCCCACCATGGATGGAGAGAAGAGTTTTGGCTTGCTGTAACCATCAATCACTCCAATACACAAGTCAGAAAGTGTCCTTTCTTCTGCCATGCACTGCAACTCCCATCAGGCTCCTGCAAGCAGTCACTGCCCTATCACCACAGGAGGTGCAGTCCCCAGCAGGGCATAAATTATTCCATGCACCTAACCTGGAAACAGCGCTATGTGCCCATCCTCTGTGTGTGTGCCCATCCTCTGTGTGTGTGCCCATCCTCTGTGTGTGTGCCCATCCTCTGTGTGTGTGCCCATCCTCTGTGTGTGTGCTCATCCTCTGTGTGTGTGCCCATCCTCTGTGTGTGTGCCCATCCTCTGTGTGTGTGCTCATCCTCTGTGTGTGTGCCCATCCTCTGTGTGTGTGTGCCCATCCTCTGTGTGTGTGCCCATCCTCTGTGTGTGTGCCCATCCTCTGTGTGTGTGCCCATCCTCTGTGTGTGTGCCCATCCTCTGTGTGTGTGCTCATCCTCTGTGTGTGTGCCCATCCTCTGTGTGTGTGCCCATCCTCTGTGTGTGTGCCCATCCTCTATGTGTGTGTGCCCATCCTCTGTGTGTGTGTGCCCATCCTCTGTGTGTGCCCATCCTCTGTGTGTGTGCCCATCCTCTGTGTGTGTGCTCATCCTCTGTGTGTGTGCTCATCCTCTGTGTGTGTGCTCATCCTCTGGTGTGTGCTCATCCTCTGTGTGTGTGCCCATTCCCTGCTGTGTGTGCTCATCCTCTGTGTGTGTGTGCCCATCCTCTGTGTGTGTGCCCATCCTCTGTGTGTGTGTGCTCATCCTCTGTGTGTGTGCCCATCCTCTGTGTGTGTGCCCATTCCTCTGTGTGTGTGCCCATCCTCTGTGTTGTGGCTCATCCTCTGTGTGTGTGCTCATCCTCGTGTGTGTGCTCATCCTCTGTGTGTGTGTGCCCATCCTCTGGTGTGTGCTCATCCTCTGTGTGTGTGCCCATCCTCTGTGTGTGTGCCCATCCTCTGTGTGTGTGTGCCCATCCTCTGTGGTGTGTGCTCATCCTCTGTGTGTGTGCCCATCCTCTGTGTGTGTGCCCATCCTCTGTGTGTGTGCCCATCCTCTGTGTGTGTGCTCATCCTCTGTGTGTGTGCTCATCCTCTGTTGTGTGGTGCCATCCTCTATGTGTGTGTGCCCATCCTCTGTGTGTGTGCCCATCCTCTGTGTGTGTGCCCACCTCTGTGTGGTTGCCCATCCTCTGTGTGTGTGCTCATTCCTCTGTTCGTGGTGTGTGTGCCATCCTCTGTGTGTGTGCCCATCCTCTGTGTGTGTGCTCATCCTCTGTGTGTGTGCCCATCCTCTGTGTGTGTGCTCATCCTCTGTGTGTGTGCTCATTCCTCTGTGTGGTGTGCCCATCCTCTGTGTGTGTGCTCATCCTCTGTGTGTGTGCCCATCCTCTGTGTGTGTGCCCATCCTCTGTGTGTGTGCCCATCCTCTGTGTGTGTGCTCATCCTCTGTGTGTGTGCCCATCCTCTGTGTGTGTGCCCATCCTCTGTGTGTGTGCCCATCCTCTGTGTGTGTGCTCATCCTCTGTGTGTGTGCTCATCCTCTGTGTGTGTGCCCATCCTCTGTGTGTGTGCCCATCCTCTGTGTGTGTGCCCATCCTCTGTGTGTGTGCTCATCCTCTGTGTGTGTGCTCATCCTCTGTGTGTGTGCCCATCCTCTGTGTGTGTGCTCATCCTCTGTGTGTGTGCTCATCCTCTGTGTGTGTGCCCATCCTCTGTGTGTGTGCTCTCTGAATAACACTTAAAGGGGTATTCAGAGAGCCGAAATGGCCCAGAAATTGAACCGGACAGTGAATTTCCCCGTTACCGTACGGTGCAATTTTCGTGGCTATTCAAAAGCAGGCAATTCGTCAAATATCAGCAAATTGCCAGCAAACTATGGGTGATCTTCGGCGGCAGTGAAATACGGTGTCTGTTCGGCGGCAGTGAAATACCTCATAGAGAAGCAATGGTTAATCTATTCACATTGAACAGCAAAGAAATTATTATTATTATTATTATTATTATATTTATAAAGCGCCAGCATATTCCGCAGCGCTGTACAATAAGCACAGTATAGACAGGGTTACAATACATTGAACAACATTTGACAAACAGTACAGGAGGAGATGAGGGCCCTATTCCCGTAGGAACTCACAATCTAGGAGGGTTGGAAACAGGAGGAGAGGACTGTAAGGTGAGAGTGATGATGGTTGCGTCAGTGAGTTGGGTGGCGGCTTCCCTAAATAGGAATGTTTTAAGGGAGCGTTTGAAGGAGAGAAGTTAGGGGAAAGTCTGACAGTACGAGGGAGAGCGTTCCAGAGATGGGGGCTGCGCGTGAGAAATCCTGCAGTCTATCATGGGAAGAGGTGATGCGGGGAGAAGCTAGGCGCAGGTCACTGTTTGACCTTAGGGAGCGGGCTGGGGTGTATTTGGTGATTAGTGAGGACAGGTAGTGGGAGCTGAGTTAGTGAGGGTTTTGTAGGTAAGGATAAGGATTTTGAACTTAATTCTGCAGTGGATGGGGAGCCAGTGAAGGGAGCGGAGAGACAGAGCGGCGGGTGAGGTGAATTAGCCTGGCGGAGGCGTTCAGGATGGATTGTAGGGGGGAGAGGTGGGACAGAGGGAGGCCAGATAAGAGATTATTGCAATAGTCGAGTCGGGAGATTACCAGGGCGTGTATGAGTTGTTTTGTGGTGACAGCGGTAAGAAATGGCCGAATTCTGGAAATATTACGCAGTTGGTATCAGCAGGAGGAGGAAAGAGACTGGATGTGGGGGATGTCAGTGAAATGTCCTGATGTTCAGTGGTTTCATTCGACAGGTTTATTGAGGCGAATCCCATAGGTTTCAATGTTAAAAATATTCCCGTTTTAATTATATATATAATAAAACGAGCATATTTTTTTTTTTTCCAGTTGGCGGGGTAATGGAAATCTTGGGTGAGTTCCCTCACTTTTTTTCCCAGGACTTGACCCTTGGCAATAAGGGTTCGAGTGAGAGCGCGAAAAGTAAAGGTGAAAGAGGGCATCCCTGTCTGGTGCCATTTCGGATGTGGAAGGGAGGGGTGAGAGTGACGTTAAAATTAATGCGTGCAGTGGGGTTAGCGTAAAGGGAGCCAATCCATGCCAGTATGCTGGAGCCGAATCCCATCTGCTGGAGGGTGCAAAACAGATAGGGCCAACTGACCCTGTCAAACGCCTTCTCGGCATCAGTCGACAGTAGAAGGGAAGGGACAGAACGGGACTCAGCAGCAACATGTATGAGGTTCAGGGCTCTGACTGTGTTGTCCCTGGCCTCTCTCCCTTGGCTCTTGTGACATCCCCAAGTGGCATCCTAAGTGGACGTTCAGAGTTGATTCCTGGAGTTTTATCCAAGATCCCCTATGCCATCCACCGTCACGATCCCTAATTCCTGTGTCTCCTCTCTCCACAGGTAAGACTTTATCACCCATTATCCACAGACACCCACATCTCAACTGATCCCCTGCATACTTTTGCTGGTAGGACATTATCACCCATCATCCACAGACACCCACATCTCAACTGATCCCCTGCATACTTTTGCTGGTAGGACATTATCACCCATCATCCACAGACACCCACATCTCAACTGATCCCCTGCATACTTTTGCTGGTAGGACATTATCACCCATCATCCACAGACACCCACATCTCAACTGATCCCCTGCATACTTTTGCTGGTAGGACATTATCACCCATCATCCACAGACACCCACATCTCAACTGATCCCCTGCATACTTTTGCTGGTAGGACATTATCACCCATCATCCACAGACACCCACATCTCAACTGATCCCCTGCATACTTTTGCTGGTAGGACATTATCACCCATCATCCACAGACACCCACATCTCAACTGATCCCATGCATACTTTTGCTGGTAGGACATTATCACCCATCATCCACAGACACCCACATCTCAACTGATCCCCTGCATTCTTTTGCTGGTAGGAAATTATCACCCATCATCCACAGACACCCACATCTCAACTGATCCCCTGCATTCTTTTGCTGGTAGGACATTATCACCCATCATCCACAGACACCCACATCTCAACTGATCCCCTGCATACTTTTGCTGGTAGGACATTATCACCCATCATCCACAGACACCCACATCTCAACTGATCCCCTGCATACTTTTGCTGGTAGGAAATTATCACCCATTATCCACAGACACCCACAGCTCAACTGATCCCCTGCATACTGTTGCTGGTAGGACATTATCACCCATTATCCACAGACACCCACAGCTCAACTGATCCCATGCATACTTTTGCTGGTAGGACATTATCACCCATTATCCACAGACACCCACATCTCAACTGATCCCCTGCTTACTTTTGCTGGTAGGACCCCCATCACCCAGTATTCGCAGGCCCCCACATTGTAACGTTACCTTGGTCTTTTTCTGTTTTTTTATTTATTTTTGTTTTTCTCCACCATTAGCTTTGCTAATTAGTATGTGAATCTCCTGCCCTATTGACACAGCCCATCCAGCATCAGGTGTTTACCTTTTTTACCTTTTAACTGCCTGAATGCAATTAGTCTGCCCTATATAACCACTAACACTGGCTCTAGTGAGCCTTAGCTCTTGTGACATCCCCAAGTGGCATCCTAAGTGGACGTTCAGAGTTGATTCCTGGAGTTCAGTGGCATCCTAAGTGGACGTTCAGAGTTGATTCCTGGAGTTGAGTGGCATCCTAAGTGGACGTTCAGAGTTGATTCCTGGAGTTCAGTGGCATCCTAAGTGGACGTTCAGAGTTGATTCCTGGAGTTCAGTGGCATCCTAAGTGGATGTTGTCACGGAATGGCCCAACACCCTCAGCCAGGGGCGGTGCATAGTGGCACTCATACCCATGGACACTTAGGTGCTGTGGGACCCACGGAGTTTTAAGTACTTTTTATTTAGATGTGGATTTGCGTGTGGTGTAATGAAGTGTCCCCGTTGGTTTATTGTGAAATGTGATTCCCTTTGTCTGCCTCGCCCGCCGCCATTTTCCGATCGCCTCGTGGTTCCGATCAGAATATTCGGATCTTAAAATGGTCGATTCGGCGACTCCCCGATCCGTAACTGCCAATGGGACTTGTGAGGGCGGGCAGGGATTCCCATTGTATTCATAATTGTGTAAAGTTGATAAATGTATGTGATGTGAATAATAAACTCAGATTTACCAGTGCATCCAGCCTCGCCTGACGACTTTTATTCTCCGCCGCATTAGATTGTCTGAGTATCCCCCGCGGTCTCAGGATGTGGTGTCTAGCATAAGATCCGAACAGACTTAAGATCCGAACCGAACGCCCCTGTGCCTGCATCCCGCATCAGGACAGAGGTGAAGCGTATGGCCGACGGACTTAAGAATAATCGACCGAGGTGAGATCCGAACTGAAGGCGCGGACCGCGGACCGCGTACCGCGCTTCGGTATACCAAGTGAGCGGTGATCAGATCCGAAGATTCCCCCGGCCCGTAAGATCAGAAAAGTCCTCCGTTTAAAGATACGAATATTCCTCCGTTTAAAGATACGAATATTCCTCCGTTTAAAGATACGAATATTCCTCCGTTTAAGATCCGAATATTCCTCCGCGGCAGATCCGATCTCCGTATTCGGCCGGACGCTCCACAGACGTCCCACACCCACAAGGTCAGTGAACCAGCTGCTCGAGACGCTGAGTACCGTGTTGCTCAGTGGTCGGGCTGGTTCTACGCAGGGGTCCCCTCCACCGCCCGCTAACCCTTCCCCAGGGTCACGCCAGGCCGCACGAGACACCGAGTGCCGCGTCACTCGGTAGTCGGGCCAGCGGTAAGCGCCGGGGGCACGCAGATAGAGCACACCCGCAGGCGGACAACATCCCATTCCGTCATACTGGTGGCAGCGGTGGGATCGCTCTTTGCAGACCCCTAGGAGACCTACGCCATGGCGGTGTACACCCACTACAACAGGGACACCCTGCGTGGGATGTTGGAGAACCGGGGAGGAACGCCGGGTAACAAGAAGAGGAAAACCTTAATTAAGGAGCTGACCAGGATGGATCAGAACAGGGTGACGACACCCGTCCCCAGCCCTGTCCACGCAGAGGTGGAGGAAGAAGCTTGCCTCAGAGAGGTGCGGCTTCGGGTTGCCCTACTCGGAGATGCCCCAGCGGAGGCGGACATACATGAAGTGATTCGGGAGGTTTATTGGGAAGAGGAGCGAGAAAAGGACCGCCAGCACGAGCTGTGGTTGGCAGCGCTCCGCGGAGCAGAGACTGAGTATTTTAACCCCGAACCCTACCCCGTGGAACCCTGGGTCGAGGCTTACAGCTCGACTGGAGCTTCACCCTGGGAATCTGCAACCCCCAGTGATTACCCTTTCGGGACTTACAGCTCGCCTGGAGCCTGTATTGGGGACATCGCACATCCCAGCGACCCTCGGATGGAGACTTACAGCTCGCCTGGAGCTGCATCTGAGGACGCCACATTCCCCGTCGAGGAGCGGTGCTCCTGTGCCGGCACCCTCGCTGACATGGAGATTGAGTTTTCGAGAAGGCTGCAGGAGAGCCCGGAACGGTACTACGGGTCCGCAGTAGAGCCCACTAGATTTGAGTGGCGGGACGAGGTCCGTCAAGAGCTGTGGTATGAGGCGCTACGCCATGAGAGGGACTGCCACGGGGCTGATGTCCCTTCGAGCGCTGTCATCTTCCAGGTACAGTTCAACGCCAGAGCTGTACTCCTGAGGGGTCGACCCCCGGGCGAGTGGGAGGTCGAGCTCCGAAGCCTGGTGCGGCAAGAGGTGGCCCTGGACGCCGCGTATCGCGCATTCAGGTGGTTGACAGGATCCTTGACACCCCGCACCCTCGATGGCGCTGGCACCGCAGGTCGTCATTACGGCGGCATGGGGCTGCTCTATGCCGGGATGGTCGACGACCCTGGATTTGGAGAGGAGTCGGAGGATCGGTTCGAGGAGATCCTGGAGCGGCGGGAAGAGGAAATCCCGTATGAGAGTCGGGACGTCAGTCCAGAGGAGTTGGAGTTCCTGGTGGAGCGAGAGTGGGAGCTCGAGATGGCCTACCGGAGATTGTTGGACGGCGCTCCGCAGTCGGGTCTGAGTTCCCCGTGCTGGGACGGGTCGGCGGAAGAAGTCGACAGCCCCCAGGTCTGGGAATTATGGGAGGCCGAGGTGGTCCCATGGGTACCCGTTGGGGTCCCAGCAGAGGAAGTTACCCCCTTCACCCCGCAAGTGGACAGGGTGGCCGCGGCCACGGGTCCAGCGGAGGAGCTGGCAACGGAGCAGAGCGCCGCTGGCCTCTGCCCCCTCTCAGCTGCAAAGAAATCTATCCTCCAACCAGCAGAAGAGCTGGCCACGGGGCAGAGTGCCGCTGGCCTCTGCCCGCTGCTCACAGTCTGCCAGGAGGAGCAGACCGATGGTTCCCCCGGACTGGGTTGTGTGCAGCCATTGATTGTCCCGGGGGGTGAAGAAACCATCCCCCTGCAAGGTGATCCTCACCCAGCAGGAAAAGTTACCCCCTTCACCCCGCAAGTGGACAGGGTGGCCGCGGCCACGGGTCCAGCGGAGGAGCTGGCAACGGGGCAGAGCGCCGCTGGCCTCTGCCCACTCCCAGTCGCAAAGAGAGTTGTCCTCCAACCAGCAGAAGAGCTGGCTACGGGGCAGAGTGCTGCTGGCCTCTGCCCACTGCCCACAGTCTGCCAGGAGGAGCAGACGGATGGTTCCCCCGGGCTGGGCTGTGAGCAGCCATTGATTGTCCCGGGGGGTGAAGAAACCATCCTCCTGCAAGGTGATCCTCACCCAGCAGAAAAGGTTACCCCCTTCACCCCGCAAGCGGACAGGGTGGCCGAGGCCACGGGTCCAGCGGAGGAGCTGGCAACGGAGCAGAGCGCCGCTGGCCTCTGCCCACTGCCCACAGTCTGCCAGGAGGAGCAGACGGATGGTTCCCCCGGCTGGGCTGTGAGCAGCCATTGATTGCCCCGGGGGGAAAGAAACCATCCTCCTGCAAGGAGATCCTCGCTCAGCGGAAGAGCTGACAACGGGGCAGAGTGTCGCTGGCCTCTGCCCACTGCCCACAGTCTGCCAGGAGGAGCAGACGGATGGTTCCCCCGGGCTGGGCTGTGAGCAGCCATTGATTGCCCCGGGGGGAAAGAAACCATCCTCCTGCAAGGAGATCCTCGCTCAGCGGAAGAGCTGACAACGGGGCAGAGTGTCGCTGGCCTCTGCCCATTCTTCACAATCTGCCCCGAGGGGCAGAGCGAGGATGACCCCGTGCTACTGCCTTTGCAGCTGTTTATCCCACCCTTCGGCTGCCCGGAAGAGCAGCCGGGTGTGACCCCATTTGTCCCCTCGGTTGTCGTTGCCGTACCTGCCTTCCCAGCAGAAGAGCTGGCAACGGGGCAGAGCGCCGCTGGCCTCTGCCCATCTTTGCAACTCTTTGGCCCGGAGGCCTCACGCAGCCACTGGGCTTTTCACCAATTGACCTGGGCACCCGGGGCGCGTGCATGTGGCACCCGTTTTCCCCGGGTGAGCGATAGCCCCGGAGGGGACACGGGAGGTACTCCCCCCGGTCACATGTCCTTTCTCCCAGCCGGGGTAACCCCAAGGACGTGGGGCCCCAACCAAGCTGGCACGGCCGCAAGGCCAAATGGAGAAGCCTGGTGGCCCGGCCTCCCCAGACAGACTATGGGCCTGGGAGCACCGACTTCCCCGGTATGACCCGGTGGGGGTCAGACCAGGTGCGTCGAACTGTGGGAAGGGGGAGGAGTGTCACGGAATGGCCCAACACCCTCAGCCAGGGGCGGTGCATAGTGGCACTCATACCCATGGACACTTAGGTGCTGTGGGACCCACGGAGTTTTAAGTACTTTTTATTTAGATGTGGATTTGTGTGTGGTGTAATGAAGTGTCCCCGTTGGTTTATTGTGAAATGTGATTCCCTTTGTCTGCCTCGCCCGCCGCCATTTTCCGATCGCCTCGTGGTTCCGATCAGAATATTCGGATCTTAAAATGGTCGATTCGGCGACTCCCCGATCCGTAACGGCCAATGGGACTTGTGTGGGCGGGCAGGGATTCCCATTGTATTCATAATTGTGTAAAGTTGATAAATGTATGTGATGTGAATAATAAACTCAGATTTACCAGTGCATCCAGCCTCGCCTGATGACTTTATTTCTCCGCCGCATTAGATTGTCTGAGTATCCCCCGCGGTCTCAGGATGTGGTGTCTAGCATAAGATCCGAACAGACTTAAGATCCGAACCGAACGCCCCTGTGCCTGCATCCCGCATCAGGACAGAGGTGAAGCGTATGGCCGACGGACTTAAGAATAATCGACCGAGGTGAGATCCGAACTGAAGGCGCGGACCGCGTACCGCGCTTCGGTATACCAAGTGAGCGGTGATCAGATCCGAAGATTCCCCCGGCCCGTAAGATCAGAAAAGTCCTCCGTTTAAAGATACGAATATTCCTCCGTTTAAAGATACGAATATTCCTCCGTTTAAAGATACGAATATTCCTCCACTTAAGATCCGAATATTCCTCCGCGGCAGATCCGATCTCCGTATTCGGCCGGCCGCTCCACAGACGTCCCACACCCACAAGGTCAGTGAACCAGCTGCTCGAGACGCTGAGTACCGTGTTGCTCAGTGGTCGGGCTGGTTCTACGCAGGGGTCCCCTCCACGCCCGCTAACCCTTCCCCAGGGTCACGCCAGGCCGCACGAGACGCCGAGTGCCGCGTCACTCGGTAGTCGGGCCAGCGGTAAGCGCCGGGGGCACGCAGATAGAGCACACCCGCAGGCGGACAACATCCCATTCCGTCATAGATGTTTAGAGTTGATTCCTGGAGTTGCGGGACTGGAGGAAGGAACTGCAAGGCCCACTTTTTACTCCGGGTAAACGCACATCTATATCATGCTTTCTCTCACGCTTCTACTCTTTACTTCTACCTTTCTCCTTAAATGGAACTCCTGCCCCTCTACCACCGACCCCTACACTATCTGCATCTCTCCCTCCCTCCTCTCGTCCCACATGACAGCCTCGCATGAGCTCCTCTGTTTCCTCAGAACATGGTCTCCCTCTATCTTTCGTGCTGCCAATCACTCCCACTCCCACAAATCCCATTCCCACCTTCTCTTTCTCACCCTCCTGCTGTTACTCTATTCAGGTGACATATCCCCTAACTCTGGCCCCACAACACATCCAATACTTCCCTCTCATCCTATCTCCATCGCACATAAATCACCTCCCTGCAAGCCCAGCAACCTCATTCCCATCATCCCTCAGCGCCTGTCCTCTTTCTCCTGCGCCCTCTGGAACGCTCGCTCTGTGTGCAACAAACTCACAGCCGTCCATGACCTCTTCCTTTCAAACTCCTTCAACCTCCTAGCTTTAACTGAAACCTGGCTAACTCCCTCTGACACGGCCTCCGTTGCTGCTCTCTCACATGGCGGTCTACACTTGAGCCATACCCCCAGACCGGGTGAGAGAAATGGTGGCGGGGTCGGACTCCTGCTCTCTCCCACCTGCACCTACCAGCATCTCCCTCCACCCCCATCCCTCTCCTTCTCCTCCTTCGAGACACACTGCATCCGCCTGTTCTCTCCTCTGGCTCTCAGGGTGGCAGTCATCTACCGCCCACCGGGACCAACCTCCCAGTTCTTTGACCACTTTGCTACCTGGCTTTCTCACTTCCTGTCTTCTAATCTTCCATGCCTAATTCTCGGGGACTTCAACACTCCCATTGACGATCCTTCCGCCCTTGCTGCCTCCAAACTTCTTTCACTCACGTCCTCCCTTGGACTCACACAATCCTCCCTCCTCCCTACCCACCGCGATGGTCACGCTATTGACCTTGTCTTTTCCAACCTCTGCTCCATTTCTGAGTTCAAATGTCGCCCTTTCCCCATCTCTGACCACCACCTTCTCTCTTTCAACCTATCTGGACTTCCTAAACACCCTGCTCCCCCACCCCGCACACACACTCGCAGAAATCTACATGCTGTGGACCCCCATCAATTCTCCAACCTACTTCACCACCTCCCTCATACCTCATCCTTCACCTGCCCTGATGCTGCCACTAATCACTACAACACTACGCTTATCTCTGCTGTAGACACTCTTGCTCCTCTTCGACTCTGTAAGGCCCGACGCCGCCAGCTTCAGCCCTGGCACACCCTCCAGACTCGCTACCTGCAAAGATGCTCCCGCACCGCAGAGCGTGCCTGGAGGAAATCCCGCTCTGAAGCTGATTTTGTTCACTTCAAGTTTATTCTCCGGTCATACACCTCTGCCCTCCACTTGGCCAAACAATCCTTCTTCTCATATCTTATATCTACGCTGTCCTCCAACCCTAAACGGCTCTGGTCCACCTTCAACACCCTCCTCTACCCACCTGCACCTCCCCCCTCAGCTGCCTTCAGCGCTCAAGACCTGGCAGACTACTTCCTCGGTAAAACTCTAACTATCAGAAGCAACATCCCAACACAAGATAGTTATCTGCCACCTCCACTCCCACAGGTCCCCTCTGCCACCCTCTGCCGCTTCCTCCCAGCCACTGAGGAGGAAGTCAATTCCTTATTGTCCTCCTCACATCTCACCACGTGCCCGCTCGACCCCATTCCCTCACATCTAATTCCTCCCCTCTCCTCCTCCCTCACCCCTGCTCTCACACACATCTTCAACCTATCTCTCTCCACTGGCTCCTTTCCATCTGCCTTCAAACACGCGCTAGTTACCCCTTTACTAAAGAATCCATCCCTCGATCCCAACTCTCCATCCAACTACCGCCCTGTATCCCTGCTTCCCTTCACATCAAAGCTCTTAGAAAAACTAGTCTTCAACCGCCTCTCCCTCTTCCTGTCCTCCAATTCCCTACTTGACCCCCTGCAATCTGGCTTCCGTCCCCTACACTCAACTGAAACTGCCCTCACCAAAGTCACCAACAACCTCCTAACTGCTAAAAAACACGGCCACTATTCTATTCTCATCCTGCTTGACCTCTCGGCTGCTTTTGACACTGTTGACCACCCCTCCTTCTACAGACCCTCAACTCTCTGGGTCTCGGTGACACTGCACTTGCTTGGGTTGACTCCTATTTATCCAACAGGTCCTTCTGTGTGTCCTTTGCTGGTAACCCCTCCTCCTCATTGCCTCTATCTATTGGCGTACCTCAAGCCTCTGTCCTTGGTCCTCTGCTCTTTTCCATCTACACCTCCTCCCTGTGCAAAATCATCAACAGCTTTGGCTTTAATTACCACCTCTACGCTGATGACACTCAGATCTACCTCTCTACCCCTGATCTCTCTCCCCCTGTCCTCTCAAAAGTCAGTGACTGTTTATCTGGCATCTCCTCCTGGATGGCCTCCCACCACCTAAAGATCAACATGTCAAAGACTGAACTCCTACTTATTCCTCCCTCCAATGCCTCCCCACCTCCTGACTTCTCTATCACGGTGGAGGGTATCACCATCTCCCCATCAAACCAAGTTCGCTGCCTTGGAGTTACAATTGACTCTGCTCTTTACTTCTTCCCCCACATCCAGTCTCTTTCCTCCTTCTGCCGATACCAACTGCGTAATATTTCCAGAATTCGGCCATCTCTTACCGCAGTCACCACAAAACAATTCATACACGCCCTGGTAATCTCCCGACTCGACTACTGCAATAATCTCTTATCTGGCCTCCCTCTGTCCCGCCTCTCCCCCTACAATCCATCCTGAACGCCTCCGCCAGGCTAATTCACCTCACCCGCCGCTCTGTCTCTGCCGCTCCCCTCTGCGAGTCCCTTCACTGGCTCCCCATCCACTGCAGAATTAAGTTCAAAATCCTTATCCTTACTTACAAAACCCTCACTAACTCAGCTCCCCACTACCTGTCCTCACTAATCACCAAATACACCCCAGCCCGCTCCCTAAGGTCAAACAGTGACCTGCGCCTAGCTTCTCCCCGCATCACCTCTTCCCATGATAGACTGCAGGGTTTCTCATGCGCAGCCCCCACTCTCTGGAACGCTCTCCCTCGTACTGTCAGACTTTCCCCTAACTTCTCTTCCTTCAAACGCTCCCTGAAAACATTCCTATTTAGGGAAGCCGACCCCCCAACTCACTGACGCAACCATCAATCACTCTCACCTTGCAGTCCTCTCCTCCTGTTTCCAACCCCAACCCTCCCAGATTGTGAGTTCCTACGGGAATAGGGCCCTCATCTCCTCCTGTACTGTTTGTCAAATGTTGTTCAATGTATTGTAACCCTGTGTATACTGTGCTTATGGTACAGCGCTGCGGAATATGCTGGCGCTTTATAAATAAATAATAATAATAATCTCCCTGGTATAAATCCAGTTTGGTCCGGGTGTACCAGTCTGGGGATGTAGCGAGCCATCCGTAATGCCAGGGCTTTGGCAAATAATTTTAAGTCTTGGTTCAGGAGTGATATGGGACGGTAGTTAGCGCATAAGTCATGATCTTTGTCAGGTTTGGGTATTAATGTGATGGTGGCGGAGAGGGTTTGAGGGGGTAAGGCATGGGGGCGCTGCGCGAGCGTATTAAAGGCTTGCAACCACGCGGGAGTCAAGGTGGGTAGGATTGTTTTGTAATATCGGAGGGACAAACCGTCTGGGCCTGGCGTCTTGCCGGTAGGGGTCAATTTGATTACTGTGTGTAATTCTTCATCCGTTAAAGGGGAATCTAGTGCCTCTCGCATGAGTGGTGTTAGCTTAGTGTGAGTGTGTGTCTCCATGAATTTGTGCATGTTAGCTGCGGAGGATGGTTGCTGGTCTGTAGGAAGGTTGTATAGGTCTGTGAAGTGGTCGTGGAAAAGGGATAGCATGTCTTGCAGTAGCGTGACGTGTGTACCCTGTGGGGTGCGTAATCTGGAGATGTATAGTTTCTCTCTGTGTGTTCTGAGTGCGCGCGCTAGTAGCCGTCCACATTTGTTACCATGCTCGTGAAAGGTCCGGCGGGTAGTGAGGAAGGCTTTGTGGGCAGTTTTGTTTAAGAGTGCGTTCAGGTCGGAGCGAAGCTCCAAAAGCTCCGCGTAGACTGTGTCATCCACATAGAGCTTATGGGATCTCTCCAGTGCGTGAATGCGTTGAATAAGTGTGTCTCTTGGAAGGGTGTGTTGTTTTTTTTTGATTGAGCCTTGCTGCATCAGGTAACCTCGGATCACTGCCTTATGCGCTTCCCATAAGATTTGAGGTGAGGTGTCAGGGGTGGAGTTTTCAGTGAAATATTGCTGGAGAGACAGGAGGGTGCCCTGTCTGATCATGGGGTCGTTCAGTAAAGTTTCATTTAGGCGCCAATTTCTGTCTTTAGGACGTACGAGAGGGGAGTTAATTGTGAGTAGTACCGGGTGATGGTCTGACCACGTCATCGGGCCTATATCTACCGATTCGAGGAGGTGGAGGTGTCCAAATGGTAGGAACATACAGTCCAGCCTCGAATAGGACTGGTGCGGGGGGCTGTAGAAGGTGTAGTCTAGTGTGGTTGGATGTGTGGCACGCCAACAATCGATTAGGCGGTGTGAGTCGAGTGCCGAGTGAGTTTGTCGCAGTACGGAGTGTGGAACGCTCGTTATACCCCGTGATGTGTCTCAGCGTGCATCCAATGGGAGGTTAATATCTCCTCCAATAAGTACGATTCCTTCCCGAAAATCAGCAAGAATACGCAGCATAGAGCGTAATACCTTGTGTTGTTTTCTGTTCGGCAAGTAAATGGAGGTGAAGGTATAAAATTGTCCCCCTAGGGACCCCTTTACAAAAGTGTATCGGCCGTCCTGATCCAGTTCCGTGCCTGTGACAGTGAGGGGGAAAGTCCCTGGAGAGGAGAACAGCCGTGCCGCATACTTTGCCAGCAGTGGAATTACTAAAAAAGCCGACTGGGTATTTTAGATCGTGCATTCGTGGAGCCATACCCGCTTCAAAATGTGTTTCTTGCAAGAGCACCACGTCTGCGTGTGTGGATCTGAAGTCCCGGAGGGCCGTATGCCTCTTCTCCGGGATGTTCAGTCCTTTGGCATTGATCGAGGTGATTTTAATGGGTCTAGGTGCCGTAGCCATGTTACCAACTAGGGAAGGGGGTAGACGTACAAGAGAAAAAAGAGGGGGGGTTTCAGGGGGGGTGAAGAGTGTGTGCCTAAGTGAGATGATGCAATACCGCAATATGCGGGGGTAGGTGCGTGTCACACTATTCTGTACAAAGGCACGTTCTCGGGGGCAGGAGCAAGCGACAACCGAGGGCAACGTGGTTACAAAATAGGAAAGGCAGACATATGCAATCAACGTAATAATTATCTAAACAGTTAACTGTAAACCAGAAGAAAGAAAAAACTCGGGCCTAGAGGCCCGCTCTACCTTTCGTATTAGCGTGTCGCCGACCCCAGCATGTAGCGCTGTACTGGTCTCCTCCTGGGTAGGAGTCTGCATCGTGGGAGATACGTGTGCAGGCCGTGTCCATTACTCACGCAGTCCATTCGGTGTTAATAGGGCCAGAGTACAGAAAAAGAAAAATGAGGGAGACATGCAATGTAATCGTCAGGGAGACTTACGTATCTCGAGAGCGTTGTTCAGACGAGTGTCTTTCCTTGTACCTCAGCGAGCGGCAGATGTCAGAATCAAGTCAGATGTGCTGTGAATCGCTGGTCATCGTGAGATGGTACAAGCAGCGGTCTTGAAAAGTGCGGGGGTCTCCGATTCTGGATCAACCCACTGGTATCGTTAGCCTCAGGATCTCCAGTCTCTTGAGCTATTAGGGATGGCATCCTCTACTTTTGCTCAGAATTCGTAGGGGTAGTTGCCAGATGCAAGTCATCCATCTTGAGACTCATGGGTGTAGTATTCCGCGTTGAGGAGTAGCGGCGGCGGCGAGGCCTCTGAGATCGCGGTGGCGCACCAAATGAGGGGGCGTACATGCTCGTCAGGTCTGGCCACGCAAGTATGGTGTCTTTAGGCAATGAAAGGGCTTCCAGGAATACCGGGAGGTCAAGTTCTGATGGCAAGATAGCTGGACCGTTTTCAGTGCGGACCTGTAGTCCGAATGGGAAGAGGCACTTGTATACGATGCGCCGTTCATGCAAGGCCGCGGTGAGGGGGCGTAAAAGGCGCCTGGATTGTAAGGTCGCTGGTGATAAATCCTGATATAAGGAGATACTGGCGTCTTCAAACATTACAGTGCGAGATGCTCTGGCTGCCTCCATAATGTCCTCTTTGAGGGGATGTCGCAGAAGACAGCAAACCACGTCTCGTGGCGGGGCTTCAGGAGGGCTTTTAGGGCGCAGAGCTCTGTGAAGTCTTTCAAATTCGATGTCAGTGTCAGAGTCTCGTTGTAGTAGGCCGTTAAATAAACGGAGTAGGGTGCGTTTCAGGTCAGATGGGGATTGTTCCAGTTCAGGGAGGCCTCTTACCCGAATGTTATTCCTGCGTCCTCTGTTTTCTAGGTCTTCCAGGTGGCGTGTCATAGTCTGTAAGATGTGATGTTGAGACTGCAGGGCATTGGTGTGGGAGGTTGTGATTTCAGTGTGGCGGGCCTGTGCTGTTTCCACGTGCTGAACCCGGGTTTGCAGGCTGCCAAGTTCCTTCCTGAGGCCTTTGATCTCTGTCAGCAGGGATTCCTGGAGGCTAGATGTTGAGGCCGCCAAATCCGTTTTGGTGGGCCAGGAGCTGAGGAGATGGTGGAGCTCCGGCGGCATGGCCCAGGTGTCTGTAGCATGCGTGGGGGATCTGGGGGCCGAAGAGGCGGGGGTCGCCGCCATTTTGTCCCGCGATGGCGCCAAGACTGAGTCTGGGATCGGTGTCAGAAACTGCCTGATGGAGCAGTTTTGCGGGTCCCCGGCGGGCTCCGAGGGGCCAGGAGTGGTCGGCGGCTTGCGGGGCTTGTCCATCTCGTGGTGGATGGGGTGCGGAGGGAGCAGAGCGGGCGATCTCGGCGGAGCTCCGGAGTCAGGCGGCCATTACTTTCGGCGCGCAAGCCACGCCCCCCGGAATGAGGTCTGTTTATTGCAGAAAGGGGAAGCTGTGCGGGACCAGGAAGATTTTAACCCTCTGCATGGGGAATACAGTAAATACAAGGTCCCAGGCTGGATTGAGCCAGGGGACATTCATAACCAGGAGGAGAACTGGCTGGCCACTACACCACACACCCAGAGGGTGCCTACAGACTTGGATTGGCAGAGACCAGAGATTTTGGAAGCATCGGCTTCTGCTAACGCCAAGACCCAAACAAAATATGCCTCCGCACCAACCGTGACCGTCAACCCACCCTCAAGTAAGGCTAAAAAGAAGCGGAGGAGTGGACGGGTGAAAGAAATGGAGGTGGTGCTGGAGAGCGAATGCAAATGTTGTGACCCGCTTCGAAGGGAGGTAGAGACCTTGAAAGGGCAACTAGACTTTGCAACCCAGAGCGAGAAAGAGACTAGCCTGCGATTGCACCGGCTACAGGATCAGCTGCAAGATGGCCAGAGAGAGCTGGACGAGGTGAGTCTATCCAGAGATGATACAGAGGTGAATGTACAGCGCCTGGAGATGGAGACGACTGGCTTGCGGGATTTACTTACAGCTGCTGAGCAAGCCAAGGATAATGCTGCTCGGGAGCGAGAGGAGGCCATGGCCATTGGCGTTTTAAAAGTCCAGGTAGCCATGGGGGAAAAGGGTCTCCTGGAATCCCAGATTATGGAGCTGACGGAGAAGCTGAAAGACGAGCAAAGTAACGCTGAGCGAGTAGGCGAGAATCTTAAAAAGGCCAGACTGCTGATTGAGCAACTGAGAGCAGACGGAGAAGCAGAGCGAAGCAAGGTCCAGCTACTAGAGAAGTCATGTCAACAGCTGGAGGGTCAGTGCCGAGAACTAAAGGCTGAACTCCAGGCTTCTATCACTGCCTGGGAAGCAAGATGTCAAGAGCTTCAGGAGCAGTGTGATGCAGAGACCGAGCAACGCCATGCTATAAGTGAGCAGTTCAGACACTCTGAAAGCAAACTGTACACTGCACAGCAACAGCTGGAAAATGAGAGGCTCCAGACAGTATTACACCATCAGGTACAGGCGGAGCTGCAAGCTTCAGTTATTGAACTGAAAGCAAAGACTTTACAGCTAGAAGTACAGCTGAACGCCAAGATTAAAAAACAGCAGGCTGTCAGCGAAGAGGCTGCGGTCCTTCCCACTGCACAAGGGAGATGTATTTCAGGTAGCCCGAATCGCCGACTTGAGGGGACAACGATTATGGAGCCTGTGGACCTATTTTTGTACGATGAGGAACCTGCGGCGCTCCCAGTGAATTTGGGAGAAATTCTAAGGATAGATGCTGTGCTGGCATCAGAATGTGTCTTGTCCTCAACGAAGATTGAGACCCACCAGCACTCCACCCCTATGACCCAAGGTGCTACCAGAGATGGAACCTCTTCTCACCTGCACAAGAGACCAGGAGAACTGGTGAGTGACCATCCTGAGAGGCTACCAAATTCCTGGTCCCAGGATGAATTGCATCCTTTTGGGATTGTGCGGATTGTTGTGGGCTGGGCCCTTTTTAAATGTTCAGGAGGGGGGCATCAGCAGAAGAAGAGACTGGGGACTGTAAATGCTGACTGGGTTCTGGTTCTGGGGCTTCAGAAATATGCTGGAGAAAAAGACATGTGGGAAGGAGGCCCAGTGTGCCCACTACCGAACAATTTTTCTCTGTGGACTGTGGTGGCTTGTTGCGTGGCGCACTGGACAAGAGGGGTGTCTTGCCACAGGACTATGGACCCACAACCCTGCAGCGACCGTTAGACCCCACTGAGTTGTGCGCCAGCACCCTGGAACTTTGAGGATGGCGCAGAAAAGGGACAAAGTGAGAAGTCTCGTCAGTGGCAAGCGATCCGTTTGGGATCAAAAGCTTGCCCTGCCGTTCTGGAAGGGGGGACATATGTCATGGAGCTGACGTGGCGCTCCACGCTTCAAACCCCAAGAGACTTTAAATAAGGACCTCTAGACTAGAGGTGACCGGCTAGGACATAACAATGAACATTAATTACTTTATTGAACGTTTAAACATTAACCCTTAAGAAGGTTATTAAAGGACAACACAAAACAATTGGACAAGAATTAAAATCAATATAACCATAATAATTAATAGGTAGATTACCTCAGGGAGTGGTTATAACAATTTATGATAAATAGAACTTGTGAGAAAACCATTAGATTAGCTCCTTCTGTAATACAGCATTCATTTCTAAATGGAGCATCAATGGATTCACTAAATTGTATGGGATGACAATGATCGCTGTCTTGACCAATTGTACTATCTTATGGGGCATATGTATATGGAATTAACCCCTAATGCAAATAGAAGGCGTCACTACCTATGAGCATACTATCTAATGGGGCAAATGTGTATGAAATTACCCCTAATGCAAATAGAAGGCGTCACTACCAATTAGCATAAGTTCTAATACAGCCAAATATATAACTAATATGGTTGTAAACCAGTGCTACAGTTGCTGAATAATTGTTGAGTACGAAATTCGATCATATTTGGAACTGTTGCACTTGTATAGTTCTAAAGTTTTTGCATTCTTACATAAAGTGTCCCAAGATGCTATGTTTTAACCGTGCGTATAGTTGTATGGAATGAAAAGGCGTCCAAAACTGCGTTTGGATTGGATTTTACCAAGTGACTATTCAATCGTTTGTAAGCTAATGGTTTATTCAATAAGGAGACTGCATGCATTCAACATCTCACTATATTATAATTATACAAAATGCGATCTCGTCATAGTCATGCTATGAGCTGTTGCACCTTTAATTCAGAGACCTGGAGTACTTAGTTGTAGCACTTATATACAAAATGAATGGTAAACGCCCAAATTAGCGTTTTGGATTTGAATTCTTATGTATAAGAATAAAGCCCAAAGCTTTGTATAGATTAGAATTCTGTTGTATATTAAGAAATGCCAGTTATGATAACTTTGATTAGCAGGGTTAATTAGTTGAAATAATTTACCTTTCACTTGAATAATTTTCCTGTGGTCTCAATCACTGCGCAACCAGCATGCAAAATACAATCACACACACGGTTTTATAGAAATTTAAAAGCCGTTACATTCATTCCTCAAATATCTAAAGTACTATTAGGCAAGGTTGCACTCATGTTACATATGAGATAGTGACGCCCAAAGCAGCGTTTAGAAAATTATAAACTGGCGATATTTCAGTCATTCATTGTCTGCACAGTTTTAGAAAGGAGTGATTCAATCACCGTCAGTCCCATTGAAAATTCAATAATCATTTATCAGTTTTAATTTGCAAGAAATAATATGTTCATTTATCCGAATATCTTAAATTAAGATTGAGATCATTCTAAGGCATTCGACGCGCGTTTCACATTGCGTTGCTCCTCAGGAATGCTAGCCCGAGGCAGTGAATGTTAAACAGCTTAAGACTCATAGAGTTGTGCACAATTGTACATCTTACGCCAATTAACGCAGAGGAATGTCTATCTTGAACGTTGTTTTGGCACGTCACTACATCTATTTATGCAACATATGGGCACTTTTTTTGCCACATTAGTATCCTTTGGATACTTGGGAAATGTTTGTAACAGCTTAAAACCCCCTATTTTGAATATAAATTGCCACTATGCACGCTAATGACGCAAGGTCATCATATTTAAGTGCTGCTTTATTGGCATTATTACTTTATATACATACATTATGTGTATCTTTTTGCATACCAGAACCTTTGTGATACTTGTGAAATGAAAATAACAGCCTTTAACTTCAGAACTGTTAATAATTGCACCTGTATACTTACGACGCACAGATTGTCTAATTAAACGCTACTTTAGGCGTCACTACTTTATATACAGAATATGTGCAATTTCGCAATATAGTACCTTAGGATACTTGAGAAATGAACGCAACAGCTTTAAATTTCTAAAAACCGTGTGTGTGATTGTATTTTGCATGCTGGTTGCGCAGTGATTGAGACCACAGGAAAATTATTCAAGTGAAAGGTAAATTATTTCAACTAATTAACCCTGCTAATCAAAGTTATCATAACTGGCATCTCTTATATATACAAGAATTCTAATCTATACAAAGCTTTGGGCATTATCACTCTTATACATAAGAATTCAAATCCAAAACGCTAATTTGGGCGTTACCATTTCATTTTGTATATAAGTGCCCTACAACTAAGTACTCCAAGGTCTCTGAATTAAAGGTGCAACAGCTCAATAGCATGACTATGACGAGATCGCATTTTGTATAATTATAATATAGTGAGATGTTGAATGCATGCAGTCTCCTTATTGAATAAACCATTAGCTTACAAACGATTGAATAGTCACTTGGTAAAATCCAATCCAAACGCAGTTTTGGACGCCTTTTCATTCCATACAACTATACGCACGGTTAAAACATAGCATCTTGGGACACTTTATGTAAGAATGCAAAAACTTTAGAACTATACAAGTGCAACAGTTCCAAATATGATCGAATTTCGTACTCAACAATTATTCAGCAACTGTAGCACTGGTTTACAACCATATTAGTATATATATTTGGCTGTATTAGAACTTATGCTAATTGGTAGTGACGCCTTCTATTTGCATTAGGGGTAATTCTATATACATATGCCCCATAAGACAGCATGCTAATTGGTAGTGACGCTGTCTGCTTGCATTAGGGGTAATTTCATATACATATGCCCCATAAGACAGTATAAATTGGTCAAGACAGCGATCATTGTCATCCCATACAATTTAGTGAATCCATTGATGCTCCATTTAGAAATGAATGCTATATTACAGAAGGAGCTAATCTAATGGTTTTCTCACTAGTTCTATTTATCATAAATTGTTATAACCACTCCCTGAGGTAATCTACCTATTAATTATTATGGTTATATTGATTTTAATTCTTGTCCAATTGTTTTGTGTTGTCCTTTAATAACCTTCTTAAGGGTTAATGTTTAAACGTTCAATAAAGTAATTAATGTTCATTGTTATGTCCTAGCCGGTCACCTCTAGTCTAGAGGTCCTTATTTGTTTATTTGGGTTACCCCCTGAGTGGCTCTGGATATCATATCTTAGAAGCTCTTTAGTAGTCTATCACTGGGCTACTCTCTCCATCCCAAGAGACTTTATGTTCATTTATATCATGTGATTTTAAATATATTTTACATTGTTTGGTTTTAGTTTAAATTAGTTTAGTGTAAAATGGCGTAACTTTAGTTTTAAATATAACAAAGAAAAAAATGTCATCTGCGCTTACTCCAATTATACCGTGTGAAACTAAACACATTTAGAGGTTTGGTTTCTTATTAATGGCCATTATAAGACTAGCTCGCCCGTGTAATGGGTGTGTACTGTATAAATATATGTGTGTGTGTCTTTAAGGGACATTATATGTGTATTACACTAATTCCTTACAAAAATAGATATGTTCCGGTCCCAGGGGCATTAGGTTCTTTAAAGGGTTGTTGTGAGTAGTTTTTATATTTGGTTTGAGCAGCCGTTTTTATGAGGGGGTTAATATGGTAATGAGGGATGACATCACTCCCTGCTAGTTAGATCTAGGCAGTTCCCTTCCTTCCCGGGCTTATCAGAGCACGTGAGGCTTGAGAAGCAGAGGTAAGAGGTCTGACAGGCTCTCTGCTTAAAGCAGGAAGAGCTAGAAAACCCTATAAAACCCTATAGAATCCTCTTATCAAAGATGTATATAGTATAGCTGGATTAGAATCCATGTTAAAACAGGTATTTTGTCTTCTTTTTTTACTTTCGTTTTGAGTTGCAGCAGTTAGGCCCATGTCCCTGTTATAGTGTTCTATAACTATCCTTTTGTATTATATGCTCCACTAAACTTAAGGCTGTTTATTTTATTAGATGTCCTGAATAAAAGTGTATATAGGTAGAATGTGCAGTTTTTCATGTATATTGTGATCAGGGGGTTCTGTACATAGCGTAATGTTATATTTTGTTGTACAGGTGGAACGTCTCCTGATATATATATTCATTCCTGTATACATGTATATTATTTTATTCAGGTATGTTCCAGTTTATTATTATTTTTATGTCTTATTGTGTTTTTGTCTTGTCATTTGTAAATAATTTTGTTAATTCATGTATATGGTTATTCATATAATGTTGTAGATGCTTATCAGAGCACGTGAGGCTTGAGAAGCAGAGGTGGAACGTCTCCTGATATATATATTCATTCCTGTATATATGTATATTATTTTATTCAGAGGAGAAGCGGCGCCAGAGGCAGAGGAGTCGCCTGAAGTAAAATCCGTTCCCCAAAAAAAGTCACATGTTGCCGGTCTCGTCCTTGCTGCACCACACCAACATACAACACAACGCAGAGTCCATCATTACGAACGGGCGGTGAGGGTGTAGGCCGGTCACAGTGGTGCCGTGACTCGGATGAAGATCAGTCTCCGTTCTCCGTGGTGTGGATCTTCATCTAAGGATCAATGTCGTTTGATCGCCGGTGGGAGCTGCACTCCAGTAAAGGTTTCAAAGAACTGTAACACAAAATGGCGCACTTACATGCACAGGACACTTCTCTAGATATGCAATGCCAGTGAGACTCAAGTCACTCTCCTGAGAGTCCAACGAGTAACTCCTCGGAGTTGGTTGCAGTGGCTGCAGCGGTGCAGCAGCGGGCAGGTTTTTGTAATTTAAGTTTTTTTATTTCCTCTGAAGGTTAAAGCAATAATGGCGCATGGTTTCAGTGGAATTGATTTTAATGCTGATAGAAACATGCCAAACCCAAGTATGGGCAGGGGAAGACTGTTTAGTGATCAGCCGTGTACACCTGTTGCAGTGAGGGGTAACTCTGTAAGAACATCACCCGAGTTTTGTTCCACTAGGGTAACTGAGCGAACGCCTAACCAGTCAGGAGGTGACCCAGTACCGACCAGCCCAGATTTAAAGGATCCAGCATGGTACAATTTCATTACACAAATTGCTCAGGAGGTAGGGCACAGTATAATTTCTGCTCAGGATGGTGACGCGAGTAGAGGGAGAGAAACCGGCAATGTACGAACTTGGAGTTCAGGTGCAGAGCAGTCTTTTTCAGAAATCCCTTCGCTTAATTTGACAGGAGTTAAACTTGTTGTGCCGTCTGAAGCAAAAGAGCCGCCTGTGTTCAGAGGAGATTGTGCAGATAAATTTAGTGTACATGAATGGGAAGAGTTAATGGGCACTTATTTACGAAAAAGGGGTGTACCCGTAGTGGAGCATTGTAACGAAATTCTTTCCAGGTTAATGGGAAAGGCCAAGGACATTGTAAAAATCACCCTGCGCAGTAACACTTCTCTAAAACCTTCCGAGAACCCCAAGGTAATATTCCATATTCTGAAACAACATTTTAGTGAAACCAGTTATTCCTACATGCCGTTAGCAGATTTTTATGCCACAGTACCTGTTATGGGGGAAAGTCCAGTTGAATATTGGGTCCGTTTAAACAAAGCTGTTGATGTTGCCGAGGAAGCTTTAATCAGATTAGGGCGTAAATTAGACAATCCATGTCAGGAGGCAGCAATGATGTTTGTTAAGCACTGTCCAGACCCAACTTTGTCAGCCATCTTTCGTTTTAAAGCTCCTGATAAATGGACCGCAGGTGAGGTACAAGAACATCTCGATAGATACCAAATTGAACAGAAGGAACAGTTAATAGTTAAGTGGAAGTGTAGTGCTGTTGTGAGAAATGCCGCAGTCCATTCACAGTCATTTAATGAGAGCGAAATCGTGAACAGTGATTCTGATGTTTCACCAAACCGAGCTAATGCAGTGCCCAGTCTTTTTCACAGAATGATGGAAACTGCATGAAGACACTGATAAGTTTGCTTGACCGTGCCCTGTCTCAGAATAACCAAGCAGAAGCAAGACATCTTCAACCGAGCCGACCACCTATGAGAGCGTGTAAGGTCTGTCAGTCACACCAACACTCCACTCTAGCACATTGTCGACGACATCAGTTATGCTTCAGTTGCTACAAGCCTGGTCACACACGTAGGGATTGTGCAAATGTTCAGTTCAGTAGCAACAACCGATTTGCTCAGTCGTCGCAGAATGCACCAGCTTTAAACTAGACAACTCACACCTGGAGAGGGGACGTGTGGTAGGGCCGAACAAACCCTCAGAACCACAGATATTGAACAAGTATATGAGAGCGCATGTGCACGAGCACCAGCTGAAGTCAAGGTAATTGCACAGAATATGCAGACTCTTGAAGCATTTAACGAATTATTTTATGCACCGGTTTGTGTCAATAACTAGGGATGCACCGATACCGATACTAGTATCGGTATCGGGGCCGATATTGCCGTTTGCACGAGTACTTGTTACTCGTGCAAACGGCCCGATACATCCCGCCGATACCGGAAGCCGGCGCTGGGCCGGCTTGCCGGTATCCGCGGGGCTGGGGAAGCTGGCCGCGTGCATGAAAAGCACGCGGCCAGCGTTCCCCTTCGGCGCGCCAAATACTCACCCTTCCTGAAGTTCCGGTCTCTGGGCAGTGATGCGGTCACGTGGCCGCCGGGCGCTCCTGTGACGCGGCCTCTCGGCTGGAGCAGCGTCACAGATGCGCCCGGCGGCCACGTGACCGCATCACTGCCCAGAGACCGGAACTTCAGGAAGGGTGAGTATTTGGTGCGCCGGAGGGGAACGCTGGCCGCGTGCTTTACATGCACACGGCCAGCTTCCCCAGCGTTCGAGCTGGGGGCCAATCCATGAGAGCTGTGGGCAAATCCATGAGAGCTGCGGGGCAAATCCATGAGAGCTGCGGGGCAAATCCATGAGAGCTGCGGGGCCAATCCATGAGAGCTGCGGGGCAAATCCATGAGAGCTGCGGGGCAAATCCATGAGAGCTGCGGGGCCAATCCATGAGAGCTGCGGGGCCAATCCATGAGACCTGGGGGTAAATCCATGAGAGCTGCGGGGCCAATCCATGAGACCTGGGGGTAAATCCATGAGACCTGGGGGCAAATCCATGAGACCTGGGGGCAAATCCATGAGACCTGGGGGCAAATCCATGAGACCTGGGGGCAAATCCATGAGACCTGGGGGTAAATCCATGAGAGCTGGGGGCCAATCCATGAGACCTGGGGGCAAATCCATGAGACCTGGGGGCAAATCCATGAGACCTGGGGGCCAATCCATGAGAGCTGGGGGCCAATCCATGAGACCTGGGGGCAAATCCATGAGACCTGGGGGCAAATCCATGAGAGCTGGGGGCCAATCCATGAGACCTGGGGTAAATCCATGATAGCTGGGGGCCAATCCATGAGACCTGAGGGCAATCCATGAGACCTGGGGGTAAATCCATGAGACCTGGGGGTAAATCCATGAGACCTGGGGGCAAATCCATGTGACCTGGGGGCAAACCCATGTGAGCTGGGGGCAAACCCATGTGAGCTGGGGGCAAATCCATGTGAGCTGCGGTCAATCTCATATAAATTTTTATGAGGTCTGTTCCTATTGGAAAGCGTCACATGACATTAAATAAAAGTATCGGTACTCGGTATCGGTGAGTACTTTTAAAAAGTATCGGTACTCGTACTCGGTCTTAAAAAAGTGGTATCGGTGCATCCCTATCAATAACAAATTCCAGATGATGGGAATGCTAGATTCAGGATCTATGGCGTGTACCTTTAGTGAGGCAGCAGAAGAGAAGATGCTGAGTGAGAAGGTATTGCAGGAGTCTACATCAATGTCCCAAGAGATCATGCTAATAGGATGTGGAGGTAAAGAAACTAAGCCCAAATGTATATATGAAGTTGAACTGAAAGTATATGGTGAGAGGTGTATGGTTCCTGTTTTAGTTGTACCCGGTCAAAGGGACGACTTGATCATCGGTACCAACGTGATCAAATTCATTATGCACAGGATGAAGATCAGTGATGATTACTGGAGGATTCTGTCTAACAATGCTATAGAGTCGTCTCCATTTTGTGAACAATTTCTAGATGTTATGGCGAATACATGTCGTTGGAGGGGGAAATCCACCAGATAAAGTAGGAACTGTTAAGCTACAACAGTCAGTTACTTTAGCAGCCAAACAAGAACACCTTGTCTGGGGACGGCTGCCGAGTAATTCTGTTATGTCACCGGGAAGTACAGTGATTGTGGAAGCTACTTCTTCCAGGACTATGCCACGAAACATAATGATTGGCCGAGTTGTCACACCGTTGTGGGGAGATTATTGGGTTCCTCTCAAAGTTACCAACCTTTCAGACAAGCCAGTGACGCTCAGGAGGAATTGCAAACTTGCAGATGTATCCCCGTGTTTGGCTGTGGAAGATTTTGAGCTACTACAGGGTTACAGTCATACTCAAGTATTCGCACCTGAGAGTCATCAGCAACCCAGTGCTATGACTGATCTCAAGAAGAGACTAAAATCTGTAGGTCTTAGTGACCTTGACATTGATTCCTGCTCGGTAGGAAATACAGGCAAAGCCAAGCTTGTTCAGTTGCTTGAAAACTACCATGATGTTTTCTCAAAACATGCCTTGGATTGCGGAGAAGTTAGAGACTTTGTGCATCGTATCCGGTTAACAGACGATCGACCGTTTCGATTGCCGTATCGGCGAGTACCACCAGGTCATTACCAAAAGCTACGCCAAGTTCTCTCTGAAATGGAGGAGCAAGGAATAATTCGGAAATCTGTGAGTGAATATGCTTCACCCTTGGTACTCGTTTGGAAGAAGGACGGTGGTCTGAGGATTTGTACAGATTTCAGATGGTTGAACGCTAGAACTATCAAGGATGCGCATCCACTCCCACATCAGTCCGACTGCCTGGTCGCATTGGGCGGAAATACACTCTTCAGCACCATGGACCTAACATCAGGCTTCTATAACATCCCCATGGCTGAAGAGGATAAGAAATATACAGCTTTCACGACTCCAGTAGGACTCCATGAGTACAACAGAATGCCTCAGGGACTGTGTAATAGTCCAGCGTCCTTCATGCGGATGATGAGTATTTTTGGAGATCTGAATTTCAGCAGCCTACTGTGTTATTTAGATGACTTATTAGTATTTGCACCCAATGAGCAAGCAGCCTTGGAGTGACTGGAGATGGTGTTTCAGCGATTGAGGGACTACAACCTCAAGTTGAGCCCGAAGAAGTGCCATCTGATGCAGTCATCTGTCAAGTTCCTAGGGCACATTATCGATGAAGACGGAATTGCTGTTGATCCTTCGAAGGTGGAGGTCATTGCCAAAATATCAAAGTTTGATCTTATGGAAGAAGATGGGTGTACACCGTCTGTAAGAAGAATCAAGTCCGTTTTAGGGATGATCCTCTATTACCAGCACTTCATCCCAAATTGTTCGTCCATAGCTAAGCCACTCTTTTCCCTTACAGCAGGACAGAAGAGAAGAATTAAGGGTAGGATAGGAGTTAAAGCAGGTACCTACAGAAAATTGAAGGCAACAGATTGGACCCCAGAGTGTGATGAAGCCCTTTCAAAGTTGAAGGAGAACCTACTAGATAGTGTAGTCCTAACACATCCTGATTTTTCGTTACCGTTAATTTTGTCAATCGATGCATCCTTGGATGGACTTGGAGCAGTATTGTCCCAGATACCAGCAGGCGAGGCGAAGGCGCGTCCTATTGCATTCGCAAGCAAGGCCCTAAGTAATTCTCAGAAGAGGTATCCAGCACACAAACTGGAATTTTTAGCTTTGAAGTGGAGTGTGTGTGAGAAGTTCAGCCATTGGTTAAAGGGTCACACGTTCACCGTATGGACGGATAACAATCCGCTCACTTACATACTGACCAAGGTCAAACTCGATGCTTGTGAGCAGCACTGGGTGTCCAAGCTTTCTATACTTTTGACCTGAAGCACATAGCTGGAAGAAAGACATTGTAGCCGATGCTTTGAGTCGTGATCCACTAGTGAAGACCGTCAGTCAAAGGCTGATATCAGAGCGATACCACAGGTTACTAGCTGAAGCTGAAAACGTCAATCAAGATGGAGTTCAAGATACATTTCGCTTACAGGTGAACAGTCAGCAAGTGTCACTTCAGTTGAATCCAGCATCCTGTGACCATGCAACAGTTAGGTCTCAATTGAGCATTCACGATCAGTGGGAGACAGTAACAGAACTGAGGGCCATGCAGGAGATTCAACTCATCCAGAGCAATGTAATGTCTGTGTCCGATGAAATTCCGATAATCCCTCGAGGAAATTCGGCAATGTCAAGAATCAGATCCGGTGATTTTGCAGGTTATGCCTTATGTGAGTCAGAAGAGACGTCCATCAGGAAGAGAGAGAGCTGGAATGGATTTCAGAGCTCTAGTCCTTTTGAAACAATGGGATCGGTTGAAGATTCAAGATGGAGTGATCTACCGCGTTTCTAGAGACCCCTTAAGTACACACAAGAGATTCCAACTTATCATTCCTGCGAGTCTCAAGTCTAAAGTTTTGACCGGTGTGCATGATTTGGCTGGACACCAGGGACAGTCAAGAACTCTCCAGCTTGCCCGACAACGTTTTTTCTGGCCGAAGATGGAACATGACATAAGGGAGTACGTTAAATGTTGTCAGAGGTGTATTTTGGCCAAAACACCAGAACCATCTGCTCGAGCACCTCTTCAAAGTATCAAGACTACAACCCCAATGGAGTTGGTGTGTTTAGATTTTTGGAGTGCGGAAGATAACAAACAGCGGTCTGTAGACGTGTTAGTAGTGACAGATCATTTTACCAAGCTGGCCCATGCCTTCCCGTGTAGCAATCAGAAAGCAAAACAAGTTGCAAAGAAGTTATGGGACAATATCTTTTGCGTCTATGGCTTCCCACAACGTATCCATACGGATCAAGGCACTAACTTTGAAAGTACCCAAATAGCAGAACTGTTAATTTTGGCAGGTGTTGCAAAGTCGCATACCACAGCATACCATCCGATGGGAAATGGAGAAACAGAACGTTTTAACAGAACTTTAGACAATATGCTTCATTCTTTACCACTCAAAGAGAAACATAATTGGCCTGCACAGATACAGACTTTGACATTCGCTTATAATGCAACAGTGCACGAAAGCACAGGTTATGCTCCATTCCAACTAATGTTTGGTCGTATTCCAAAGTTACCTATAGATGTAATGTTCGGACAAGTATCACATGATCCTGTAATTGTAGATTACAGCAGCTATGCAACTTCACTTATGACGTACCTTCATGAAGCAACGCAGATAGCTCAGAAACATACAGAGAAACAACAAGCAAAGCAAGCTAAGTGTTACAATCGAAAGATCAAAGGAACAAATCTCAACATCGGAGATCGAGTATTATTGGCCAACAAAAGTGAAAGAGGAAAAAGGAAACTTGCAGACAAATGGGATCCTACTGTCTATACTGTACAAGATTTGAATCTGCAAACCAACATTTACAAGCTAATTGATGAAGAAGGCAAGTCAAAAGTAGTTCATCGCAATTTGATGCTGGACATTAGTTTCTTACCTGTTGAGTCAAATCAACATGATGAAAGTATACAGTGCAACGTTGATGACACTGAGAATGAGTCTTGTTCAATTGAATCGCTTGACCAATTGGAAGAAATAAGTTCTGATGAATTGGATGACAACGTTTCAGAATCTGATCACTCAGTTTCAAGTGAAAGTGCTGATTATGAGCAAAGTATTGAAAATGAAATTGAGAACATTGAAGTTAATCCTGAGCAAACACCTAGTGTAGAGGCTGAACCTTCTGTCAGTGACTCTAGTGCACCAGCATAAATAGTAAATGATTCTCAAGTCAGCAGCAACCCAGACACAAGTGTGTTAAGACCCGTACAGGAAGGGTAGTAAAGAAAGTTAGCCGTTTAATAGAATCCTTGACCCAGAAGTCAATCAACATTCAGAGAGTGGGCCCATCTCTAATAAATAGATCAGGGTCAATCCGTTCTTTATTCTAAGTGTTCTTATATTTTTGATATCACACCAAAAAAAAAAAAAAGGGTAAATGTCAATTGTGAAAATTGTCCAAGAAATGTAAGAATTTCATGTAATATAACCTGTACCAGACCATCGTATGCTGTACACGGCAGTATATTGTTCTATGGATGCTTAGGACTTGATCAACCTTAGGTTTATCCTAACCTATTAAGTAGGTAACTTACGCTGAATTGAAAATTTGTTTTGTTTAGGTCTGGTTCAGCGGAACCATTAGTATTGTATGGTCAGGATATTAGTGTAATTCAGAAGGGGTGAATGTAACGGGTGTGTATTGTATAAATATATGTGTGTGTGTCTTTAAGGGACATTATATGTGTATTACACGAATTCCTTACAAAAATAGATATGTTCCGGTCCCAGGGGCATTAGGTTCTTTAAAGGGTTGTTGTGAGTAGTTTTTATATTTGGTTTGAGCAGCCGTTTTTATGAGGGGGTTAATATGGTAATGAGGGATGACATCACTCCTGCTAGTTAGATCTAGGCAGTTCCCTTCCTTCCCGGGCTTATCAGAGCACGTGAGGCTTGAGAAGCAGAGGTAAGAGGTCTGACAGGCTCTCTGCTTAAAGCAGGAAGAGCTAGAAAACCCTATAAAACCCTATAGAATCCTCTTATCAAAGATGTATATAGTATAGCTGGATTAGAATCCATGTTAAAACAGGTATTTTGTCTTCTTTTTTTACTTTCGTTTTTGAGTTGCAGCAGTTAGGCCCATGTCCCTGTTATAGTGTTCTATAACTATCCTTTTGTATTATATGCTCCACTAAACTTAAGGCTGTTTATTTTATTAGATGTCCTGAATAAAAGTGTATATAGGTAGAATGTGCAGGTTTTTCATGTATATTGTGATCAGGGGGGTTCTGTACATAGCGTAATGTTATATTTTGTTGTACAGGTGCAACGTCTCCTGATATATATATTCATTCCTGTATATATGTATATTATTTTATTCAGGTATGTTCCAGTTTATTATTATTTTTATGTCTTATTGTGTTTTTGTCTTGTCATTTGTAAATAATTTTGTTAATTCATGTATATGGTTATTCATATAATGTTATTCAGATGCTTATCAGAGCACGTGAGGCTTGAGAAGCAGAGGTGGAACGTCTCCTGATATATATATTCATTCCTGTATATATGTATATTATTTTATTCAGAGGAGAAGCGGCGCCAGAGGCAGAGGAGTCGCCTGAAGTAAAATCCGTTCCCCAAAAAAAGTCACATGTTGCCGGTCTCGTCCTTGCTGCACCACACCAACATACAACACAACGCAGAGTCCATCATTACGAACGGGCGGTGAGGGTGTAGGCTGGTCACACCCGCCAACGTCACGGCACCTCTATAAGGGCGAGTCCTAACCAAAATTGTGACGGAACGGGGTGTCACCGTCCGCCTGCGGGTGTGCTCCAATCTGCGTAACCCCCTTTTTATGCTGCCGGCCCGACTACCGAGTTGCGACACTCGGCGTCTCGAGCGGCCGTATGGGACCTTGTGATGGTGTGGAGGTAACCCCCGTGTGAGCCCAGCCCGACCACCGAGTGACGGCACTCAGCGTCCCGAGCAGCTGGTCACTGACCTGGTTTGGAGGGTTTATTCCGTTTATAGATTGGTTCGGATCTTCCGGCAATAGACGGGTGAATATTCGACCAGCCAGGAATATTCGGATCGTCCGGCGGCTGGTGCGGGCACACACTTCGCGGCACGGATTATTCGGATCTTCCGGCAATAGTACAGGGACGGGCAGTCAACTGATCCGGATCGCGAAGCGGTCGATGCGCTCACTTACTGAACCGACTCCTCAGCAGCTGGATGAGGGGTTGTGTAGCCGATCAGAATTCAACCGCGCGGCGGTCGACGCGCCCGCGCCGAGCAGAGCCTCGAACCTCACCGCGGCTCAGTAGTAAGAACTGTACAGGCGGCCAAGAATATTCATTCGCGCGGCGGGCGTTGCACTCACTCTGCACCCCGACTTGAACCAGCTCTGCGCCCCGAATATCGCGCGGGATCTCGGATGCGTGAGAAATGAGTAGGAAATCAGAGACATGAGGCGCTGCTGCATGAACTCAGGAACAACCACCTTTATTAATACAGACACATGCCTTTGTAACCTCTACCATGAGCTCCACATCTGGGAACCACCCCTGCCCGCCCCCACAGGCCTCATTGGCCACAACACTTGGGGGAGTTGCCGATGTGGGACAGGAAGAACTGAATCGGCCATTTTACCTTCCTGATTCACCCGATCAGCCACGAGGCGATGGGAAATGGCGGCAACACAACAGACAGATACGTTTCACACATGAACACTGTGTTTATAAAAACTGCTGGTATTTTGACTGTTCTTAAGGTGATAATCGTCTGTGCAAACAGTCTCTGGCTGAGGGTGATAAGCCATTCCCTCACATTCCTCCCCTCCCCAAAGTCCGACGCACCCGGTGGGACTCGCACGGGTCGTACCGGGGTAGTCGGTGTTACACTCTCCACCGGATCCAGAGCTGATTGTCGTGACAGTCCGTCGGCATTACCGTTTTGTGCTCCTGGACGGTACTGAATCGTGAAGTTGAAAGGCTGGAGGGCTAGGCTCCACCACAACAGCCGGCCATTCTCCCCGCCACCCTGTTGAGCCACACCAGAGGATTGTGATCAGTCAATACAGTAAACGACCGCCCATAAACGTAGGGCTGAAACTTTCTGAGGGCCCAGACCAGAGCCAGACACTCCTTCTCCACCGCAGCATACCCCACCTCCCGGGGTAGCAGTTTCCTGCTAATGAAGGCCACTGGATGATCTCCCCCGTCGTCCCCCACTTGGCTCAGGACAGCTCCCAGTCCAAACATGGAGGCGTCTGTATGAATGATAAAACGACGGTTATAATCGGGAGCTGCCAGTAAGGGTGCTTGAGTCAGGGCGGCCTTTAATTGCTGAAAGGCCTGCTCGCACTCCGGGGACCACAGGATCTGTCGGGGTAGGGACTTTTTCGTCAGGTCTGTCAGAGGTTTGGCTAGATCACTATATCGGGGTACGAATTTTCTGTAGTAACCTGCTGTACCTAGAAAGGCGAGGACTTGAGTTTTTGTCACGGGGGTGGGCCAGTTTAAGATGGCTTCTATTTTAGCGGGCTCCGGTCCGCTGCACCCGCACCCTACCCGGTGGCCCAGATACTGAACCTCCGCCATCCCCACCTTACATTTTTCGGGCTTAAGTGTTAAATTGGCGTCCCTAATACGCCCCAGGACCGCCCCCACGTGAACCAAGTGCTCCTCCCAGGTCTGACTGTAAATGGCGATGTCGTCCAGGTCACACGCACGCGAATCCCTGGAGGCCATCGAGGAGGCGGTCGATCAACCGCTGGAATGCGGGGGTTCTTCATCCCGAACGGCATGAGGTAGATTGATGAAGGCCGACTTCGGAATCGCCTCCTCAACAAGGGGAATCTGCCAGTATCCCCTGCACAGATCCACTGTGGTCAAAAAATGACCCCTGGCGATCTGATCCAGCAACTCGTCTACCCGGGGCATGGGGTAGGCGTCCGACGTGGTGCAATCGTTCACGACGGTAGTCCACCACACAAAACCGTGTGGTCCCATCCTTTTTAGGTACTAGGACCACGGGTGATGCCCATGGGCTGGCAGACGGCTCAATGACCCCAGCTCTAACATTTCCCGGATCTCGGCCTGCATGGTCTCACGGACCGCCTCCGGAAGACGGTACGCCGGCTGCCGAAGGGGTCGACTGAGAGTATCCACAGAATGCGCGGCCTGATCGGTGTAACCCGGGAGGGCCGAAAAGACTTCGGAGTAATCCTGAAGCAGTTGCCGTACCTGTGTCTGCTTCTCAGTCCCTAACTCCTCCCCCAATTCTACCTGATCTACACCGGAGGGTTGTTTGGCCACCCCGGTAACTCTACCAGGGGGAAGGGCTCCGTGTCTTCGACAGCCGGCGCGCATATGGCATCGACTGTCTCGGGGCGCTCGTGGAAGGCTTTCAACATATTGACGTGGAACGTCCGTTGGATTCTGGTGTCCGCGCAACTCGCAACCACATAGGTGGTATCCCCCAGTCGGGTTACCACCTTGTAGGGACCTTGCCAGGCGCGCTGCAGCTTGTTCTGCCGCTGTGGTTTCAACACCAGCACCTTCTGTCCCACCAGAAACGAGCGGCTGCAAGCAGCCCGGTCGTACCACGCCTTCTGTTGAGCCTGAGCTGTTTCCACGTTACCCCGGACCAACCCTGTGAGTTCTGCCAAGCGCTCCCGGAGCTTCAAGACATAATCCAAGACGGGAACCCCATCTTCTTCCTTCTCCCCCTCCACTGAGCCCTAACCAGATCCAGAGGCCCCTCACCTGACGCCCATATAACAGTTCAAACGGGGAGTAGCCAGTAGATTCTTGCGGGACCTCCCGGTAGGCGAACAGCAGGTGGGGTAAATATTGCTCCCAATCTTTTCGCTCGTGAGCAAAGGCCCGAATGAGCTGCTTCAAGGTCCCATTGAACCTCTCACACAGCCCATTGGTCTGAGGGTGATACGGGGCGCTGTGTAGCGCCCGAACCCCACACAGACGCCAGAGCTGCTGGGTGAGCTCAGCGGTAAATTGAGTACCTTGATCCGATAGGATTTCCCGGGGAAACCCCACCCTGGTAAACACCCGCAGCAGCGCATCTGCTACGGTGTCCGCTCTAATGTTGGCTAAGGCCACAGCCTCAGGGTACCGGTGGCATAATCCACGATGGTGAGTATATACCTCTTCCCGGTAGCACTGGGCCGAGGCAACGGCCCAATAAGGTCGACCGCCACCCGGCTAAACGGCTCTTGGATAATGGGCATGGGGTGTAGAGGGGCTCTCGGGTGGTCCCCGGCCTTCCCAGCCTTCTGACAGACGGGGCAGGTGCGACAAAACTCGCGGGTGTCCTCACTAAGGCGTGGCCAAAAGAATGCGCGCGCTAGGCGGTGGCGGTTTTCTTCTGCCCTAAATGACCGGCCAACGGAATGTCGTGAGCTAAGCGCAAGAGTTCTTGTCTAGGGCCCTGGGGTACCACCATCTGCTTCTGCGGGACCTGTTTCTTCTTGGATCCCTCCCTCTCGGTGTATCGGTATAGCAGCCCATCCTCCCACTCTATCCGGTCAGTCCGGTTCTCATCTAGTCCCTGGCCAGCCCGGTCACGATAACCCTGCAACGTGGGGTCTGTCTGTGTCTGATGGCGAAGCGTCTCCGGGGAGCTCCAGGGACAGGGGTTGTCAGGAAGCGGGGGAAACGTCGGAAACTGTCGGGGTGTAGGGATCGGGCGGGGTGTCGGGGAAGGTCTCACCTGGGTCCCTCTCGGAGTGCTCATGCTGTGTTGTTGGCTCTGCAGTCTAGTGGTGACCGGCGTGGCTGCATCGGAGGAATAGGCAGAGACCAGACGTCCCAGATCATTACCGAGGAGAACCTCGGCCGCAACTGGTTCAGCAACCCCACTCTCACCATTTTCTCTCCGGATCCCCAGTCCAGATGAACCCGGGCCGTCTCCAGCCGGAGGACCTTACCGCCAGCCACTCGTACTGCAACGGTATTGCGCAAACGGTCATTCTGCTGGACTAAGTATGGCCGAACTAAGGTAATCGTAGCCCCAGAGTCTCGAAGTCCCTCCGCAGCTTTCCGTTTACCCACACCGCCTGACGGTGGTGATGTCGATTATCGGCAGCGGCAGCTTGTACTGGGTCCGCCTCATGGAGTCGCTCCCATTCCTCCGGAGCTTCAGGCCACGGAAGATCGACGTCATAACAATGTGTAGACTGTGATGGTCGCGTCGAGGGTCGTGCCATATCCGGTCGGTTGGGGCAGTTCTGCCTATAATGCCCCTCCTTGTTGCATCCATAGCACCGTATGTTGGCCAGGTTGTTAGGTCGGCTGGGGGGTCGGGTAACCGGTGGGCGGGTTGCCGGTCCTGGGGTTGGCAAGGCAGGTAACACCGGACGAAGGGGTAACGGTCGCTCCCCTTCCGTGACTTTCCGCGTATCCGTATATTCGTCAGCCCACCTGGCTGCTTGTTGAACGGTCTGGGGCTTCTTGTCCCGTACCCACTCCCGGATGGCGGCGGGAGTGTGTTCGAAAAACTGTTCCAGTAGTAACAGTTGGGTAATCTCAGGTACTGTCTCCGCCTTGCTCCCCATGAACCACGTGCGTAAGTCCCGCTGTAACCGGTGAGCCCACTCCACATGAGTAGCGCCGACGGGCCGGCGAGAATTCCGAAACTTAGCCCGGCTGGCTTCCGGGGTCACAGCAAACCGACTCAGCAGCGCCTGCTTCACCTGCCCGTAGTTGGTGGCTTCCTCGTCAGGTACTGTACGATAAGCCTCTGCGGCCCGCCGGTCAGCTTACATGCCAGGATTCTTACCCAATCGGTGGGGTGTACCTCATGTACCTGACACAGTCTCTCAAAATCCTGCAAATAACTTTCGATTTCCTCGTCCGCTTCGCGAAAGTCCTTGAACGCCTGGAATGGCACCTTTCCCCCCGGGGATTGCTCCACCCGGAGTTGCGGTCTCGCTGGCTCCGCACCTCCGCCAACCGGAGCTCGTGCTCGCGTTCTTTCCTCCGCTCTTCTTCCTGACAGATCTCTCGAACCAGGTGCCGCATCTCTGCGTCCGTCGGGGCTGCTCCGTACATGGCAGCCCGTTCTCGTACCTTTCGCTGCAAGTCACTCTCATCAGCTTCCGCGGAAATGGTCACAGTTGGGGTGTCGGCGGGTAGCGCGGTAACCGCTGCATTTTGATCCAATTTCTTCAGCTCCTCTATCATCGTGTCCCGACTCTTCGAGCCCGGGGTACCTCCCCGGTTCTCTAGCATACTCCGCAAAGTGTCCCTTTTATAGTCCGCATATACGGTCATGATGACTGCTTCGGGGTGATGGTATGAGTTGCAGAGAGCAATCCCACCGCTGCCACCAGTGTGACGGAACGGGGTGTCACCGTCCGCCTGCGGGTGTGCTCCAATCTGCGTAACCCCCTTTTTATGCTGCCGGCCCGACTACCGAGTTGCGACACTCGGCGTCTCGAGCGGCCGTATGGGACCTTGTGATGGTGTGGAGGTAACCCCCGTGTGAGCCCAGCCCGACCACCGAGTGACGGCACTCAGCGTCCCGAGCAGCTGGTCACTGACCTGGTTTGGAGGTTTATTCCGTTTATAGATCGGTTCGGATCTTCCGGCAATAGACGGGTGAATATTCGACCAGCCAGGAATATTCGGATCGTCCGGCGGCTGGTGCGGGCACACACTTCGCGGCACGGATTATTCGGATCTTCCGGCAATAGTACAGGGACGGGCAGTCAACTGATCCGGATCGCGAAGCGGTCGATGCGCTCACTTACTGAACCGACTCCTCAGCAGCTGGATGAGGGGTTGTGTAGCCGATCAGAATTCAACCGCGCGGCGGTCGACGCGCCCGCGCCGAGCAGAGCCCTCGAACCTCACCGCGGCTCAGTAGTAAGAACTGTACAGGCGGCCAAGAATATTCATTCGCGCGGCGGGCGTTGCACTCACTCTGCACCCCGACTTGAACCAGCTCTGCGCCCCGAATATCGCGCGGGATCTCGGATGCGTGAGAAATGAGTAGGAAATCAGAGACATGAGGCGCTGCTGCATGAACTCAGGAACAACCACCCTTTATTAACACAGACACATGCCTTTGTAACCTCTACCATGAGCTCCACATCTGGGAACCACCCCTGCCCGCCCCCACAGGCCTCATTGGCCACAACACTTGGGGGAGTTGCCGATGTGGGACAGGAAGAACTGAATCGGCCATTTTACCTTCCTGATTCACCCGATCAGCCACGAGGCGATGGGAAATGGCGGCAACACAACAGACAGATACGTTTCACACATGAACACTGTGTTTATAAAAACTGCTGGTATTTTGACTGTTCTTAAGGTGATAATCGTCTGTGCAAACAGTCTCTGGCTGAGGGTGATAAGCCATTCCCTCACAAAAATGAAACCACAGGCTGCTACATAGCAAACCGTACCTGCTCATGCTGCTTGTCAAACATGAGGTAGACTGGTGGGCCTTTATTTATGCTCCCCCAGAAACAAAATCCACTTTGGGATCAAAACAAAGACACGGAGCGGAGTCTTGCTGCAGGGATGACCTGGCTGGAAGTACATTGAATCATACATAGTGCAGGAGGGGTGGGGTCGCGCCTATTCCCCGAAGGGTTGGCTGCAACCACCAAATGCATCCAGCCCAACAACATGTGTAGAACATAACAAAGAAAAAAATGTCATCTGCGCTTACTCCAATTATACCGTGTGAAACTAAACACAATTAGAGGTTTGGTTTCTTATTAATGGCCATTATAAGACTAGCTCGCCCGCCAACGTCACGGCACCTCTTTAAAGGCGAGTCCTAACCAAAATGAAACCACAGGCTGCTACATAGCAAACCATACCTGCTCCTGCTGCTTGTCAAACATGAGGTAGACTGGTGGGCCTTTATTTATGCTCCCCCAGAAACAAAATCCACTTTGGGATCAAAACAAAGACACGGAGCGGAGTCTTGCTGCAGGGATGACCTGGCTGGAAGTACATTGAAACATACATAGTGCAGGAGGGGTGGGGTCGCGCCTATTCCCCGAAGGGTTGGCTGCAACCACCAAATGCATCCAGCCCAACAACATGTGTAGAACATAACAAAGAAAAAAATGTCATCTGCGCTTACTCCAATTATACCGTGTGAAACTAAACACAATTAGAGGTTTGGTTTCTTATTAATTGCCATTATAAGACTAGCTCGCCCGCCAACGTCACGGCACCTCTTTAAGGGCGAGTCCTAACCAAAATGAAACCACAGGCTGCTACATAGCAAACCATACCTGCTCCTGCTGCTTGTCAAACATGAGGTAGACTGGTGGGCCTTTATTTATGCTCCCCCAGAAACAAAATCCACTTTGGGATCAAAACAAAGACACGGAGCGGAGTCTTGCTGCAAGGATGACCTGGCTGGAAGTACATTGAAACATACATAGTGCAGGAGGGGTGGGGTCGCGCCTATTCCCCGAAGGGTTGGCTGCAACCACCAAATGCATCCAGCCCAACAACATGTGTAGAACATAACAAAGAAAAAAATCTAATCTTTGTGTTCTCACTGACACCCAGTATTTTGGGGGTCAGTGTCATGGAGCTGACGTGGCGCTCCACGCTTCAAACCCCAAGAGACTTTATGTTCATTTATATTGTGTGATTTTAAATATATTTTACATTGTTTGGTTTTAGTTTAAATTAGTTTAGTGTAAAATGGCGTAACTTTAGTTTTAAATACTAAAGGTAAATGTGTTTTTGAATAGCCAGTAAACAAGCTTTACTGCTGTGTAATTTATGCAACAGGGCTTTTCCCCTTATCTGGCTGCATGTTTGATTCCTGAAGTCTGAGATAGTGTTTGTCTTTAATCTGATGTGTTAGAACAATAGATTATGTAAATGTTGTGTGAGCTAAAGGCTAAAGAATGTTTATTGTAAATATCTGACATAATGTAATTAGCATTTTAGTAGGACGATGTGCGTAATTTATGCAAATTATGGATGTTGGATTTCAGCATAAGTAGTGGTGTTTTTGTTCATTAAAGCTCAGTCAGAGAATCCTGTGGGAACATACAGCTCGTCTGGTGTCTCATTCAGGGTACCCACTATCACCCTCACAAGGCACAGAGCGGCCTTCTGGAAATTCCTAACGGCTCCAGGGCAGAGAAACAGAAGCAGGCCGGTCAAGCTGCTCGAGGCGCTGAGGACCGCGCTCCCAGTAGCCGGGCTGACCGCAATTGAGATTGAGGTGATCTGTATCTTGTCACTGCCAGTGCCACGCAGTATTTTGGGGGTCAGTAATTTCTACAAAATATTTGGGAATTGAGGTGATCTGTGTCTTCTCACTGCCACCCATCAGGGGGTCTCACTGATTTATAGGAGGTTTCTGGGAATTGTAATCTGTGTCTTGTCACTGGCTGCCAGCTATCAGGGTGTCTCACTGAGTTATACCAGAGTTCTGGAAATCTTTAATCTTTATACCAGAGTTGAATCAGAGTCCTGTATATATTAACCACTTGGCTGCTGAGCGCATCCATGCACAGGAGGCAGCAATCTGCCGGATTCCGGCGGATTGTTGCGCCCCCCCGGTGCGGGCTGACATCTTGGATGTCAGCCCAGCACTCGGGACCCCAGCGGAGCAATTAGATGTCATTGCGGTGGCGCAATGACATCTAATTCAGGCGAGCCCCCCTCGCATGTGCGGAGGAGGCGCCTGAAAAGGAGGGGGGAGGTTCTCTCTCCCTCCCCATCACCGGGGTGCAGAGGGTTAATCCAGGCACCGTTTGGAAGGGCACAGCCTGCCCTTCCAAACGGTGGCTGTCATTAACCCCTGGGGAGCCGGATCAAGAATCTGCGCTGAAAAGTGCCGGATCGTGATCCTCTCCCAGAGCTGGCCGACATCTTGGATGTCGGTCAAGCCTCCGGGAACTCCCCCTGAGGACTGGCGTCATCGTGCATAGCACGATGACGCCAGTCCCGGAGTTAACCCCTAGCTGCCACCAATGGTGGAGATAGGGGGTTCATTGCAATCCCCTATCTCCCGATCCGTGGCAGCTAGGGGTTAATGTTTGATATTGTTGGATCGGCCAGAGCATGGTGTTTCCAACGATATCAAACAAGACCATGAAAAAAGTTTTTAAAAAAAAAATTAAAATTAAAAATAAAGATAAAAAAATATTTTAAAAAAATTCTAAAAAAAAATAAACAATTTTTTTTTGTTTTTTTAATGCAGCAATATTGTACCCATTTCAATTATAATGTGAACAATAATACTGCACTAACGATTTTTGTATGCGGTGCTTTTGTTAAAAATAGCGACATTTTCCCCCAAAAAATGTAGCGAGATCCCATTTCTAATTATTTTAACAAGCGCACCCCCATACAAAATATAACCGCAAACGAGCGCATGTTAAAATGTGAAAAAAAACACTTTACACATAATAAATTATTGAAAATTCAAATTATATTGCATTTTTTGTTATAATATACAGACATGACATAACGTATACATACAGTTGTGTTCAAAATTATTCAACCCCCACTGAAATTGAGTGTTTTGGCCAGTTTGACATTGATTTTGATCATTCAGTCATCTTGCTTACAATTAAATCAAAGAGGCACGTGTAGGTCAGACAAATATAACATAACATTTATAATGAAATAAGCACAAATGTCTTTTCTGTGCTCACATCATTATCAGTTTTATTCAACCCCCAAGTGACATTCAATCTTAGTACTTAGTACAACATCCTTTTACAGTTATAACAGCTTTTAAATGTGAAGCATAGCTTGACACAAGTGTCTTGCAGCGATCTACGGGTATCTTCGCCCATTCGTCATGGGCAAAAGCCTCCAGTTCAGTCACATTCTTAGGCTTGCGCACTGCAACTGCTTTCTTTAAGTCCCACCAGAGGTTCTCAATCGGATTTAAGTCAGGTGACTGCGATGGCCACTCCAAAATGTTCCAGCCTTTAATCTGCAACCATGCTCTAGTGGACTTGGAGGTATGCTTGGGATCATTGTCCTGTTGAAAGGTCCAACGTCTCCCAAGCCTCAGGTTTGTGACGGACTGCATCACATTGTCATCCAATATCTCCTGGAACTGAAGAGAATTCATGGTACCTTGCACACGCTGAAGCTTCCCTGTACCTGCAGAAGCAAAACAGCCCCAAAGCATGATTGACCCCCCGCCATGCTTCACAGTAGGCAAGGTGTTCTTTTCTTCATAGGCCTTGTTCTTCCTCCTCCAAACATAGCGTTGATCCATGGGCCCAAACAGTTCTAATTTTGTTTCATCAGTCCACAGAACACTATCCCAACACTTCTGTGGTTTGTCCACATGACTTTTGGCATACTGCAGTCGACTCTTCTTATTCTTTGGAGACAGCAAGGGGGTGCGCCTGGGAGTTCTGGCATGGAGGCCTTCATTACGCAGTGTGCGCCGTATTGTCTGAGCTGAAACTTCAATACCCACATCTGACAAATCTTTTCTCAGTTCCTCAGCAGTCACACGGGGACTTTTTTCCACTCTACGCTTCAGGTAGCGCACAGCAGTCGAAGTCAGCATCTTCTTTCTGCCACGACCAGGTAGCGTTTCAACAGTGCCCTTTGCCTTGAATTTGCGAATGATGCTTCCTATGGTCTCTCTTGGTATGTTTAACATCTTTGCAATCTTCTTATAGCCATTGCCCTTCCTGTGAAGAGTAATCACCTCTTCTCTGGTCTTCCTGGACCATTCTCTTGACTTCACCATGTTTGTAACCACACCAGTAAATGTCTAGAAGGAGCTGAGTATCACAGTCATTTTAAAGCTGCCTAATTGGTGCTTATTATGCTTTATTGCTGCTCCGTGACATCCACAGGTGTTTTCAATACCTGATTGAAAACACTTGAATGAACCTCTGTTCTTCAGAGTGGTGGTCTTTAAGGGGTTGAATAATTGTGTCAATGAAGAATTCACAAAAGAAACATTTACTACTGTATTACAAAACCAATTGATGTCATTTTAGTTGCATATGGTTCTTTAAAAAGTCCTTGTAGGATTTCATTCTGAATACAATTACAAATGTACACTAAATTCCCTAAAACCCTTTACAGCATTGGGGATTGAATAATTTTGAACACAACTGTATAATAATGACATATTATGAATCTGCCAAGTCTGCTGGAAAGAACGATATATACTATGTCTGGGTCATATATCAAAATATGGCTTCAAAACGCGGTTAAACATGATGAGCGAAAGCGGTAAAAATGACCTCAGCACAGAGGTGTGAAAAGCCTCAGCAGCGAAAGGGTTAATCTATATATCACTCACCATGTCAGAAAGACCAAAAACGACAGGCAGATGCTCCCAGACACAGATAAGAGGGCAAGCAGCCCCTGTGTCAGGAGGCTGTGCCTCTGGTCGTGGTGGACGTGGTGCATCCTCTGCAGGGGCACGCTTGTCCTTTCTAACAGGTGCTGGCCGTCTTAAGCAGCAGCAACATACATAGGATTTGGTGGATTGGCTAATCAGGCCATTCTCATCCTCCTCATCCTCTGCCAGCCAGGCTTGTAGTGCTTTACAGTCCACCTCAGCTGCCAAAGCATCTAATGCAGCCTCCATGTCCACAGCTACTCCTGCCGTAGCCTCACTATCACACACGGAGGAGTCAGCTGAATTGTTTGACTACAATGACAGTGACATGCTGCTTGAGGATGCGCAGCAAGTACAGTGCTCTGATTCAATCTCTGAGGTTGAGGAAGGGAGCATAATCAACCTAGAGGAAGGGGTGCCAGTGATGACACACAAATAACTGGCACTCATGTTGCCCCAGCAGCTGCAGCATACTGCCAAGTTGGCTCCAGTGACGAGGAGATAGGGGGTGATGATGACAATGATGATGAGGTCACTGACTCCACCTGGATGCCTGATCGAACAGAGGAATCAAGTGAGGAGGAGGAGGCACAACAAACAAGAGGCACAACATCCTCTATGACCAACCGTAGCACTAGCCAGTCCAAGGCATCAGATGTCAGAGCTGCTCAGGTGCAGAGTGCTGCTGTCTAAAAGCACACATCCAGGAACTCTGCTGTCTGGGAGTTCTTTAAGAAATGTGCAGCAGACCGCACCGTTGCTATTTGTAATCTATGTCAGATGAGGCTCAAGCGTTGGAAAGACACCGGACGCTGGGAACCACGTGCTTGAGGCGACATATGACCACCTGCCACGCTTCCCGTTGGTGCAAAACTTTGCATAGGTCCTCCTCAACTGTCTCTACCCCCACTATATGTCCTGCCATGTCATTGACTCCAACCTCCACTGACAGGGATGATGCTACAGTAATGGATGTACCAGGTCCTTCCTCACAATGTGACAGCATCCCATCAGCTGAAGATTTACGCAGTCAGATTATGTTGCCCCAGCTGCTGCAGCGTAATAAAAAATATAGTCCCAACCATCCCCAAGCACAGCGTTTAAATGCCAGCTTAGCAAACTTACTTGCATTGCAGCTGCTGCCTTTCCAGCTGGTGGACTCTGCTCCCTTCCGTGAATTTGCTGAATGTGCTGTACCACAGTGGCATGTTCCAAAACGCCATTACTTTTCACGGAAGGCCATTCCAGCACTATACCAGCACGTGGAAGACAATGTTATTGAGTCATTGGGAAAGGCAGTCAGCAGCAAGGTGCATGTGACTTTACACACGTGGTCAAGCAAGCATGGACAGGGTCGTTACATTTCCTTCACGGCACACTGGGTAACTCTGATTGCAGCTGGGAGGGATCCAAGATGGGGCTCTGTGCTGGAGCTTGTTCATCCACCACTCCTCCAGAAAGCGGCTTGTATGAGGTCTGTCTGCTCCACCACCACCTCTCCCTCTTCCTCCTCCTCCTCCTCCTTCTGTGTCTCTGGCGAAGTGGCAGTTAAACCAACGCCTGACAGGGGCTACGCAATGGCTTAAGCAAAAAGATGCCATACTGTGCTTGAGCTGGTTTGTTTAGGAGACAGGAGTCACACCGGGCCAGAAATTCTGTCAGCTCTGCAGGGGCAGGTGCAGAGATGGTTAACACCACGCCAGCTTCAGCTGGGAATGGTCGTCTGTGATAATGGCAGCAACCTTCTCTCCGCCCTACGCCAGGGTAAGTTGACGCATGTACCATGTCTAGCACACGTCCTAAATCTGGTGGTACAGCGTTTCCTAACCAGGTACCCAGGGCTGGCAGAGCTTCTCAGCCAGGCCAAAAAAGTCTGCAGCCACTTCAGATGGTCATTCCCAGCAAGCGTTCGCCTGGCAGAAATTCAAAGAGAATTCCACCTTTCCACAAACTGTCTGATCTGTGACATGCCCACCGGGTGGAACTTGACATTGGCAATGCTGCAGCGTCTGCACAAGCAGTAGAGGGCCATCAACAAGTACCTGTGTGAGTATAGCACAAGGACAGGTTCAGGTCAACTTGTTTTTTTTTCCCCCCCGGCAGTGGCTGATGATCAAGGATGCATGCACTGTACTGTCACCATTTGAGGAGGCAATGAGGATGGTGAGCAGGGACACTGCATGCATCAGTGACACAATTCCTTTAGTGTTCCTGCTGGAGCACACTCTGCTGGGAATTATAGATGTGGCTCTAGAGTCGGAGCAGCGGGAGGAAGAGGAGGCCTTCCCTAGTTCTGAAGGCCCCAGTCTTTCCGCAGACAGCATTACAGCGGGTCCTCCTCAGATCAGACAGGAGGAGGATGAGGAATATTTGAGTAGTGGGGGCATTGAAGGTGGGGATTCCTCAAGGGAGGGTTTTGTGTGCCCAGAAACACAAGGACTAGTACGTGGCTGGGAGGAGGAAGTGCACAATGGGGTCATCCTCATTAGGCTTGTGCACCGATTTTTTTTTCGGTTCGATTCGGTTCGATTTTTCGGATTTTTAAACTTTTCGATTCGGCTCGTTTCGACCGATTTCTGTTTCGATTCGGTTCGGTTCGACTCGTTTTTCGTATTTTCGTGTCACTTTACTCGTTTTTGTATCGACTTTTCGTGATTTCGGAAATTTTCGTTTTTCGGAATTGTACATGGTTTTCGGAATATCGACCTTTTTTCGTATTTCCGTGTCACATTGCTCATTTTTTGTATCGACTTTTCGTGATTTCGGAAATTTTCGTTTTTTCGGAACGTCTGTTCTCGTTTCAAAGCTGTCTAACTCTATTCGTTTTGATGTAAATTACTATGGTTTACTTTTTTAACACTTTATTTATTTTTTTATAATAAATTTTTGGTTTGTTTTTCGGATCCGATAATTCATTCTGTCGATACGATAATTCTGGCGATTCTATCGTGTTTTTTTTAAATTAACCCTTTCGCTGCTGAGGCTTTTCCCGCCCCTGTGCTGAGGTCATTTTTATTTTTTACCGGTTTTGCTCATCATGTTTAAACGTGTTTTGAAGGCTTATTTTAGTATATGACCCAGACATATTATATATCGTTCTTTCCGCCAGACTCGGCAGATTCATAATATGTCATTATTATATGTATACGTCATGACCTGTCTGTATATTATAACAAAAAATGCAATAAAATATGATTTTTCAATAATTTACAATGTGTAAAGTGTTTTTTTTTCACATTTTAACATGCGAGCAATTGCGGTTGTATTTTGTATGGGGTGCGCATGTTAAAAAAATTAGAGATGGGGTCTCGTTACATTTTTTTTGGGGAAAATTACACGAGTTTTAACAAACGCACCGCATACAAAAATCATTAGTGCAGCATCATTGTTCACATTATAATTGAAATGGGAACAATATTGCTGCATTAACAAACCAAAAAAAAGAAAAAAAACTTGTTTATTTTTTTTTATAAAAATTTTTAAATATTTTTTTATTCTTAATTTTTTTACAAACGTTTTTCACATTCGTGTTTGGTATCGTTGGAACGGCCATGCTCTGGCCGATCCAACAATACCAAACTTTAACCCCTAGCTGCCACGGATTGGGAGATAGGGGGTTCCAATGAACCCCCTATCTCCACATTGGTGGCAGCTAGGGGTTAACTACAGGACTGGCGTCATCGTGCTATGCACGATGACGCCAGTCCTCAGGGGGAGTTCCCGGAAGCTTGGCCGACATCCGACATCCGACATCCTCATAGATATGCCCCAGCTCCTCATGGATATGCCCCAGCTCCTCATGGACATGCCCCAGCTCTTCGTGGATATGCCCCAGCACCTCATGGATATGCCCCAGCTCCTCATGGATATGCCCCAGCTCCTCGTGGACATGCCCCAGCTCCTCGTGGAAATGCCCCAGCTCCTCTTGGATATTGCCCCAGCACCTCATGGATATGCCCCAGCTCCTTGTGGATATGCCCCAGCTCCTCGTGGACATGCCCCAGGTCCTCGTGGACATGCCCCAGCTCCTCATGGATATGCCCCAGCTCCTCATGGATATGCCCCAGCACATGGAATGCCCCAGCTCCTCATGGATAATATGCCCCAGCTCACACATGGATATGCCCCAGCTCCTCATGGATATGCCCCAGCTCACACATGGATTTGCCCCAGCTCCTCGTGGATATGCCCCAGCTCCTCATGGACATGCCCCAGCTCCTCGTGGATATGCCCCAGCTCCTTGTGGATATGCCCCAGGTCCTCGTGGACATGCCCCAGGTCCTCGTGGACATGCCCCAGCTCCTCATGGATATGCCCCAGCTCCTCATGGATATGCCCCAGCACATGGAATGCCCCAGCTCCTCATGGATAATATGCCCCAGCTCACACATGGATATGCCCCAGCTCCTCATGGATATGCCCCAGCTCACACATGGATTTGCCCCAGCTCCTCGTGGATATGCCTCAGCTCCTCGTGGACATGCCCCAGCTCCTCGTGGACATGCCCCAGCTCCTCATGGATATTGCCCCAGCTCCTCGTGGATATGTCCCAGCTCCTCGTGGATATGCCCCAGCTCCTCATGGATATGCCCCAGCACATGGAATGCCCCAGCTCCTCATGGATATGCCCCAGCTCACACATGGATATGCCCCAGCTCCTCATGGATATGCCCCAGCTCACACATGGATTTGCCCCAGCTCCTCGTGGATATGCCCCAGCTCCTCGTGGATATGCCCCAGCTCCTCATGGACATGCCCCAGCTCTTCGTGGATATGCCCCAGCACCTCATGGATATGCCCCAGCTCCTCATGGATATGCCCCAGCTCCTCGTGGACATGCCCCAGCTCCTCGTGGAAATGCCCCAGCTCCTCTTGGATATTGCCCCAGCACCTCATGGATATGCCCCAGCTCCTTGTGGATATGCCCCAGCTCCTCGTGGACATGCCCCAGGTCCTCGTGGACATGCCCCAGGTCCTCGTGGACATGCCCCAGCTCCTCATGGATATGCCCCAGCTCCTCATGGATATGCCCCAGCACATGGAATGCCCCAGCTCCTCATGGATAACATGCCCCAGCTCACACATGGATATGCCCCAGCTCCTCATGGATATGCCCCAGCTCACACATGGATTTGCCCCAGCTCCTCGTGGATATGCCCCAGCTCCTCGTGGACATGCCCCAGCTCCTCGTGGACATGCCCCAGCTCCTCATGGATATTGCCCCAGCTCCTCGTGGATATATCCCAGCTCCTCGTGGATATGCCCCAGCTCCTCATGGATATGCCCCAGCACATGGAATGCCCCAGCTCCTCATGGATATGCCCCAGCTCACACATGGATATGCCCCAGCTCCTCATGGATATGACCCAGCTCACACATGGATTTGCCCCAGCTCCTCGTGGATATGCCCCAGCTCCTCGTGGATATGCCCCAGCTCCTCGTGGACATGCCCCAGCTCCTCGTGGACATGCCCCAGCTCCTCGTGGATATGCCCCAGCACCTCGTGGATATGCCCCAGCTCCTCGTGGATATGCCCCAGCTCCTCTCATGGATATGCCCCAGCTCCTCGTGGATATGCCCCAGCTCCTCGTGGATATGCCCCAGCACCTCGTGGATATGCCCCAGCTCCTCGTGGATATGCCCCAGCTCCTCTCATGGATATGCCCCAGCTCCTCGTGGATATGCCCCAGCTCCTCGTGGATATGCCCCAGCACCTCGTGGATATGCCCCAGCTCCTCTCATGGATATGCCCCAGCTCCTCGTGGATATGCCCCAGCTCCTCTCATGGATATGCCCCAGCTCCTCTCATGGATATGCCCCAGCTCCTCGTGGATATGCCCCAGCTCCTCGTGGATATGCCCCAGCTCCTTGTGGATATGCCCCAGCTCCTCGTGGATATGCCCCAGCACCTCGTGGATATGCCCCAGCTCCTTGTGGATATGCCCCAGCTCCTCTCATGGATATGCCCCAGCTCCTCGTGGATATGCCCCAGCTCATCGTGGATATGCCCCAGCTCCTCGTGGATATGCCCCAGCACCTCGTGGATATGCCCCAGCTCCTCATGGATATGCCCCAGCTCCTCTCTTGGATATGCCCCAGCTCATCGTGGATATGCCCCAGCTCATCGTGGAGATGCCCCAGCTCCTCGTGGATATGCCCCAGCACCTCGTGGATATGCCCCAGCTCCTCGTGGATATGCCCCAGCTCCTCGTGGATATGCCCCAGCTCCTCGTGGATATGCCCCAGCACCTCGTGGATATGCCCCAGCTCCTCGTGGATATGCCCCAGCTCCTCTCATGGATATGCCCCAGCTCCTCTTGGATATGCCCCAGCTCCTCATGGATATGCCCCAGCACATGGAATGCCCCAGCTCCTCTTGGATATGCCCCAGCTCCTCATGGATATGCCCCAGCACATGGAATGCCCCAGCTCCTCATGGATATGTCCCAGCTCACACATGGATATGCCCCAGCTCCTCATGGATATGCCCCAGCTCACACATGGATTTGCCCCAGCTCCTCATGGATATGCCCCAGCTCCTCATGGATTTGCCCCAGCACATGGAATGCCCCAGCACCTCATGATAATGGCCCCAGCTCACCTCCGCCGCCTTTTTCGGTCCCTCAGAGCGTCCGGCGGCGCGCAGCTTGGGCGCTCGCCAGGGGGAGCCACGTGACCAGCCGCGATTGGCTGGTGACGTGTTTCCTCCAGGCGAGCGCCGAAGCTGCATGCTTCGGACGCTCGCAGGGAGTGAAAAACACGGCGGAGGGTGGTTGTGACATCGCCTAAGCTTAACAAAACCAGGCCACGTCGGTAATCAAATCTCAAGGCAGTACAACAAGGTTGTGTTAGTGTGTGACATTTTTTGGCCAGGCAGGAAGTGTAGAATGTGCACAGTCACATTCATGGCCACAAATATGTTGACAAATTTATGACAAAGGGTCCATAGAAATGTCAATAAATTTATGTACATATAATTTTAACAGTGTGGAAACCAAGCAATACATATTAACTTATTAAGTAAGGAAAAGCAACGCACACAAACAGGAAAATATAGAAAAAAATAGAAAATTTATTTACAACATGGGGAAGGGAAGGGAACATGCCAAGGATGGCAAACTGCCCAACAGGGGCACAAACAACACAAACAAACATAGACTGGAAGATGGCCGCCATTGTAAGCCAGGCGAACATCTTGTTCAGAATATTGGTTCACTTGAGAATTACTGGCATTTGAGGAGATGTTGGAGCTGGTTCGCATCTTTGATTACAAAGATTATGACTGCTGTAAGGGCCCTTACGGCAGGAAGAATAATTCTAGAAAGGATCGTATCGTTGACAAGCTACGCACCACCATCCTGGAGCTGTTTGGGAAAGACCGGACGAAGGACCAGATCTGAAAACGCTGGTCCGACCTCAAAGCACGCGAGCAGGAGCAGCTGAGGCACATCCGTGATATCACAATTAAAGTTTGCCTTTCCTGAAGAGACTCGTGTTCAGACAATCCTTGCTCGTGTCCGGTCCGGCCTCGTCTTCAGTGAACCTGCAGATTTCGGAGGAGGCTGCCACTGGTCTGTCTCACTGCCGCTCCAGGATGTCCGCGGTATTGTTTAGGTGCTCCCCGCAATTCCTGCAGCAGTTCCTGGATGGTATCGATCGTTGCAACTGCCAGGCGTAGCTCGCCGATCGCCTCCCGATTGCTAGGTCTGGCTTCTCCTTCTATATATCCAATAAATGAAAGAAGGAAAATACAGTAAGTAAGCAGGTTTCTATTTTTGACTGAAAGTCTTGAAAAAATATAACAGTAGTATATACCAGTGCTGGCGGCCTCCTGAGGCTCCGACTCCTCCTCCGACCTCCTCCCACCCCCCACCACCACGTCAGCATCTCATCCGGTGCTATATCTAAGAAATTAAAGAAATAAAAAATACAGTAAACAACAAAACTGATTTATTTTTGAACAAAAGTCGATGCAAAATACCTGGACTGGCGGCCTCCTGCTGCTCCGGCTCCCTCTCTTCATCGCCCTCCTCCTGCTCCTCCTCCTGCTCCACTTGTGCTATATGTCACGGAATGGCCCAGCACCCTCAGCCAGGGGCGGTGCACAGTGACAGTGGTGGCTTTGGACACTTGGGTGTGGTGGCACGCACCTAGTTTTATAAGTACTTTTTATTAGATGTGATTATTGTGTGGTGTAAATGAAGTGTTCCCCGTTGGTTTATTGCGAAATGTATTTTCCCTTTGTCTGCCACGCCCGCCGCCATTTTCTGATCACCTCGTGGTTCAGATCAGAATATTCGGATCTTAAAATGGCCGAATCGGCAACTCCCCGATTCGTAACGGCCAATACGAATCGGGGCCCGGGTGCCTCCTGCCAGCGAGGGCCAATGGGACTTGTGTGGGCGGGCAGGGATCCCCATTGTATTCATAAGTGTGTAAAGTGATAAATGTATGTGATGTGAAAAATAAACTCAGATTTACCAGTGCATCCAGCCTCGCCTGATGTCCTTTACTCTCCGCCGCATATACTGTCTGAGCATCCCGCGCGGTCTCAGGGTGCGGTGTCCAGACTTAAGAACAGAACGGACTTAAGAACAGAACGGACTTAAGAACAGAACGGACTTAAGATCAGAACGGACTTAAGATCAGAACGGACTTAAGATCAGAACGGACTTAAGATCAGAACGGACGTAAGATCAGAACGGACTTAAGATCAGAACGGACTTAAGATCCGAACCGAAGGCGCGGGCCGCGTACCGCGCTTCGTATACCAAGTGAGCGGTGATCAGATCGAAGATTCAGCCGCTCCCGTAAGATCCGAAGATTCATCCGTTTAAAGATCCGAATATTCCTCCACATAAGATCCGAATATTCCTCCGCAATCAGATCCGAATATTCCTCTGCGGCAGACCCGATCCCCAGATTCGCACGGCCGCCCGCAGACGCACTCCACACCCACAAGGTCAGTGAACCAGCTGCTCGGGACGCTGAGTGCCGTATGGCTCAGTGGTCGGGCTGGTTCTAGCAGGGGTCCCCTCCACCGCCCGCTAACCTTCCCAGGGTCACGCCAGGCCGCACGAGACGCCGAGTGCGCGTCACTCGGTAGTCGGGCCAGCGGTAAGCGAAGGGGTCACGCAGATTGAGCACACCCGCAGGCGGAACAACATCCCATTCCGTCATACTGGTGGCAGCGGTGGGATTCGAACCCACGCCCCCGAAGAGACTGGAGGAAGATGCTGGCCTCAGAGAGTTGCGGCGTCGGATTGCCCTGCTCGGTGATGCCCCGGCGGAGGGGGCCAGATATCAAGTGATTCGGGAGTTCTACCGGGAAGTTGAGCAGGAGAAGGAACGCCAGCACGAGCTGCGGTTGGCAGAGCTCCGCGGAGCAGAGACTGATTATGTTGACCCCGAACCCTACCCTGTGGAACCCTGGGTCGAGGCTCACAGCTCGACTGGAGCTTCACCTGGGGAATCTGCAACCCCCAGTGACTGCGCTTGCGGGACTCTCAGCTCGCCTGGAGCCTGTACGGGGGACGTCACTTATCCCCGCGACCCTCGGATGAAGACTCACAGCCCGCCTGGAGCTGCATCTGAGGACGCCCCATTCCCCGTTGAGGAGCGGTGCTCTGTGCTGGCACCTTCGCCGACATGAAGGTCGGGTTGGCAAGAAGCTGCAGGAGGGCCTGGAGCAGGACCAGAGGTCCACAGAGGAACTGTGGTACGAGGCCCTGGACCATGAGCGGGACTGCCATGGTGTGTACATTCCCTCCGACGCTGTCGTCCATCGGGTGCAGTACGATGTGCGAGCAGCGTTCCTGCAAGGTCGGCCCCCAGAGGAGTGGGAGGCCGAGCTCCGGAGGCTGGTGCAGCAGGAGATCGCACTGGACGCCGAGTACCGCGCGCTCCGGTGGCTGACCGCCTCTCCGACAGCGCGCCCTATTGAAGGCAGTTCCACTGCAGGGCCTCGCTACGGGGGTATGGGGCTGCTCTACGAGGGCATGGCCGCCGACCCGAGTTTGGAGAGGAGACCGAGGAGCGGATGGAAGACATCCTGGAGCGACGGGAACTGGAGATCCCGTCAGACAGCAGGGACTCGGTGTTTGAGGAGCTGGAGTCCCTAGCCGAGCGAGAGTGGGAGCTCGAGGTGGCTTATCGGAGACTGTTGGACGGCGTTCCGCAGTCGAGCCTGAGCTCCCCGTGGTGGGACGGGTCGGCGGAGGAAGTCGACAGTCCCCAGGTTTGGGACCTATGGGAGGCCGAGGCGGACCCATGGGTGCCCGTGGGGGTTTCGACTGAGGAAGTTACCCCCTGCACCCCGCAAGAGGACAGGGTGGCCGAGGCCACGGGTCCAGCGGGGGAGGAGAAGCAGACGGATGGTTCCCCCGGGATGGGTTGTGCGCAACCATTGTTTGCCCCGGGGGAAGAAGAGACCATCCTTCCCCAAGGAGATCTCCAACCAGCAGAAGAGCTGGCTACGGGGCAGAGTGCCGCTGGTCTCTGCCCACTACTCAAAGTCTGCCAGGAGGAGCAGACGGATGGTTCCCCCGGGATGGGTTGTGCGCAACCATTGTTTGCCCCGGGGGGTGAAGAGACCATCCTTCCCCAAGGAGATCTCCAACCAGCAGAAGAGCTGGCTACGGGGCAGAGTGCTGCTGGTCTCTGCCCACTACTCAAAGTCTGCCAGGAGGAGCAGACGGATGGTCCCCCGGGATGGGTTGTGCGCAACCATTGTTTGCCCCGGGGGGTGAAGTAACCATCCTTCAGCAAGGAGATCCTCCCCCAGCTGTAGAGCTGGCCACGGGGCAGAGCGCTGCTGGCCTCTGCCCACCACCCACAGTCTGCCAGGTGGGGCAGACAGATGGTTCCCCCGGGCTGGGTTGTGCGCCACTGCTGATGGGCCTGGGGGGGAAAGAAACCATCCTCCTGCAAGGAGATCCCCACCCAGCGGAAGAGCTGACACCAGGGCAGAGCGCCGCTGGCCTCTGCCCGTTTCTCCCAACTTGCCCCGAGGGGCAGAGTGAGGATGACCCCGTGCAACTGCGGTTGCATCCATTTGTCTCCCTTGTCGGCTACCAGGAAGAGCAGTCAGGTTTGGCCCCACTTGCTCCTTCGGTTGCCGTGTCCGTACCTGGCCATCCAGTGGAAGAGCTGGCAACGGGGCAGAGCGCCGCTGGCCTCTGCCCATTTCGGCAACCCTTGGGAGGGGGGCCTCACGCAGCCACGGTTTCTTCCCACGGTTGACCTGGGCACCCGGGGCGTGTGCATTTAGCACCGGGTTCCCCGGGTGAGTGGTAGCCCTGGAGGGGACACAGGAGGCACACCGGCCCCGACGTATGTCCTCTCGCCCAGCCGGGGAAACTCCAAGGACATGGGGTCCCGACCAAGCTGGCACGGCCGCAAGGCAAATGGAGAGGCCTGGTGACTCGGCCTCCCCAGACTGACTATGGGCCTGGGAGCACCACTCCCCGGTATGACCCGGTGGGGTCAGACCAGGTGCGTCGAACTGGGGGAGGGGGAGGAGTGTCACGGAATGGCCCAGCACCCTCAGCCAGGGGCGGTGCACAGTGACAGTGGTGGCTTTGGACACTTGGGTGTGGTGGCACGCACCTAGTTTTATAAGTACTTTTTATTAGATGTGATTATTGTGTGGTGTAAATGAAGTGTTCCCCGTTGGTTTATTGCGAAATGTATTTTCCCTTTGTCTGCCACGCCCGCCGCCATTTTCTGATCACCTCGTGGTTCAGATCAGAATATTCGGATCTTAAAATGGCCGAATCGGCAACCCCCGATTCGTAACGGCCAATACGAACCGGGGCCAGGGTGCCTCCTGCCAGCGAGGGCCAATGGGACTTGTGTGGGCGGGCAGGGATTCCCATTGTATTCCTAATTGTGTAAAGTGATAAATGTATGTGATGTGAAAAATAAACTCAGATTTTCCAGTGCATCCAGCCTCGCCTGATGTCCTTTACTCTCCGCCGCATATACTGTCTGAGCATCCCGCGCGGTCTCAGGGTGCGGTGTCCAGACTTAAGAACAGAACGGACTTAAGATCAGAACGGACTTAAGAACAGAACGGACTTAAGAACAGAACGGACTTAAGAACAGAACGGACTTAAGATCAGAACGGACTTAAGATCAGAACGGACTTAAGATCAGAACGGACTTAAGATCAGAACGGACGTAAGATCAGAACGGACTTAAGATCAGAACGGACTTAAGATCCGAACCGAAGGCGCGGCCGCGTACCGCGCTTCGGTATACCAAGTGAGCGGTGATCAGATCCGAAGATTCAGCCGCTCCCGTAAGATCCGAAGATTCATCCGTTTAAAGATCCGAATATTCCTCCACATAAGATCCGAATATTCCTCCGCAATCAGATCCGAATATTCCTCTGCGGCAGACCCGATCCCCAGATTCGCACGGCCGCCCGCAGACGCACTCCACACCCACAAGGTCAGTGAACCAGCTGCTCGGGACGCTGAGTGCCGTATGGCTCAGTGGTCGGGCTGGTTCTAGGCAGGGGTCCCCTCCACCGCCCGCTAACCCTTCCCCAGGGTCACGCCAGGCCGCACGAGACGCCGAGTGCGCGTCACTCGGTAGTCGGGCCAGCGGTAAGCGAAGGGGTCACGCAGATTGAGCACACCCGCAGGCGGAACAACATCCCATTCCGTCATACTATACATAAAAAAATTAAATTAAAATACAGTAAACAAAAAATGTTTCTGTTTTTGACCAAAAGTCGTTGCAAAATAAAACAGTATATACCAGCGCTGGTGGTCGTCCGTGGCTCCTCCTCCTCCTCCACTGGGGCACTGGTCCCCGCCGGGGCAGATGCTGCTGCCTTCTTCCTGTCTTCTGTCAAATCCCAAAAATAACACGTAAATAATGCAGACTGGAAAAAATGGTATATCTATACACTATATTGCCGAAAGTATTGCGACACCCCCTCCACTACCCCACTACCAGAGGCCTGTTCAATACCTCAGCAGCTGCTGAATTGCTGCAGCGCAGCAATTCAGTTTGCTGCAGCAGTGTCGTTGAACCCTTTGGATGCGAATTTTGAATCCAAAATGGCCGATGATTTCTTAATGAAAAATTCAGATTGTTTTTCGGATCACTCGGACAAATTATAATAAAGAGAAGCAGTCAGCACAATTCCGTTTTGTATGCACACACCACAAATGATCGTTTTTAATGAATAAACGTTATGTTTACTTCTGAAACAATATATAAATTGAACTGTAATATATGTCTGTGTGAAGGGGGAAATAAATATTTTGTGCTTTGGTGAACAGAAACCGCAAAATTAACATTGCTGTATGGAATTATTACCTACTTCGAGGCGGCGGCCATTTTGCTGTACGGCATTGTTACTGCTTCATGGCGGCGACCATCTTTAAAACGTCACACTCAGCATCTCCTCGGGTCGCTGCAAGTGCTAGGTTAGCACTGCTGAGCGCTGAGCGGTTGAACGGCGTTCAATGGTAAGTTGCTAACTTAGCACTTGCAGCGGCTGAGGTATTGAACGCGCCTCAGTTTGACCCCCCACTACTCCCATCTCATAGGTCTAAAGTCACAAAATATTTATTTATTTCCCCTGCACAGACATATATTACCGTTCATTTATATATTTTTTTCAGAAGTAAACGTTACGTTTATTCAATAAAAACTATTATTTGTGTTGTGTGCGTACAAAGCGCATTGTGTGACTGCTTTTAGTTATTTTATAGATGCCTCAGCCTCAGTTTCACTTTCAGTTTCTGCGAATAAAACTGGATATTGCAGAAACAACAGAAATCCGCCATTTTGTTTTGAAATTTGCATCTAAAGCATTCAATAATGACACTGCTGCAGCAAACTGAATCGCTGCGCTGCAACAATTCAGCAGCTGCTGAGGATGTATTGAACGCGGCTCTGTTTGGATGCACTTTCAGAAGAACTACATGTCCCATCCTACCACTTAGCAGAGACGCAGAGATTTTTATTGATGCGCAGGTGGGAGTCAATATTGGGCAAGCTGCGGGTCATCTCATATGCATCACTCAATCACAACAACCTCCCCCCAGCACACTACAGTACACACAGTGCCAAAAGAAATCCAGCATTGTAACTTCATCTACATACATCAAATGTCACAATTTTCACGAATACGTAAAATCACAAAAAGGAAGAGCTATGGCAAAAATGCATGTATGACGAGTCGTGAAAACGCAAAGCTATACACAATCACAATGCATGAAAAAAGGACTAGATAAATCAAGGTATTTCTGTGCACATTAGCACATGCAAGCACATTATTATTATTATACAGGATTTATATAGCGCCAACAGTTTGCGCAGCGCTTTACAATATAACATGACACTTACGTTTCGCTATGACACGACGGATGTGTCTCAGCTGCTCCTCCTCGCGTACCTTCAGATCAGACCAGCGTTTCCGGAGCTGGTCCTTCGTCCGGTCCTTCCTGAACAACTCCAAAATGGTGGTGCGTAGCTTATCGAGGATACGATTCTTTCTAGCGTTCTTCTTCCTGCCGTAAGATCCCTTACAGCAATCGTAATCCTTCAGATCAAAGATCCGGACCAGCTCGAGCATCTCCTCAAACGACATATTGCTGGCCCGCTTCTTTCTGGGTGGTGGTGGTTCATTGAGAGACGATGAGGAGGTGTCAGAATGGCACTCGTCTCTTGCAGCCATGGTGAATAATAATAACAATATTTTGTCCAAAAAAAAGTTGTCAAAAAACTGGCTCAATAAAGTTACGACATCTGCGCGCGCGCATGCGCGACCCGCGGACGAATCGGATCCGACCCGATTACGAATTATCGTATCGATCGGATTAATGGAAACAAAAAAAACAAGTGATACGCATTTACAAATACAAAATTTACAGAATCAGCGATATAACCGATAATAGTTAAATATACGATGTCCAGAATTACCGAAATGGAACCGAAATCACGAATGGAACCGAAATCATGAATAGAGCGAAAATAAATTTCGATTTGACACATTTCAAGTCCATTCGAAACTTCCGAAAATATTTCGTTTCGGCTCGGAAAACTTTTCGGTTCGGACATTTTCGGATCTAAAAATTTTCGGAAAATCGGCCGCATCCGAAAACACGAATCGGGAAATTTCGTGAAAAATCCGAAATTCCGAAACCCGAAACGCACATCCCTAATCCTCATTGACCAGGAAGACTCAGAAGCTAATGCCACGTCCAACCTACGCTGCATGGGCTCCCTAATGATGCAAAGCCTGCTAAAGGACCGCCAGGATTCGTGCTATCAAGGAGAGGGATCATTACTGGTTGGCAACCCTTCTTGATCCACAATACAAGGGTAAAGTTGCAGAGCTCATCCTGCCTGCACAGAGGGAGGACAGGATGAAAAAACTTGAGGACACTCTAAAGCGACACTTGTGTAACACCTTTCCAGGCACTGGTAGGTTACCAAGTGATGACACACGTGCTTCTGAGGCTGCGGATGATCAGGGGAATAGTGGTGAAGGCCAGGACCGCTTGACTGATGCAGTTTTAAATTTTTTTAGTCCACGACGCCCAGGGACCTCAAATGTAGGCACCCATTGCCAGCGTCTTCACCATATGGTGCAGGACTACCTAGGGGCAAGGGCAGACCTGGATACCTTTCCAGCAGATGATCCACTGGCTTACTGGGTGTTGAGATTGGATCACTGGCCAGAATTTAGCCAATATGCTATGCAGCTACTAGGTTGCCCTTTATCTAGCGTGCTTTCTGAAAGGACGTTCAGTGCCGCTGGAGGTTTTGTCACAGACAAAAGAGTGCATCTGTCCACCGACTCTGTAGACCGGCTGACATTTATAAAAATGAATCAGTCCTGGATCAGCAGTTATCAATCCCCTGATGCTGACGTAACGGAATAGATCGGGATGTCTTCTGCATTCACAAAACCTCCAGCACTGAACTCTTCCACAATACCACTAAAGGGTTACGGTGTGAAGGCACTTGCTGCCATGAAAGGCACAATATCTGGGTGCACTGACGCCTTTACCAGATTCATATCTTTTTAATATAGGACCGCATGGTCCACCCCTGCACTCTTCCACAATACCACAGAGGGGTTACTGTATGATAGTACTTGCAGGCCTGGCACCAAAAACACAATATCTGGGTGCACTGCCACTGACGCCTGTATCAGATTCATATCCTCAGAGGGGTTACTGTGTGACGGCACTGTTGCCGACGCTAAAGGCCCAATTTTAAAGCACCTATTGTTACTTTCATCCAAACCCTGCACCATAATTTAGCCCAAAAAATCACTAAACTTTTTATGCGCGTCTTAAGATGTCTTTTCATACAGGCCGCCGCCCCAAGCAGTTGTTTATGAATAGATTAAAGGAAAAGCATTTACCGTCATTTTAAATGTCATTTTTTGGTTTTTAAATGTTTCTATACATCCTAGAAATCCGCCACTTCACGGGCAGGTTATGGGGACCTCCTAGACATGATATTTGAAGGAATTTTTTGTTTTTATTTTTAACCCTTATTTCATGGAAAACTCACTGTCCCTTTAAAAACGTTTTTTTTTAAACTTTTTGTCCTTGTTTCCTGTCCCCCAGGGCACTACCCGGACCCCCATACACCTTTTATGGCAAATATCTAGCTATATGCCCTCTTGGAGGGCACTCTAAAAATCGAATTTTGAGTCCCATTGACTTGTATTGAGTTCGTGTTCGTGTTCGTGCTCGAGTTCGAATTCGAACTTTTGAATAGTTCGAGTTCGAATGCGAACCGAACTCGGGGGTGTTTGGCTCATCCCTATTGATCACACATGGCACGTTCCGAATAAATGATAAGCTCGTTGTGACGTGTGTCACTTTAGACTTGGGGTACATGAGCCTGTAGATGTGTTTGGGAGGTGCGGGCTTTATGTTCTACATTATTTCCCTGCCCTCTCCTATGTTGAAGTCACCCTGTGCCTGTAGGGTGCAGAGTGTTTGTGTAATCTGTGTTATGTATGAATAATGTTTTTGTCTGTGTATCTGTTACTATCTGCTGATAGGATTACTGGCTGGGTTATCTTGGCTTTTTCCAGCTCCCCCTGTCTGGATGTGTTATTATCTGTTGGATATTGTTCTATTTGCCACTGGTTGAGCAATACTAATCCCATTATCTGTCTGGATATGTCACAGACTTTGAGAAGGAGCAGAGAACTTCAGAGCGGTACAACACTAATAGAGGAGGGATTAATGATATAGTGCTGTAAGACACCAGGGTGTTGTTTTTCATTGGCTGTCTTGCTCCGCCCAGGATTGTATATCCTTTGCTCAATAAAGGTGTTTGTTGGTCGCTGTTCTAAAACTCCCAGATCTGAGCGTCTCATTTTTAGGGGATTCTATCAAGGCTCTTACGTGTACCCGTCCTTATGCTTCTGCTAAGGGCTGGAGACAGATACAAGTATCTATAAAGTGCCAACAAATTCCTTAGCGCTGTACAATGGGAGCGACAGAATAACAAATATACATACAGGGAACAGAAGGAGAGGGGACCCTGCTCCAGAGTTTACAATCTAAGAGGAGAGGAGACCCTGCTCCAGAGCTTACAATCTAAGAGGAGAGGGGACCCTGCCCCAGAGCTTACAATCTAAGACGAGAGGGGACCCTGCCCCAGAGCTTACAATCTAAGAGGAGAGGGGACCCTGCCCCAGAGCTTACAATCTAAGAGGAGAGGGGACCCTGCCCCAGAGCTTACAATCTAAGAGGAGAGGGGACCCTGCCCCAGAGCTTACAATCTAAGAGGAGAGGGGACCCTGCCCCAGAGTTTACAATCTAAGAGGAGAGGGGACCCTGCCCCAGAGCTTACAATCTAAGAGGAGAGGGGACCCTGCCCCAGAGCTTACAATCTAAGAGGAGAGGAGACCCTGCTCCAGAGCTTACAATCTAAGAGGAGAGGAGACCCTGCTCCAGAGCTTACAATCTAAGAGGAGAGGGGACCCTGCTCCAGAGCTTACAATCTAAGAGGAGAGGGGACCCTGCTCCAGAGCTTACAATCTAAGAGGAGAGGGGACCCTGCTCCAGAGCTTACAATCTAAGAGGAGAGGGGACCCTGCCCCAGAGCTTACAATCTAAGAGGAGAGGGGACCCTGCTCCAGAGCTTACAATCTAAGAGGAGAGGGGACCCCCAGAGCTTACAATCTAAGAGGAGAGGGGACCCTGCCCCAGAGCTTACAATCTAAGAGGAGAGGGGACCCCCAGAGCTTACAATCTAAGAGGAGAGGGGACCCTGCCCCAGAGCTTACAATCTAAGAGGAGAGGGGACCCTGCCCCAGAGCTTACAATCTAAGAGGAGAGGAGACCCTGCCCCAGAGCTTACAATCTAAGAGGAGAGGGGACCCTGCCCCAGAGCTTACAATCTAAGAGGAGAGGGGACCCTGCCCCAGAGCTTACAATCTAAGAGGAGAGGGGACCCTGCTCCAGAGCTTACAATCTAAAAGGAGAGGGGACCCTGCCCCAGAGCTTACAATCTAAGAGGAGAGGGGACCCTGCTCCAGAGCTTACAATCTAAGAGGAGAGGGGACCCTGCCCCAGAGCTTACAATCTAAGAGGAGAGGGGACCCTGCCCCAGAGCTTACAATCTAAGAGGAGAGGGGACCCTGCCCCAGAGCTTACAATCTAAGAGGAGAGGGGACCCTGCCCCAGAGCTTACAATCTAAGAGGAGAGGGGACCCTGCCCCAGAGCTTACAATCTAAGAGGAGAGGGGACCCTGCCCCAGAGCTTACAATCTAAGAGGAGAGGGGACCCTGCCCCAGAGCTTACAATCTAAGAGGAGAGGGGACCCTGCCCCAGAGCTTACAATCTAAGAGGAGAGGGGACCCTGCTCCAGAGCTTACAATCTAAGAGGAGAGGGGACCCTGCTCCAGAGCTTACAATCTAAGAGGAGAGGGGACCCTGCTCCAGAGCTTACAATCTAAGAGGAGAGGGGACCCTGCCCCAGAGCTTACAATCTAAGAGGAGAGGGGACCCTGCTCCAGAGCTTACAATCTAAGAGGAGAGGGGGGGACCCTACTCAAACCCCAACACACTTCTTCGAGCTGGATCACACACTCGCTGGCAGCACTCCTCCTCCTGCGGTCTCACGGGGGATGGTATATTTGACATATTTGGCTTTTGTTTGTGCCATTGAGCTAGAGATCATCCACATAGTAAAACATTCTTTAATATGATTTCTTCACAAAGCTGACCTCTTCTTTTCTTACTTTTGATGCTTTGTGTACATCGCTCTGGTATCTGTATCTGCTGTAATGTCCTCAAAATGTATGTAAAATTTAAATAAATAAAAAAAAGTTCTTTCCTGCTTAACTTTAGGTGTAGATGATGTAATTTGATGTGGCGGCTGTCAGCTGTATAATTCACTCTCCTTGAGGGGGTGTTAATATATATTTGTGTATACAGTTTATAGGGGGGGGGCTCCGGCATCCTGGAACTTGTTAAATCGAATCAAATTGACTTTTATTGCGTTTTCAGTGTTTCAGTCCATTAGTCTGGTGAGAGTCTGCGGATCCGCAAGCGAATTCGCAATGAAATTGATTTGACTTATGACCTTGCTACGACTCTGCTTTTGGATGCCATGCTGTAACGGGCGCTATGGCGCTCACCCAGGATAAGCGTAGTTTGGACGTTAATGGACAGATGATTACAATACGAACGTTCAAGGCAAAAAACACTGTAACACCTTAAGTCCCAAACCAGGGATGTATGTAATGCCCCGCTCCGAGGCTCACTCCCCGTCCGGACCGCCATGCTGGGACATATGCCACCCGCCCGAGGTCCCTCGTGGTACGCCGCTCCTTCCTTTCGGCCCGCAAGATGGAGAAGAGAAGTCACCGCACGCCCCACGCCACCTGCAGGATCTGAATGCTGAGAAAGGAAGTGAGCACGCGCAATCGCTCCTAAGAACCGAAACTCCTGGTACTCTGGCGCCCTCTGCTGGTCGATCATCAGTACTACATGACACCTGTTCTGGAGATCCTCACATTCCTCCCATTGACCTATTAAGAACCCAGGTATCCCGGTTCCACCCACGAGTCCCAGGTGAAAGGTATTTTTACGATTCCTTGTGTCCTATTTTAACCTGTCGCCTTTCTCAGCTCATTACCAGGTTATACTGTTGCCCCTCCGCTTCAGTTTTCCAGTGCTCCTCCGTGTTCCTGCTCTTCCCGTTCTTCTGATCACCGACCCGGATTGCCATAACGACCACACTGCCTTCTTCGGACCACCGACCCGGATTGCCATAACGCCCACGCTGCCTTCTTCTGATCACCGACCCTGATTACCATAATGACCACGCTGCCTTCTTCAAAGCACCGACCCGGATTGCCATAACAACCACGCTACCTTCTTCTGACCACCGACCCGGATTGCCATAACAACCACTCTGCCTTCTTCTGACCACCGACCCAGATTGCCATAACAACCACGCTGCCTTCTTCTGACCACCGACCCGGATTGCCATAACGACCACGCTGCCTTCTTCGGACCACCGACCCGGATTGCCATAACGACCACGCTGCCTTCTTCTGACCACCGACCCTGATTACCATAATGACCACGCTGCCTTCTTCAAACCACTGACCCGGATTGCCATAACGACCACGCTACCTTCTTCTGACCACTGACCCGGATTGCCATATAACGACCACACTGCCTTCTTCTGACCACTGACCCGGATTGCCATATAACGACCACACTGCCTTCTTCTGACCACCGACCCGGATTGCCATAACAACCACGCTGCCTTCTTCTGACCACCGACCCGGATTGCCATAACGACCACGCTGCCTTCTCCTGACCACTGACCCTGATTACCATAATGACCACGCTGCCTTCTTCAAACCACCGACCTGGATTGCCATAACGACCACGCTGCCTTCTTCTGACCACCGACCCTGATTACCATAATGACCACGCTGCCTTCTTCAAACCACCGACCCGGATTGCCACATCGACCACGCTGCCTCCTTCTGACCTTCGACCCGGCTTGCCACACCGACTACGCAGTCTTCTTCTGCCACCTTAGTTGCCGTTCATTAATTGGAACTTTTTCTTTCGTTGTTTGCATTCCCTGCCACTCATTAAGAACCCCTGACTCTCAAGAAGACCACCTTAGTTATACCCATTGGTCTGGACTTGTGTTGCATCTCTATTTTTGTTTTTCTAAAAAAACTTGTTTATTGCTACATGATCTCCTGGTCTCCTTGCTTTCACGGCTTGCCATTGGGTTCCATACTCATATCGCTACACAGGGGTTCCAATCCCTGCATTACAGAATAACCTGGTCATACCATGGAACCTACAAGCACAAGTCGAGTCCTTACCGTACTTACCGAACAGATGGCCGCACTAACCAAGGTGGTACAGACTCTATAGACCGGTCAAGAGACCCTGCTTCACAGAGAAAGGATTTGTGCTGAGACCACCGCATTGCCTCCTTTACCTTCCGGTTCCGCCATACAACAGGCAGAACTGCTCGCCCCGGAACCCAGAGCCAATACACCTGAACGGTTTACCAGTGATCGCACAAAGTATCGCACCTTTTATCACCGCCTGCGAACTCATGTTCTCCCTGTGCCCACGTACCTATGGATCTGACCATTTCCTTACTGTCTGGAGCTCCACAGGACTGGGCCTTTCAGCTCCTACGTGAAGGGAGCCCCCTATTGACTTCCTGGTGTTCATTTGTCCAAGCCATGAACCCCATTTACGACGACCCTCCGCGTTCATCAGCTGCATTATCCACCATTCGATACCTACAACAAGGACGACGACCAGTGGAGGACTATATCTCGGAGTTCCGAGCGGTGGCAGCCAACACAGGTTTGAACGACATGGGTCTTAGGGTTCACTTCCGTCACAGTCTCTCTGAACAACTAAAGGATGAATTAATAGTTTTATCCATATAGATAGTTGTCATTATGCTCCCTGGTTGACCAACATCCCGAAAGGCCAGATATTGAGAATTAGATGCAACTGTTCCAGATTAACGGACTTTGAAGAACAGGCGGGCTTTCTAACAAAACAATTTATACAGAAAGGCTATGATAAAGTCAAGATAGATAAGGATTGTAAGAAAGTGAGAGAGATGGATAGGGCTCAATTACTTATCTATAAAAAGAGAAATGATGATGGGAACAAATTTGGTTCACAGGTACCCTTTATTACAAACTACTCCACGAACCACAACATTATAACTAAAATTCTTAAGAAGAACTGGGGTTTGTTGCGGCAGAATAAGGATATTGTTGAGTACATTGGTGACAAACCCAGAGTTATTTATAGAGGGACTATAAATCTAAAAATGCTATTGACCAAAAGTGTTATAGATAAAGAGAAAACCCCCGAAACCTTCCTTTCTAAATCCAGAAAAATGGGCTTCCACATATGTGGGATGTGTATATGCTGTAGGACAGCTATAGATAGTAACAGATACATTAAAGATTTTAAATCCCATTCGAATGGCCAGCCATTTTCAATTCAAACGTTTCTCACATGTAATCTCACCAATATGATCTATCTGTTGTGGTGTCCGTGTGGATTACAATATATTGGTCGAACCACCAGAATGTTGAAAACTAGAATAGCTGAACATATCTATAGCATCAAAAGAAAATATGATAAACATAGTGTATCAGCCCATTTTTCTAAACATCATAATGGGAACCCTAAAGTCCTTGGTTTTGCCGGTATTCAACAGATTAAAAAACACTGGAGAAGGGGTGACATAGAAAAAAACACATTGGATGCTATGATTCTGCAATCCCTGGTCCTGGACCAGCACTTCAGAGAGCGGCGTCAAGAGAGGACAGCTAACGCTCCTTCACTACCTCCGCGACGACCTGAGGCCTCTATGATCCCTGTCCGACCATCGACTCCTACTCCCTCTCTCCCAGAACCCATGGAGGTCGATCTAACAAGAGGTCCTCTGTCTCCTGCTGAACGTAACAGATGACGCACCCAGAACCTCTGCCTATACTGCGGCCAACAAGGTCATCTCTTACGTGGCTGCCCTATAGCTGACCACCGCTTCCCTCCAATAGAGGTAAGAGCCATCTGTCTTCCATTTCTCTGCAATGTGTATTTGGTTCTACCTCCGCTCATCTGGCCATTCCTGTCACCTTGCAGTGAGGAGATCGACTCCGGAGCCAGTAACAACTTCTTTGACCTCTCTCTCGCTACCTCCTTAGCTGGTCCTACACAGCCAAAGAAGATTCCCACGTCTCTACAAATGGTCGACGGAAGCACCTTACGTACCGGCCCCATCACTCATGAAACCACTCTTCTGTTGCTGCTCATTGGAACCAAGCACAAAGAGTATCTTTGATGGGACATCGTACCTTCCCCCTTGTTTCCCATCGTACTGAGGCTTCCTTGGCTTTGCACCCACAATCACTCGATCAACTGTTCCTCGAACTCCGTCTCCTTCGTCTCCCATCACTGCCGACTCTTCTGTATGAACAGCTCCACCACCAAAAAGATCGCCTTTTCCACCTACCCGTCTTCTGAACTGCAAGCTAAGTATTCCGACTTTCAAGACGTGTTTGAGAAAAAAGGGACTGACACGTTACCCCCACACAGAGAGTATGACTGCCCTATTGACCTCCTTCCGGGAGCACCCATACCCCATGGGCGCATTTATAACCTGTCTGTTCCTGAATCCCAATCCCTGAAGGAGTACATCGAGGAAGGGCTCCGAAAAGGATTCATACGCCACTCCACGTCACCTGCCGGGGCTGGCATCTTCTTTGTTGGGAAAAGAGATGGCGGTCTTTGCCCTTGCGTTGATTATAGGGCATTGAACGCAATCACGATACGCAACCATTATCCACTACCATTGATCCCCGAGCTATTGGATAGAGTGAAGGATGCTTGTGTCTTCACCAAGATCGATCTCCGAGGAGCCAATAATTTGGTTCGAATGAGACAAGGGGACAAGTGGAAGACCGCCTTTCGATCCCGATACGGCCACTTTGAGTATCGTGAGATGCCGTTTGGCTTGTGCAACGCCTCGGCTGCCTTTCAACACTTCCTCAATGACATCTTCCGCGACATCCTAGATACCTTCCTAGTGATCTACCTGGACGATCTGTTGATATTTTCCCGTTCTATCCAGGAACACGAACAACATGTCCGTCTCATTCTATCCCGTCTCCGTCAGCACAAATTGTATGGAAAAAAACAAAAAAAACGAGAAAAGCACCTTTGAAACACCCTCCATAGAATTCTTGGGTTACATCCTGTAACCGGGACACCTTGAGATGGATAAAACCAAAGTCAGGGCGATCCTGGACTGGCCGACACCCAAAGACAAAAAGACTGTCCAACAATTTATGGGGTTTGACAACTTTTACCGGCGCTTCATCCGGTCCTTTTCTCACCTTAGCGCACCCATCACGTCCTTAACCAAAAAAGACGTGCGATTCCATTGGACCCAAGAAGCTCAACAGGCCTTCGAGAAACTCAAAGAAAGCTTTACCCAAGCACCGATCCTTAAACAACCGGAGATTCACCTTCCGTATTACTTGGAGACAGACGCCTCTGATATCGCCTTAGGAGCGATTCTATCTCAGAAATCCGGAGTCAAGAATCTCCTGCACCCGGTGGCCTTTTATTCCAGACGCCTTACCTCCGCCGAAAGAAACTACAGCGTAGGCGAAAAAGAGCTCCTGGCAATTAAGAGGGCTCTCGAAGAATGGAGACATCTCCTCGAAGGAGCAACACTTCCGGTAACCATGTTCACAGACCACCGCAATCTGGAATACCTCCGCTCTGCCAAAAGGCTCCGACCTCGACAGGCCAGATGGGCACTCTTCTTCGCTTGCTTCTCGCTGCACATCACTTCTCGACCCGGAGCAAGAAACGGAAAGGCAGATGCCCTTTCCCATCAATATAACTCAGACACTTCAACTACCACAACCCAAAACAACTCCATCCTGCCTGGCAGCTTCTTCTGTGCCACGCAAGGGGCCTTGATGTAACATATACGAAAACATAGCCTCCACCCACCAGTCGACATCCAGGGACTCATCTCCATCAATGGGTTCCTGTAACATGAGAAACAGATATATGTCCCTCCTGAGGCCCGTCTACAGGTGTTACAACATTCACACAACATCCCTGCTGCTGGACATGGTGGCGTCAAGAAAACCATAGATGCCGTATAACGATAATTTTGGTGGTCATCCACTAAGAAGGACGTTGCCACCTTCGTTCTTTCCTGCCCTGTCTGTACACATAACAAACAACCACGCGCTCATCCTGCCGGTCTTCTCCAGCCTTTAGCTCCTCCGTTACACCCATGGAAAGAAATCTTGATGGACTTCATCGTAGATCTCCCCCCTTCACATCAATGCACAACTATTTTCGTAGTGGTGGACCGCTGTACCAAGATGGCCCACTTTATACCAGCAGTAGGCCTACCTACCGCCGCCCAAATGGCTACCTTGTTCATCAAGGAAATATTTCTACTCTATAGCACCCGTCGTTCCATCGTATTAGACAGGGGTCCCAATTTACTTCCCGTTTCCGGTCTCAGATGTGCCGTAGCCTACGAATTACTAGGTGTCTCTCTTCAGCCTTTCATCCACAGAGTAACGGCCAAACCGAGCGGATGAACCAGACACTGGTACAGTACCTTCGCTGCTTCACCACGCATCTCCAAGACGACTGCTTAGACGTCCTGTCAACTGCCGAATTCACCTGCAATAACCAGGTACACTCATCAACTCGCCTTACTCCTTTCTATGCCAACTATGGTTACCATCCTAGCACCCTGCTTGAGATGCCACTCAACACTTCGGATCCTGAAGTATCAACCCGGCTAAGGGCCTTGCGCATTCAGCAACGGACGCTCCGTCACCAACTACAACTGGCCCAACAGAACCAAAAGAAATACGCAGATCGTGGTAGAAGAGCAACTCCTATGTATGCACCTGGGGACAAGGTGTTACTGTCCACTGCTCATCTTCGACTGGACTGTCCTTCAAAAAGGCTAGTCTCTCGCTACATCGGCCTGTTCCAGGTCCTCAAGATGGTCAACTCTGTGGCCGCTCGTTTAACTCTTCCTTCATCCCACAGAATCCATCCTGTCTTTCATGTCTCCCTCCTGAAACCTTAGCTTGAAACCCCTTTTCCTGGACGGCACACCGAGCCACCCACTCCCGTGTCCTTATCCGGAGAAGAAGAATACGAGTATCCTGGACTCCCGACTCTGTTACGGCAAATTAGAGTACCTGGTATACTAGAAGGGATACGGCCCTGAAGAACGATCCTGGGAACCAGTCTCCAATATCCGTGCTCCGGCAAAGGTGCGTGCCTTTCACCTTCATTATCCCTCCAAGCCCTCAGTCGGGCGCGCCCGGGGGTAGTGCCTTGGTGGGGGGTCCTGTAATGCCCCACTCTGCGGCTCACTCCCTGTCCGGACCGCCATGTTGGGACATATGCCATACTCACCCGAGGTCCCTCGTGGCACGCCGCTCTTTCCTTTCGGCCCGCAAGATGGAGGAGAGAAGTCACCGCACGTCCCACGCCGCCGACAGGATCTGAATGCCGGGAAACGAAGTGCGCGATCGTGCGCCATCCTAAGAACCGAAACTCCTGGTACTCTGGTGCCCTTTGCTGGTCGATTATAAGTACTACATGACACCTGTTCTGGAGATCCTCACATTCCTCCCATTGACCTATTAAGAACCCAGGTATCCCGGTTCCACCCACGAGTCCCAGGTGAAAGGTATTTTTACGATTCCTTGTGTCCTATTTAAACCTGTCGCCTTTCACAGCTCATTACCAGGTTATACTGTTGCCCCTCCGCTTCAGTTTTCCAGTGCTCCTCCGTGTTCCTGCTCTTCCCGTTCTTCTGATCACTGACCTGGATTGCCATAACGACCACGCTGCCTTCTTCTGACCACCGACCCGGATTGCCATAACGACCACGCTGCCTTCTTCTGACCACCGACCCGGATTTCCATAACGACCACGCTGCCTTCTTCTGACCACTGACCTGGATTGCCATAACGACCACGCTGCCTTCTTCTGACCACTGACCCGGATTGCCATAACGACCACGCTGCCTTCTTTGGACCACCGACCCGGATTGCCATATCGACCACGCTGCCTCCTTTTGACCTTCGACCCGGCTAACCACACCGACTACGCAGTCTTCTTCTGCCACCTTAGTTGCCGTTCATTAATTGGAACTTTTTCGTTACTCGTTTGCATTCCCTAATCCCTGCCACTCATTAAAAACCCCTGACTCTCAAGAAGACCACCTTAGTTATATCCATTGTTCTGGACTTCTCTATTTTTGGTTTTACTAAAAAAACTTGTTTATTGCTACATGATCTCCTGGCCTCCTTGCTTCCACAGCTTGCTATTGGGTTCCATACTCATATCGCTACACAGGGGTTCCAAACCCTGCATTACACGTATTACAGATTTATCCCACAAGACACGGAGGCGAGTATTATACTATCTTTTCTTTACTTAAGCCGATAGCAGCAAAGAAAATCTCTCAAATACAACAACAAAAGTATTTAGAGAGAAAAATACAGTTTAACAATACATATAACAATAGCAGGTAATGGTACAGTCCAGCTTCCTGCTGTCCAATCGTCAAGTAGACCACTCCATAAATTCCCCGATAACCCTTGGCTCCTCCTCTTTTCTTTGCTGCTCGCCGAGATAAGACGAGTATTAGCAGCAAAATCAATAATAGCTTACAGTAGTGTAATTTTACAATTATTGTCATATTGTGTATTTAATATCTACACATTATAAACACACACATCTTGTGTAGTGGCAGATTTTATGTTATATTGTGTTTTCGTTGGTGAGGGAACTTTGTTCAGTTTTTAGGCTGGTATTTTCACGGCTTTATTGTTATTTATTCATTTCCCCTTTTGTGTTTCCTCCGGAGAGACGAGTCTGTCTCTCTGGCGGTTATTATCGTGTATCAGCGCTTTCCCTGCAGCTCTATCAGAGGGAAGAGGCGCGGCTTCGCACCATTAGTGTCTGAGGTAATGCTCGCGGTGGCTCGCGCATGCGCAGTACGCCGCGGCTAGTTACCTCAGACGAAGGAAAGCGACGTTTTGCGAACAGCAAATTTTGTTTTGAGCATTAATTCAATTAATTAAATAGTGACAACATATCTAACCCGACCCTGCCAGCTACCCCAGGTGCCCTTTTACCTATGCCCAGACAAATAATCCGGCAGTCAGGCGCCCTCCCTTATTGCAGCTCTGTCGGCTGTTTCCTCAAACTTGAAGCATACCATGATTAGAGTGCCAGAGAATCACTCAGCCAGACGTTCATTTATAATTTCCCGGCATCAGATAAGTTTTTATCTATTGAGTCCAGCCAGGATAATGAGGCCCCTGAGACTTCAAAAGAGGGAGAAGAGCATCTCCCAAAAATTATCGTTCATACGAAACGTACGTCTACCTGTACTCAAAATATATCCCCACAGCACACCACTGTGGCTTGTGAGGGATATATTAAATATGACGTGTATTTTTCTTATTTTAGATATATATATGTATATTTATTATTGACAGTGCCTCCAATACCAATGGTATAATTTGGTCATTTACCCTTAAAATAAGGATTAATAACCAAATCAATGAATATACGTCTTAACAAATATATAGCGCATTATCCCGAGTTATTTTGATGCTATCTAGATATTTTTAGACACAATAAAATTAATAAAGATGATATGAGACTGCGTAACGGTAAAACAATTCAAACCAAAATTTATTCACACGTCAAGTTTCATACAATCATATGTTATCCACTGATTAGCAAAATACAATTTCAAAAGTAATTATAGATCGTGATTAATAGTAATACTGCGACACGCAATAATCTAATGGACAAATCGTTCATGTGCAAGCCTCAGTTCTATTCTATTCACTTAAACCTTTCCCATTATAAACCAATCCTCCACCTGGCTAACAACACTCAGTTACTGGCATCACCTGCAACACAATTTATTATTGTGGGGGCCTATTCACTAAATGCAACTTCCTTCAGGGAGATACATAACACACTCGATAGGTAGACGATCTCTTCCACAGATCAATCACAGCACTTCATTCAATATACGTTAACCCAAAACTTCCTATTGACTTACATGCATTCAATCGAAAGGGCTGCAAGATGTATATGAAAGGGGTTATGTTCGTTTTACTAATGGAGCTGATGGCACTTGATATATAAAAGCTTTTTTACGGTTCCAGCGTATCTCACTATGGGCACACAACTGATCTTTAGATGTCCACATCCAGTATTCTTGGAATATAAATAATTTCACTAAATTATGGCGCAATTAGGTTGCCGTAATAGTTTCTCCTTTAGCGCTCGTCTGCAGTAGAGCGGAAAGGCTGATACTATTCTACTGTTTAGGCTTCAACAGCAAAATAATTCATTTATATTCCTTTAATTTGTGATGGACATCTAAAGTAAGGACTATGCAATTAGGAAATAGATATCAAGTTATTCAGTTATACTTTACCATCTGGTAGTGAAGATAGAATGGTGTAAGAGTAGGGTGTGGTCGCGTCTTATTGGAGTGGCTGATGGTATCTGCCCTTTCTCCCCTCCAAGTGTCCCTCAGGTCTCTCCGGAAGCTTTCTTTCAGGGTCTTTTTCTTTTCTCTCTGGAGTATCCCCCCTATGTGGCAGATAAGATCTGTATTTCTATCTATATCAGGGTCTGCCTGTGTATATGTGTCTAAGTGCATATACATATATATATATATATATATATATATATATATTCCCCTCCATCTTCATATTCATATTGGGGTCTGACCATTTGGGAAGCGTATCCCTGTGTCCACAGCTGGTGAGGAATTAGCAATTTACCTGCTAAAATGTAATTAAAATGGTTAGCTTTCTCCCTTGGGGGGAGGATATAACACGTAACTGTAAAAGGGAATGTCCTTTGTACTCTGACATAGTACTCACACCTTGGCAGCCTGCCCGGCACCAAGATTTAGACCCCATCTTCAAAGACAGGAAGCACATCCTTGATCTCTAAGGGTGGTCTGGAGGGAAGAGGGACACCTTTGGGCAATTAAAGATTAATTGACAAGCGTACGGAGCACGAGCGAGAAGGGCACTCTGGGATATGTAGTACTGGAGCCTGGGCCATTTGTGGGTGGGGGTTGGAAGGATCAGGAAATGAATAAAGTCTGAAAACTGGCCATGTGCTTTGGCTGATCACTTGGGGTACCTTCAAAAGAGGACTGATCTGTCCATGCTCTATCTCCAGGCTCCAGGAAACCATTGATGCTAGCTTAATGAATAGCTCTTCATAAGTAATTGCTCTATGGTTCACCCTTTTTCTTTTATTTGCTGTGTAGTGTGTAATTAATTGATTTATTCTAGTTATAATTTTTCCTATAACAATGCACTGTGATTTTTCTATATCCTAAATAAAACCTATTTAAGTTTTGACTCTGGCTGATGAGATCCACGCTAACTAAGAGATTGGGAGTATTGCTATTTGCTTTAAGCTTGGTTATATATAAGAAATTGCATGTTGCGGTCGTCAGGAAACGGCAGGGGATTGTGGGGATCTGTAGTCACTGTCCGAGTCTAGGATAGTATGGTTCCTTAAGCCCTGCGTCTCCTGTTGCGACCCGCGTAGTGTCCATGAGGACTGGTGGCAGCGTTACTAATAGAATAAGAAAGTGAGCTCAGGGATTGTGGGAGACGTAGTCATTACCCGCTTCAAGAGAAGATTTGTACTGCGTTGCAATCCTGGGATCAGTATATCGTGCTCTATGTGCCTGTTGTGAGAGAAAGTGTGGCTGGGACGGGTAGAGAAGCGCGCGTGATTATCTGGGTCTAGGATAGACAGATAGTGAGCGGCTTAACCCGGCGTCTTTTCGCGGCAGCGCGCGTAGTGGGTCGTGACAACTGGTGGCAAGCGGTGGGATATCAGGTTAATATTTGGATCTGTGAAGCAACATAGATACAGATACTAAAGAAATTGGTTTTCCAATTTCCAGAGCAGAACTCAGTGCATTTATTAGAATTTACACAATACACAGCAGTTCCCTTCCCCTTCTTTGTTTTCTTTTCTATCTTTTATTTGGCTGGAGTGAGAATGTCGCAACAACCATCGAAAAAGACCTTGGAACAATTATGTTAAGACAAAAATATTTCAACGAAGGATAAAAAGAAAGAGGAACTTTTGCAAGCTCTCGAGGATTATGAGGCGAGGCAAGCAGTCCAGGACGCAGCAGAGCAGGGTACCACGCTTGACCCAGCCGAAGGAAGCGCAAGTCCAGTGGAAAGGACAGTGTCAAGTGCTTCGCCCAAAGGTGATACTGCCCTGGATGTTTACTTGCAGTCTGTTTTAAAACATGTGGACTCTCAAATGCGGCTTCAGCTCATCCTGCAGTACCAAGAGTGAGAGAGCGCAGAGCCGAGAAAGAGAGAGAAGCGGCAGAGCGCCAAGCGGACAGAGAAGCTGCGGAGCACAGCGCTGTGGGTGAGCGAGAAGCGGCGGAGCGCCAAGCCGAACGGGCACATCAGCTCGCTCTTGCACAGACAAGCAGAATGCAATTATCTCCTGCCCCTGCGGGCGCTGCAGAACTCTCTACGCCCAGACCTCGTGCCGAGAACTTTCCCACCCTGGACAAAGATGGGGACCTGAATGTGTTCCTGCGAAGTTTTGAAAAGACTTATCGACAGTACCAACTGCCCAAGGAACAATGGGCCAGGTACCTCACTCCTGGACTAAAAGGTCCAGCGCTTGAAGCCTTTGCAGAATTACCAGCTGAGAGCGACCAGGACTATGAGGCGATTAAAGCCGCGTTGCAGAGACGGTATAACCGCATGCCAGAGGTATATCGCAAAAAGTTCAGGTCCTTGTAGAACCTGCTTCAAGAGAAGATTTGTACTGCATTGCAATCCTGGGATCAGTATATCGCGCTCTACGTGCCTGATGTGAGAGAAAGTGTGGCCGGGATGGGTAGAGAAGCGCGCGTGATTATCTGGGTCTAGGATAGACAGATAGTGAGCGGCTTAACCCGGCGTCTTTTCGCAGCAGCGCGCGTAGTGGGACGTTATACTTTACCATCTGGTAGTGAAGATAAAATGGTGTAAGATTAGGGTGTGGTCACATTTTATTGGAGTGGCTGATGGTATCTGCCCTTTCTCCCCTCCAAGCGTCCCTCAGGTCTCTCCCCAAGCTTTCTTTCACGGTCTTTTTCTTTTCTCTCTGGAGTATCCCCCCTATATAGTGGTTTCCTGCCCAGTTTTAGCTCTAGCCCATCACTATGTGGCCTCATTTGATTGGAGGATATATATATTCATTAACTCCAGGGGTCTGTCCAGGTGTTATATTACCTGGCCAGCAGATGGCGCTCTCAGATCAACCATCAACAGGAAGTAATTTATGTATGCAACCAATCGTTAATGTTTGGGGGTCATTTTATACTATATCCGGGGACTCCATGTGTTTATCTAATAATAATCAATATTATTGCTATTGTTGAAATGCCGGCATATTTCACCACGGGGTGCATGCATCTCGTACACCCCTTATTTATATACAGAGATATGTGTGTATGAGATGATTCTGCAGACAGGCATTCATTCATAATTAACAGACTTAATCTGTTTTATAAATTGTCACGAGACAGGTGCGGTTCTGGTATGAGCCCAGCAGGCGGCGACACAGAGGGGAGGCCAGACAGGAATCACGCAAAGCAGATTCTTTAATAAAATATAAATGGTCCTTAACTGCAGGCAAAAGAACAAAGGGAATAGCAATAAAGTCCAGGGAGAGTTCTTGGAGAGTCAGTGGATTGTGGGTAATGCAGTCCTAGACTGCAGACAGGGCCCACCAAGGATAAGTCTAGACAGTGGTACCTTGATCAAAAGGTCAGACGGTGAGAACCACTGTAATCCACAGGTGGACAGATGGGTACTGGATACGTAGGATAAGCTGGTACAGGAAGAGCAGGTTTGCACACAACCAAGTGACCTCAGTCAGGGAGAACAATGCAGACCCACTGCTGGCTGGGTCTCTCTGCCTTTTAAGGAGGCTTAAACACAGATAGGCCTCAGCTGGAAGTCCAGGGCTAGAAAGGAAAGACCCAGCCTGGATCTCCAGAAGCCTGGTCCAGGTACAGAGCCTGGGTAAAACCTGGAACGGAATCCAAGAAAATGAGGATACATGGCAAAGTTCTAAGATCCAGGTGTGCAAGACAGGTACACGGAGTGGACCGTGACATAAATGTTAATACACAAGACATTTGTTATGTAATAATCAATTAAATGTGGTATGGCTTCTATCTTTTATAAGATACCAAGATTATCTATTATAACTAACCACATAAATTAAATATTCAAATACCATATAGTGTTAGAGATCATATCGCCTATAGTATAGCATTACAAACTGGTTATGCAGGTAATATATCCCTGTTAAAACACAGAAAGTCATTTGACATTTTCAGTTTTTTTATTCTACAGGTTATGCAATCCATTGTCCAAGGTCTATATGGCTCCAGAGCTTAGATCTGACCAAATAAACACAATACCCTGGAATACATACACTATGTTAAGCTCAGCTGCCCATTGTGTTCCTTACTTCAAAGCAATGCGTTTAACAATATCAATTCTTTTTTTTTTACAACCAGAATCACTTAAGACAGTTTCTCCTCCAGTCTCTGAACAATGGATGTTTCTTCCCTTGTTTGCGGAAAGACAACGAAATTAGCTTATCCATTGTCTAGAAAGCAGAAGTGTTGTTACATTTTAACCTCACCTACAAATTGCCTGTGTGAAGAAATTCCTGGCCCCAAATTTAAACAGTCCTGCGAAATATGATGTGTTATAGAAATGTCATATCTGAAATGGTCTGACAGACTAAAAAAGAAGTCATTTAACTCCAGCCACCAAAAGAAAGTGGAAGCGCGCTAGAGGCGCAGAGGATATTGACAGCTCCTCAGAATATTCTAGCAAGGAAGCAATGTGAGATTCTGAGGTGAATTCCTCTGACCCGGATTATGATCCGGTCTCCTCTCCCAAGGCGTCAGATTCAGTTTTCTCACCTGACTCAAGTGGCATAACAACCAGGGGCAGCCGGTGGGCAGCCCCGGGCGCAGGGCTGAGGGGGGGCGCTGGCTGCCCCGCCCGGTTATCATGCCACTGCATTACATTAAAAATGCCTCCCTCAGCTCCGTGGGACCAATGGCTCTTCATCCCTGGTCTTAAGACATCCTCCTCCTCTTCACCGTCACATGACCTCATCTGCGTGCTGGGAGGAAGAGATAATATGTCACTTCCTTCCAGCGCTTAATCATCATGCACGTGGATGGTGCAGCAGGTTTGGTTGTGCAATGAAGGACAATGAAATAAAAAGAGGGTCCCCCCACATACTACAATTAACCTTATTGCTTTAGGTGTTTTATTCAGACTTGCAGTGTGTGTCAAAGGGGAGTTTGTATCTGTTTCATACTGTAACAGATCTCTGTGCCCAGACAGGGTCACATGTGCCAAATGCTGCTTCCTCGCTGGACACCCAGTTTCTCCTCGTGACTCTCACACCTTTCTCTAGTACCTTAGTCACAGCTTAAGGCCTGTTGCCTGTAGAGAGCCTGGCAGCACCCCAGGAATAAGCCGTAGCTGTAGACCTGGAGCCTTTCCTTGGCACAGCGGACAGAAGATTCCTGGTTCCCCAAAACATGAGTCGTGACTTTAAGCTTGGTCAGAATAGAACTGGTCTATTCACAGAGGAGGACAGATAGAGTCAAGGCCCAGCACATTTGCCTACAATCAAACAGACAACATCACAAGATTATATAGCTACACAGGACCTTCAAACAATGGAGAATTGGGGAAGGAGAAAGCAGGGTAAACAAAAGGAATTTCATACAGAGAGAATTTACACGATAGCAGGTACTAATACAGAGATCTACACTATACAGGGAATAACACACAGACATCAGAAATATTTAGTTAACTTGCAGATATATAAAATAGTGAAAACCAAATATATTTAAAATGTCCACCAGTTCCCCCAATAGTCTCTTTCACAGGCCATAGTCCCTGGGCAGGAGGCTAGCGCACAGCCCCCTCCAAATCACACCGTGACATTGAGTTCTGTCACATATCTCCCCCTTCCAAAACAGACTAACCAGGTCCTTGACCTCCCACAGGTTTAGACCTGCATTAGTCGCAAACTCCCACCCCAGAAAAACATCCTGCCAGAAAGTTTGATTCAGGCGCTGGGGAGCAAAACTGCTTCTGCAGTCTCCCCTAGATTGTACTGTCCACTCAGGAGAAATGACAGCTGCTCCATCTCCTGGTATTACAATCAGCTGCTGGAGAGAATGGGGGGTGGCTGGTGTCTCATCAGGAGATACCTGGGGATCTGCACCAACTGCCCAGCACTCAGAGGGTACACACTTGGAAACCATAGTCTCACCTATAATCCCACAGTAAATGTCTCCCACATCCTGGGAAGAGGGTCAGCAGCACACGGTGACTGGAAAAAGGGGGCACCCCCATCCTCACGCTGGGGCTCAATCTACTGAGGAGTGAGACCAGCTGTCTCCCCTCCTGGGATTATTACCTGCAGTTGGGGAGAGGTACGAAAAGCTCTCTCTCCCGGAGATGCCCTCTGTTGTGATGCCAGCTTTTCCGCTTGGTTGGGGAACCGCTCCCCCGTACATAAATTATAATCCGTAAGCGCTGGAGCGCCTGCCGATACAAACGTTGAATCCGGGCCAACTGCCCCACATCTTCCGGGCTCCATGGAAAGGACCGCAGCCTCTTCCTCTGCGGGCCATGTAATGTCCGCTGTCCTCCGCTCTTCCTAGAGGAAATCTGCTGTTCTAGGGGCATAAACTCTGAGCCAAGTTGCTGACTGTAATCTAGCATTGCTTGGCAGTCCCCCTGTAGCTGTTCCTCCTCAACGGAAATGTCGATAAGATCCTTATTCTCTGTGTCCAATATCTGGGGGCACCTCTGACCTTCTTCCTCCTCTTGACGCTCCAACATTGCCGCACTTGCTGGGCAGAAACTACTGGCGCTCTGCCCCCTGGCCTGTGTGTCTGCTGGTTTTTCTAGGTCGACCCCGCCAAAGGGAGCCAAGCCTAGCTGTTGATTGGACTCTAACAACTTCTTGTAGGCTATTTCCATCTCCCATTCCTGAACACCAAGGAATTCCACATCCTCCTGGGACAAAACGTCGCCAGAGAGCTCCATCTCTCTCTCTCTCGGCACTCCAAGATATCCTCCAGACGCCACTCCAATTCACTCCCAAAATCTGGATCCTCCACTAGCTTCTCATGTAACTGTCCAAGACCGCCATAGCCATAGCCTTCCGTCGGGCTGTCATCCGCTAGCCAGGGGTACACTTTTGCCGCATACCAACGGAGGGCTCTGTATCTTTCCTCTAGTGCCATTTCCTTCAGAATCAGTCTGCGGAGCTCCTGCACATCCTCTTCTGGTGGCTGTTCTCCCAGGCCCACCTTATGACTCTCCAATATTATCTCGTACCTCACGTAGCCCAAGGGGATCATTTTGTCATTGTACATTCGCTCGGCATGAAGAGCTTCCCACCACATCATCAGACGGATCTTCGCACTCTCTTCCAGCAGGACCTGTTCCGTCATCGGTCCACTATGTTGATTCTTTCCATTCTCGTAACCTACGTCTGACGTCTGTCTCTGTGACTGTGGCCATCTTCTGCTTGCTTCTACCGCACCGTCTGGATATCGAATCCCGGTGATGGTTTGGATGTACTTAGACTGTAGGAAGCATCCCACGCGCTGCCACCACTGTAACAGGTCTCAGTGCCCGGACAGGGTCACATCTGCCAAATGCTGCTTCCTCACTGGACACCCAGTTTCTCCTCGTGACTCTCACACCTTTCTCTAGTACCTTAGTCGCAGCTTAAGGCCTGTTGCTGTAGAGAGCCTGGCAGCACCCCAGGAATAAGCCGTAGCTGTAGACCTGGAGCCTTTCCTTGGCACAGCGGGCAGAAGATTCCTGGTTCCCCAAAACATGAGTCGTGACTTCAAGCTTAAAAAAGAAATTTGGACATCAGTCCCAGCATGAGCGCAAATTTCAATCTCAGTGATAGTGTACACACTTAAAGATCTAAAAATTACTTATCTGGCATATAACATGCCGCTGTATGTCCAGTTGACATATAATGACTCCTATGTTCCATAAAAACATGAAATGGAGAATATATAGTGCAATATTGTCTGTATACAGTATATAAAATATCTTTAAGAAAAATTGTTGCGGGTTTCAACTCACAAGGAAGGAGCCCTAATTGACTCTATTTTCTGGCTTCTTTACCTCTATTAGGGGGGTCACACCCAACACATCAAAATAACAGGTTGCAGATGCTGTCTCTTTAAGCAGTATGGTGCTTCAAAAATAGAGAGAAATGCTTCATTGCGCACATATATTATTCTTTTGAGAGTATAGTAATTAAATAAATTATACTCACGAATTCCTGAGCCTCTATTTTCCAAGTGGCTCAGTATAAGCGCATCACAGAATCCAGGCACACTCACGAATTGCCATATGGTGTTTGTTGTCATCAGGGTAGCTTTTTCTCCAGTTGAAATTGCAGGTGCAGGTTCCAATAAGGAGGTAAATCCACTTTGCAATAAAACAATTTATTAAAATACACTAAATAAAAATAAACATCCTCAGATACACGTTTCACCCGTCTCTACTGCGGGTTTCCTCAGTCTGTGATGTTTAAAGTTAAAACAAGGCTCTTTATAGTCATTTGGATCCCTCATTCATTGCACATAATGATTCACATGTGTTTCAATGCCCACTTCCGGTTTTCGTTCCACCGTCCACTCCCGGTTTGCGTTCCACTGCACACTTCCGGTTTGCGTTCCACCGCACACTTCCGGTTTGCGGTCCACCGCCCACTTCCGGTTTGTGTTCCACACAGCTCATTCAGTCTGGTTCTTCTTGGTTCCGGTTCTTCTTAGTTCCGGTGTTCCAACGCCCACTTCCGGTTTGCGGTCCACCGCCCACTTCCGGTTTGCGTTCCACACTGACCCGCACTTACTTCCGGTCCGGCTTCTCAATCTCGCTGTTACTACATTTGCTTCCTGAATCTTTGTCAAGGCATACATTGTTAACCATAAAAAGAGGATGGGAAGAGGGGGAGAGGAAGTCCCCATTAGAATATTGTATCAGTTATAATAATCACCACATTTAATTCTAAAGACTCTTATTTTATATTACTATGACTTTTATCTTTCTGTTCCTTAATACAGGGGGAGATTATAAGGGGAGGAATATTATAATGGGTTTGCTGTCATTATTGTCATTCCTATTCAGTAAGATTATAGCTGACCTAAGATGTTTCATATATCTATTATTACTGCATACTACAGAATATATGAATATAAAGTGTGGAGTTATATCTTCCATTCTTTTAGAATAGATCATCCTCATTTACTGTATATATAGGGACACTTAAAATCTTATTAATGAAATCCATTGTATTTCTAATAAAATAATTGTCTGCAGTAATATTATAAAAAATGACATGTTTCAAATTCCATATTCAGGCCTCTTGGTTCTAACGTATTAAGTCGGAAATTCCATCTAATTTCTGCTTTAGACAGTTTCAGGTCAAGATCTTCTCCTCTCCAGTCTCTCTTGATTTTTTCGATTCCAAAGAATATTAATCCCTTGGGATCATTTCTGTGTTTAATACGGTAATGATTTGAGACGTTATGTTTCTCATAGCCTTTAGCAATATTATTAAGGTGTTCGTTTATTCGGACTTCGAGTGCTCTTTTTGTCTTACCCACATAGTATTTATCACAGGGACACTTCAACGCGTATATGACGTATTTTGAATAACATGTTATTTTATCTCTGATCTTGAATTTATTCCCATTTGATCTAAATTGATCAATATGTTTCTTCTTATTCCCTGTTTTGCGACAATTTATGCAATCTCCACATCCATAATATCCTGGAGTGAGTCCAAACCAATTGACTTGTTCTCTCTCTTCTCGTAAATAGCTCGTAACTAATTTTTGTTTCAGATTGCCCCCCCCCTGAAAATAATCCTTGGTTGTTCCGGTATTAAATCCTCAAGTATGGGGTCATCTTTCAGTAAGGGCCAATATTTTTGAATAGCTCTTTTAATATTCCTATTACCTCTATTATAATCTAATACTATTGGTAATTTTCTTCTCTATTCCTATTCTGTAATAGTGTACTTCTTTCCACTTCCTGTATCTCTTTCTTTGTTCTTTTCAGATCTTCATCATTATAACCCTTTTCTTTAAAATCTTATATTATTTTTCTTGTTTGTATATCGAATTCTTCAAGATCAGTACAGTTTCGACGGAGTCTCATCATTTGACCCTTGGGCACTGCTTTTTTTTTTGAATGAACTTTATTGAACACTAAGTTGTAATATATAATGATACACATATATAAAACTTCAAACTTCACACAATTCAGTATCCATTTTTATAACAGAAGGAGAAAAAATAAAAAATATAAAAAATAAATAAATAAATAGATAACAAAACACCAAAACAACATAATGCAGTCGGCCCTGGCCCGGCCTAAAAGAAAAAAAAAAAAGGTGATAAAAGGAATTTGATATTCTTTAAACTTCCTTAGTACAATATAGAAACATCACCATCCTGCATCCAGCCAAGGTCCCCAAGTTTTATAATAAGATGGTAATGAATTTCAGACAAGAGCCGTCATTTCATCCATTATTTTACTATAAACTTTAGCTATGCTGGGCAATCGAGGTTGTTTCCAAGTTTCAGCCACAGCTCTTCTAGCAGCTAGTGTAATCTTAGCCATCAATCTATTTTCAAAGAAGGTTAAGTGGGGGATTGGTCTGGATAGAAGGAAAGCCCATGGATCCATTGGTACATTTTTGTTCAATACAGCAGATAATATATCCTGAATATCTAACCAGAATCTGGCGATAAGTGGGCAAGTCCACCACATATGGTAATATGAACCTCGCATTTGGCAAAACCGCCAACAAACATCTGGAACATTGTGGTTCATATGAGCTAATTGAGAGGGTGTTATATACCAGCGCATCACAGTTTTTACTGCTTGCTCCTGCAATGATGTACATATGGAAACCGAATTTGACATTTCCCAGATATCCATCCAGTCCTCTGTATCCAAAGTTTCTCCTATGTCGGCCTCCCAAGCTTTAATATAAAATAACTCTTTCCAGTCTTGCAATGAAGTGAGCACCTGATACAAACATAGAACATAGAAACATAGAAAGATGTCGGCAGATAAGAACCTTTCGGCCCATCTAGTCGCCCAATTACATGGATACTTTACCTGGATTTATCTTTTGTTTAGGATAGCCTTATGCCTATCCCATGCTTGCTTAAATTCAATTACTGTTTTGGCCTCTACCACTTCTACTGGAAGACTGTTCCATGTATCCACCACCCTCTCAGTAAAATAATGCTTCCTGATGTTACTTTTAACCTTTGCCCCTCTAATCTAAGACTATGTCCTCTTGTTTTGCTACTTTGTTTCCTTTTAAATATACTCCCTTCCTCTACCTTGTGGATTCCCTTTACGTATTTAAATGTTTCTATCATATCTCCTCTGTCTCGTCTTTTTTCCAAGCTGTACATGTTAAGATTATTAAGCCTTTCCTGGTAACTTTTCTCCTTCAAGCCGTACACCATTTTAGTAGCCCTTCTCTGAACTCTCTCTAAGGTGTCTATATCCTTCTGGAGATACGGTCTCCAGTACTGCACACAGTACTCAAGTGAGGTCTCACCAGTGCTCTGTACAGTGGCATGAGCACTTCCCTTTTCCTACTGCTAATACCTCTCCCTACACAACCAAGCATTCTGCCAGCATTTCCTGCTGCTCTATTACATTGACTATGTTTCATCTCTGCAAAGGCGTTCAAAAAAAGACAGCTCCGATAAAGCTGCGGCCTTAACATGGGGGCAAGTTGCGTAAGATTTGATTTGCAAAATCCGTTTAAAAGAAAGGCCTGGGTCTGGAAAGGACTGAAGCAAAATTCCTTTTGGATAGAGCTGATATAACCTGCACACACCTTTCTCCAAAAAACATTTAAATGGTCCACTTGTAAGTCCCGGGGTAAAGTCCTTAGTGCCAAATATTGTGGACATTGGAGAGGGATAGGAGGTCAAATCGCACTTCAATGCCATTTTATTCCAGATTCTCACGGAGTTTAATATTGCCTGGCATGAGGTGATGAGCCCAGGACGATGTTCTCTACTCGTCCATATCCAATGTTGTAATATATTTGGGCACATAAGCGCAGTTTCCAAGTCCGCCCAACGTCGGGCACCCTTTGGTGAATGCCACGCAACCACTTGTGCTAACTGAGCAGCATAATAATAAGTAAGAAGGGAAGGCAATCCCAGTCCCCCCAATCTCTTTGGTCAATGTAATGTGTGATGTGCTACTCGTCTGCGTTTTCCAGCCCATACAAAGCTATCGATACAACGTTGCAATACATTAAAATCCTCACAAGATAGTGCTATTGGTAAAGCTTGAAAAAAATACAAAAAGCGAGGGAGAACATTCATCTTAATACAATTAACCCTACCTATCCATGAAATCATACTCTTACCCCAACATTCCAACTCTTTTTTAATAACCACAAAAAGAGGTGTATAGTTTGCTACATACAGTGTGGAATGACAAGATGTTAGACGGGTACCTAAATAGGTAATCTCAGTTTCAGATACCTGAATTAACGCAGAGTTTAAAATTTCCTGCAACTCGTCGGATGGAATTGCCACCGGTAGAGCCTCTGACTTAGACACATTTATCGTATATCCTGACAGAGCTGCAAACTCCGAAAGTCTATCCAACAATCGAGGTAAAGTTGAAAGAGGGTGAGTCAAGGATAACTAAACATCATCCGCATACGCAGAAAGTTTATAAGTCTCAGCCCCCACCTGGAATCCCATAATAGATGGATCCTCTCTGATCATCTGCAATAGAGGCTCCAAAAAAAGAGCAAAAAGGGCAGGGGATAAAGGACAGCCCTGTCTGGTACCATTCCACACCCGGAATGGAACCCTGTCTGCCCCTGGTATCAATATCTGGGCTCCTGGGGAGTTGTATAGCGCTAACACCATTTTCACAAAAGAAGGTGGAAATACTAAATGCTCCAGTAGAGTAAAAATAAAGGGCCATTCTGCCCTATCAAAAGCTTTTTCGGCGTCTAGCAATACAAATAAGGTGGGAATGTGATCCTCCCCAGCAAGCCAGATAAGGTCTATCGCCCGTCGAGTATCCTTGTGAACATTTTGTACTTGTAAAAGACAAGAATTGCGAAGTAAAACAGCAACCCCATTTCGTTTAGAAGTGGAGCTGGAAGTAAATACCCAAGAATAAGCTGGATCTGCAAGCCGAAAGGCCGCTGAAGTGTGGATCCTCGTCTCCTGTAAAAAGGCGATATCTATCTGTTTCCGTCTTAGATCCCGAAACAGCAACCTCCTTGTGCGTGGGGAATTCAAACCCTTCACATTAAGGGAAAAAAGTTCAGTATCAGGTAACATTAGAGACAAAACCTGGGAAAAAATCTAAGACCGTTACCTCCAATTCTCTCCCCCCCCCAACGACCACCTTTTCATAATTATTAAGTGGAAAGAGAGGAGCATACGCAATAGGTGGGGGAAAACAATTAGGAGGGAAAAAACAGAAAAGAACCAGATAACAAAATGATATGATTCGATAAGGCGAACATCTAACATAAGGGCCGGGCCGGGCCAAAACACAGGGACAAGTCCCGAGCGAATGGAAAACCCAAGAGAACAGAACAACGGGGATAAAGAAAAGAAAAGAAGCTAGCGAGTGGTACATGAGCCCAACCTCCTAGCCCCCTGATTAGGCGCAATCTAACAATAAACCTTTAACAGCTAAATATTATAAGATTAATCTTCATATCTACACCCAAGGTGAAAAAAGATAGAAAAACCTTTCAAAAAGATATTCTCTTTATATTTAATTATCACTTATCGTGAAACAGACAAGCGTTTAATCATAAATTAAGCACAACCTAATACCCACACAAAACGTACAATAATACTTAATAAACATTGTGATAAGGGCATAACCCCCTTGACAAGCAGAGGAGATCCAATGTTATAACCTACGTTTTCCTGTCTCAGGTCACAGGTGGAGACCATTCCTTTGGAAGGCAGGGCAGGGATTCTGGAGGAAAAAGAAGTAAGATAGCTTCTGGAAGTCTTGAGCTTTATAAAGGTGTGTACAGGTGTATAAACAGTGATTATGCGTAACGGATATACGAAAAGGAAACCCCCATGAATATCTGATTTTATTTGCTCGCAGGACCTCAGTTACAATCCGCCACTCTCTCCTCTTTGCTGGAGTCGAAGGGGCCAGGTCTTGAAAAAATTGGAGTGTACCTCCTTCATGCTCCACTGTTTGATGTCTGACGGCTCGAAATAGAGCTTCTCGTGTGGAAAAATCGTGTGGTCTAGCTACTACATCTCGAGGTGCTGTATTTTTCCCCCATTCCCTCCCTTGTGTACAATGGATCCGATCTATTAAATATCGATCTGGAGACAAGGAAGGCAATAACCGTTTCACGATACCTGTGAATGTGGCTTCCAGCTGATTATTAGGCACTCCTTCAGACAAGCTTCGGAGACGTATATTGTCGCATCTCGATCTGTTTAACTGATCCTCTAAAGCATCCTCCAAAGCGGTAACTCTAGTGGCCAGGGACTCAGCGTATTGAATAATTTCATTATGAGCATCTACTATTAGCTCTGTCCTTTCCTCTAGATGAGCGGTGCGAGACCCTATTGCCTGAACTTCTGTTGTAAGCATCTTTGTAGTACGAGCAAGTTCTAAGGCAATAAAATCCTGCAGCTGCTGAATATCCTGCCTGGTTGCCAGGCCTGATTCCTCCACTGCACCCTGGGGACCTGGACTCAGAGACAGACTCCTTCGCTGCTCAGCGGGTTCCACACCTCCCTCACATTCCTCTCCGCCATCTTGCTGACCTCTTACTGCCCGGGATTTCGCCTGTTCAAAAATTGGTGCTACTGGTGCTACTGCAGCTCCGTCCAGGCATTTCTTTCTAGGAGCCTTTGCTGCCATCTCAGCTGTCTCAGACCCCTTCCCGCAATCTGGGGCAATGCATGGGTGTAGAGGCTTTTAGAAAATAGTTTGCTCTCAATAAATCATGCAGCGTCTCAGGAGCTCTTGCTCACACACCTTCCTCCACTGCCAGCTCAGCTCCACCTCCCATAAAATCACCCTTGGGCACTGCTTTTAACCAGGGTGGGTAATGGTCACTGTCCACGCCAATATAGCTATTGACGTTGACTTCTTTAAAATATGTTCTTGTCTTAAGATTTCCATTCTCAACATAGATATCCAAGTCAAGATATTCTACTCTTGATTTACTGATCTTGGAATCTAAGTGTATACCCCATTGGTTAGTATTCAGATGAAAAATAAAATCCTGCAGACTCAGTTCTTCTCTTCTCCATACTATCAGAATATCATCGATATATCTTCTATATAGGACCAGGTGTTGCCCCCAGCCATGACCAGTGCATACTATCTGGTTCTCCCAGTATGCCATGAACAGAATGGCATAGCTGGGGGCAAACCTGGTCCCCATAGCTGTCCCCATCAATTGTAGATAATATTTGTTATCATACCAGAAGTAATTATTTTCAAGGATTAATTTGATCCCTTCAATGACAAATTTGTTTGGTTCTTCTTCAAACTTGCCCAGTTCTTTAAGGAAATATTGTGTTGCCTCACATCCCAATTGGTGGGGGATTATTGTATAAAGGGAGTTAACATCACATACTGCTGAGGGGCGTGGCTAGCCGGCAGCACGAGCGGTCGCATGGTGTGAGAGCTCCGTGAACGGCGCTCGGTTCCCTCAGTCCTGCGGCACATCCAGCGGTCCTACCAAGCCCATCTTACCTCCCTGGTGACCCTGATACCCCTCTGCACTGAGATGGCTCCTCCGAAGGCACAGCGGCAGCTGGACGGACAGCGTTCGAGCAGGCTGGAGAAAGGCTGCAAAATCCAAGATGTCGGCTCCCCGACATCCGGCTCCTCTCTGTCAGGATTAGAACCGGAGGAACCATGTGCATACCACCTCTCAGAGACATCCCCAGCCTCAGAAAAGTCCATGCATGATATGCTGCAGGGTCTCTGTTCCACTCTTCAAGCTGATTTTAAAGAGGCGCTGCAGGAGCTGCACAGGGACGTTCAGGACTTGGGTGAGCGAACTGATAACCTCGAATCTAAATCTGATGATATTTGTCTGGCTCACAACGACTTAGTGGATAGACACCAGGCCTTGCAAGCGGCCCACGAGGCCTTAGCCACGAAGGTTGCTGACTTAGAGGACCGCTCACGCAGAAACAACGTGCGACTTCGGGGTGTCCCAGAAGCAGTGGTGGTGGCGGATTTACCAGCGTATATTTTGGAGGTTTTTCAGATCTTACTCCCCTCAGCTACCCCCAAGATTTACTCCTGGACCGGGCACATAGATTGCCCAAAGCAAAAAAACCTCCCATCTGATATCCCCCGGACGTTATTGTGAGAATTCACTTTTACCACATTAAAGAAGCTCTATGGCGGCTGCTCGGAGGAAGCCCGCTCTGCCAGCACCGTATGAGGCCCTGTTACTGTTCGCTGATCTTCTCGGCGCTGACCTTGGCAAAAAGAAGGGAATTTTACCGATTACAAAGCTCCTTCGAACACGAAAATGGCTTATAGATGGAGTTTCCCGACCAAATTGCTGGTGTGGAAAGAAGGGAGGCTTCATACCATCTCTGAAGTGTCACCGGGCATGCAGCTCCTCCAAGAGTGGGGCTAGTGCAGAGTACCACTCTCCCCACGGGCGGCAACACAGTCCCCAATTAAGGTATTCCCAGAATGGCACAGAGTCAGGCCAAAATGAGCGGCTGTTTTCATATAATTTTTTCTCCTACATGCAGCCTCTGGACTTTCTGGTGACGTCTCCCCCTTTCCATGAGCTGACCACTCTTCTCCAATGCTCAGGAAACTGAGCGCCATGTTTCCTTAATGGCTCACCACAGTTGTTGACTTGTTCGAGCTGTTTGTGTTTCCCTGGGATCCAGGGATACCCCTCCTTGTGGACTTTTATTACCTGCTCATTGCCATGCTTTTATTTTACCAAGGCGTCTTACCTCCCACTTTACTGCGGGCTCGCAGTGCTATTTTTACTGTCCTTGTTATTCATGCATTTTCTTTTAAACATTTTTCTCTCTTTCTACTTTTATTTTTTCTTCGGACCAATGTCATGGTTCACTTATGTGTTTGCATTGGACTCCTGGAGGTCAGGACCCATGGAGAGAGTATGGCTTGGGGTTTATCTTTTCAGTATGAGCTTGTTCCGTGACTTCCTTGATGGGTTCCCCTGAATTGACGATTTTTTCATTGAACGTCAGGGGTTTGAACGTCCCATTTAAGCGCCATTGCCTATTTCGAGACTTACACCTGCAGTGGTATGTTTGCAGGAGACGCATTTTCGGTCCCAGGATGCTCCACGTCTCCGGTCCCAGGTGTACCCTGAGGCATACCACTCTATGTCTCCCACGAAATCTAGAGGAGTTTCCATCCTTTTTCACAGGATTGGCTGTTTCAGTGTACATCTCAATACCAAGACAGGGAGGGGAGAATGTTGATTTTGACGGGGTCTCTTAATGGTGCCCCTGTGACGATTGTTAATTTATATTTTCCAAATGCTAACCAAATGCAATTTATGAAAAAAGCTCATGCACAGGTTCAATCACTTAGCTCCGGAGCTCTGTATATCTGCGGTGATTTTAATGTGACCCCCAACCCGACGGTCGATAGCCAATCCTCTGGAGGTCGCCCCCCCTCTCGGAAGGTGCAATCTCTGGGTAAATGTCTGATAGACTTTCTGCATACTGCAGATTTATATGATGCATGGCGTATATCTCACCCCCAAATCAGGGATTATACCTATTATTCCCATGTCCACTCTTCGTACAGTAGGATTGATCTAGGCCTCATTCATCGCACCCTGATTCCAAACCTTTTAGATGCTAGGATAGGGCCCATAACGTGGTCTGACCATGCTCCTTTAACCCTTTCCTTTCGTGCCTCCTTCCCTGCTAGAGGTATGGGCTCGTGGCGGTTGAACGACTCTCTCATCATTGACCCGGCTGGAAAAGATGAGACAGCACGCGTTCTGAAAGAGTATTTTTCCTTGAATGCTTCGGAAGAAGTGGCTATTTCGTCCGTATGGCTTGCGCATAAAGCCGTAGTACGAGGTCATTTTATTAGGCAGGGGACTTATAAGAAAAAACAAAGGGAAGTTAAAATGGCAGCTATCTTACAGCAGATAGATGCCCTAGAATCTCTAAATAAGGCTCAGCCAACTCTGGAGGTTGCCTCTGACTTGCTTTTCTTGAGGAAAGAACTGGAACACCTGAAATTTGCAGGTGATGGAACGCTCGTTACGCAAGCTCAATTACGCTTCGTATACCCAGGGGAACAAGTCGGGGAAACTTACTGGCTTCTAAACTAAGAGCTAAGCGTCTCCACACTAAGATCACACAAGTCGAATGCTCGAGAGGCGGACAGGTGAGGGATCCGACGCTGATTGTTTCAGAGTTTGTCCATTACTATGGATCCTTATATAATCTTGGCTCTGACCCAGCTGTTCCGTCCCACAAAAAGAGGATATCTCTACTTTTCTAGAGGAGGCGTGCCTGCCGACCCTGTCCTCCTCTCAGCAAGTGGATTTGCTCGCCCCATTTTCGGAAGAGGAGATCAGTAAAGCAATCTGTGCTCTCCCGAAAGGTAAAGCGCCAGGCCCAGATGGATTGACCAACTTGTATTATCAAAAATTTGCCTCGGAACTCACACCTACCCTCACTGGTTTATTTAATCATATTAAACTAACAGGCCAAGTTCCTCCGGAGATGCTTCTGGCTACTGTGATTTACACTCCCTTAAACCCGGTAAACCCCCACACATTGCGCGAATTTCCACCCCATTCTCTGCTGAATGTGGATATTAAGCATTATGCGAAATTGCTCGCATCCCGCATTGCGCCTCTGCTTCCTAAACTAATCCACCCAGACCAAACAGGGTTTGTACCGGCGCGGCAGACCTGCGACAACACTCAACGTCTTTTTGACATCAAGACCTAGCAAATAGATCGGGTGACCCAGGGCTTCTACTCTCACTAGATGCAGAAAAAGCCTTTGATCGCATGCATTGGGGTTTTTTGCATCAGGCGTTAGAGGCCTTTCTGTTCCCGGCCCCATTTATTTGGAGCTTATGGCTATATACTCTGCCCCCTCAGCGAAAGTTTTGAGCTGGGCATTTTTATCACCGATTTTTCAAATAACCAATGGTACGCATCAAGGTTGCCCCTTATCTTCTTTAATATTTGTACTAGCCCTGGAGCCTCTAGCATCCCATATAAGATTAAACCCGCTGATCTCTGGTTTATCCACCCCTGCAGGAGAACAAAAACTAGCTTTATTTGCAGACAACATTACAGTTGTGTTCAAAAATTATTCAACCCCCACTGAAATTGAGTGTTTGGCCAGTTTGACATTGATTTTGATCATTCATCATCTTGCTTACAATTAAATCAAAGAGCACGTTTAGTCAGACAAATATCATAACATTTATAATGAAATAAGCACAAATGTCTTTCTGTGCTCACATCATTATCAGTTTTATTCAACCCCCAAGTGACATTCAATCTTTAGTACTTAGTACAACATCCTTTACAGTTATAACAGCTTTTAAACGTGAAGCATAGCTGACACAAGTGTCTTGCAGCCATCTACGGGTATCTTCGCCCCATTCGTCATGGGCAAAAGCCTCCAGTTCAGTCACATTCTTAGGCTTGCGCACTGCAACTGCTTTCTTTAAGTCCCACCAGAGGTCTCAATCGGATTTAAGTCAGGTGACTGCGATGGCCACTCCAAAATGTTCCAGCCTTTAATCTGCAACCATGCTCTAGTGGACTTGGAGGTATGCTTGGGATCATTGTCCTGTTGAAATTTGTCCAATGTCTCCCAAGCCTCAGGTTTGTGACGGGACTGCCAGTTCA
>CM019067.1:342776796-342914631 GCA_009667805.1 Leptobrachium leishanense | reverse complement strand
CCGCCGGTTATCATGCCACTGCATTACATTAAAAATGCCTCCCTCAGCTCCGTGGGACCAATGGCTCTTCATCCCTGGTCTTTAAGACATCCTCCTCCTCTTCACCGTCACATGACCTCATCTGCGTGCTGGGAGGAAGAGATAATATGTCACTTCCTTCCAGCGCTTAATCATCATGCACGTGGATGGTGCAGCAGGTTTGGTTGTGCAATGAAGGACAATGAAATAAAAAGAGGGTCCCCCCACATACTACAATTAACCTTATTGCTTTAGGTGTTTTATTCAGACTTGCAGTGTGTGTCAAAGGGGAGTTTGTATCTGTTTCATACTGTAACAGATCTCTGTGCCCAGACAGGGTCACATGTGCCAAATGCTGCTTCCTCGCTGGACACCCAGTTTCTCCTCGTGACTCTCACACCTTTCTCTAGTACCTTAGTCACAGCTTAAGGCCTGTTGCCTGTAGAGAGCCTGGCAGCACCCCAGGAATAAGCCGTAGCTGTAGACCTGGAGCCTTTCCTTGGCACAGCGGACAGAAGATTCCTGGTTCCCCAAAACATGAGTCGTGACTTTAAGCTTGGTCAGAATAGAACTGGTCTATTCACAGAGGAGGACAGATAGAGTCAAGGCCCAGCACATTTGCCTACAATCAAACAGACAACATCACAAGATTATATAGCTACACAGGACCTTCAAACAATGGAGAATTGGGGAAGGAGAAAGCAGGGTAAACAAAAGGAATTTCATACAGAGAGAATTTACACGATAGCAGGTACTAATACAGAGATCTACACTATACAGGGAATAACACACAGACATCAGAAATATTTAGTTAACTTGCAGATATATAAAATAGTGAAAACCAAATATATTTAAAATGTCCACCAGTTCCCCCAATAGTCTCTTTCACAGGCCATAGTCCCTGGGCAGGAGGCTAGCGCACAGCCCCCTCCAAATCACACCGTGACATTGAGTTCTGTCACATATCTCCCCCTTCCAAAACAGACTAACCAGGTCCTTGACCTCCCACAGGTTTAGACCTGCATTAGTCGCAAACTCCCACCCCAGAAAAACATCCTGCCAGAAAGTTTGATTCAGGCGCTGGGGAGCAAAACTGCTTCTGCAGTCTCCCCTAGATTGTACTGTCCACTCAGGAGAAATGACAGCTGCTCCATCTCCTGGTATTACAATCAGCTGCTGGAGAGAATGGGGGGTGGCTGGTGTCTCATCAGGAGATACCTGGGGATCTGCACCAACTGCCCAGCACTCAGAGGGTACACACTTGGAAACCATAGTCTCACCTATAATCCCACAGTAAATGTCTCCCACATCCTGGGAAGAGGGTCAGCAGCACACGGTGACTGGAAAAAGGGGGCACCCCCATCCTCACGCTGGGGCTCAATCTACTGAGGAGTGAGACCAGCTGTCTCCCCTCCTGGGATTATTACCTGCAGTTGGGGAGAGGTACGAAAAGCTCTCTCTCCCGGAGATGCCCTCTGTTGTGATGCCAGCTTTTCCGCTTGGTTGGGGAACCGCTCCCCCGTACATAAATTATAATCCGTAAGCGCTGGAGCGCCTGCCGATACAAACGTTGAATCCGGGCCAACTGCCCCACATCTTCCGGGCTCCATGGAAAGGACCGCAGCCTCTTCCTCTGCGGGCCATGTAATGTCCGCTGTCCTCCGCTCTTCCTAGAGGAAATCTGCTGTTCTAGGGGCATAAACTCTGAGCCAAGTTGCTGACTGTAATCTAGCATTGCTTGGCAGTCCCCCTGTAGCTGTTCCTCCTCAACGGAAATGTCGATAAGATCCTTATTCTCTGTGTCCAATATCTGGGGGCACCTCTGACCTTCTTCCTCCTCTTGACGCTCCAACATTGCCGCACTTGCTGGGCAGAAACTACTGGCGCTCTGCCCCCTGGCCTGTGTGTCTGCTGGTTTTTCTAGGTCGACCCCGCCAAAGGGAGCCAAGCCTAGCTGTTGATTGGACTCTAACAACTTCTTGTAGGCTATTTCCATCTCCCATTCCTGAACACCAAGGAATTCCACATCCTCCTGGGACAAAACGTCGCCAGAGAGCTCCATCTCTCTCTCTCTCGGCACTCCAAGATATCCTCCAGACGCCACTCCAATTCACTCCCAAAATCTGGATCCTCCACTAGCTTCTCATGTAACTGTCCAAGACCGCCATAGCCATAGCCTTCCGTCGGGCTGTCATCCGCTAGCCAGGGGTACACTTTTGCCGCATACCAACGGAGGGCTCTGTATCTTTCCTCTAGTGCCATTTCCTTCAGAATCAGTCTGCGGAGCTCCTGCACATCCTCTTCTGGTGGCTGTTCTCCCAGGCCCACCTTATGACTCTCCAATATTATCTCGTACCTCACGTAGCCCAAGGGGATCATTTTGTCATTGTACATTCGCTCGGCATGAAGAGCTTCCCACCACATCATCAGACGGATCTTCGCACTCTCTTCCAGCAGGACCTGTTCCGTCATCGGTCCACTATGTTGATTCTTTCCATTCTCGTAACCTACGTCTGACGTCTGTCTCTGTGACTGTGGCCATCTTCTGCTTGCTTCTACCGCACCGTCTGGATATCGAATCCCGGTGATGGTTTGGATGTACTTAGACTGTAGGAAGCATCCCACGCGCTGCCACCACTGTAACAGGTCTCAGTGCCCGGACAGGGTCACATCTGCCAAATGCTGCTTCCTCACTGGACACCCAGTTTCTCCTCGTGACTCTCACACCTTTCTCTAGTACCTTAGTCGCAGCTTAAGGCCTGTTGCTGTAGAGAGCCTGGCAGCACCCCAGGAATAAGCCGTAGCTGTAGACCTGGAGCCTTTCCTTGGCACAGCGGGCAGAAGATTCCTGGTTCCCCAAAACATGAGTCGTGACTTCAAGCTTAAAAAAGAAATTTGGACATCAGTCCCAGCATGAGCGCAAATTTCAATCTCAGTGATAGTGTACACACTTAAAGATCTAAAAATTACTTATCTGGCATATAACATGCCGCTGTATGTCCAGTTGACATATAATGACTCCTATGTTCCATAAAAACATGAAATGGAGAATATATAGTGCAATATTGTCTGTATACAGTATATAAAATATCTTTAAGAAAAATTGTTGCGGGTTTCAACTCACAAGGAAGGAGCCCTAATTGACTCTATTTTCTGGCTTCTTTACCTCTATTAGGGGGGTCACACCCAACACATCAAAATAACAGGTTGCAGATGCTGTCTCTTTAAGCAGTATGGTGCTTCAAAAATAGAGAGAAATGCTTCATTGCGCACATATATTATTCTTTTGAGAGTATAGTAATTAAATAAATTATACTCACGAATTCCTGAGCCTCTATTTTCCAAGTGGCTCAGTATAAGCGCATCACAGAATCCAGGCACACTCACGAATTGCCATATGGTGTTTGTTGTCATCAGGGTAGCTTTTTCTCCAGTTGAAATTGCAGGTGCAGGTTCCAATAAGGAGGTAAATCCACTTTGCAATAAAACAATTTATTAAAATACACTAAATAAAAATAAACATCCTCAGATACACGTTTCACCCGTCTCTACTGCGGGTTTCCTCAGTCTGTGATGTTTAAAGTTAAAACAAGGCTCTTTATAGTCATTTGGATCCCTCATTCATTGCACATAATGATTCACATGTGTTTCAATGCCCACTTCCGGTTTTCGTTCCACCGTCCACTCCCGGTTTGCGTTCCACTGCACACTTCCGGTTTGCGTTCCACCGCACACTTCCGGTTTGCGGTCCACCGCCCACTTCCGGTTTGTGTTCCACACAGCTCATTCAGTCTGGTTCTTCTTGGTTCCGGTTCTTCTTAGTTCCGGTGTTCCAACGCCCACTTCCGGTTTGCGGTCCACCGCCCACTTCCGGTTTGCGTTCCACACTGACCCGCACTTACTTCCGGTCCGGCTTCTCAATCTCGCTGTTACTACATTTGCTTCCTGAATCTTTGTCAAGGCATACATTGTTAACCATAAAAAGAGGATGGGAAGAGGGGGAGAGGAAGTCCCCATTAGAATATTGTATCAGTTATAATAATCACCACATTTAATTCTAAAGACTCTTATTTTATATTACTATGACTTTTATCTTTCTGTTCCTTAATACAGGGGGAGATTATAAGGGGAGGAATATTATAATGGGTTTGCTGTCATTATTGTCATTCCTATTCAGTAAGATTATAGCTGACCTAAGATGTTTCATATATCTATTATTACTGCATACTACAGAATATATGAATATAAAGTGTGGAGTTATATCTTCCATTCTTTTAGAATAGATCATCCTCATTTACTGTATATATAGGGACACTTAAAATCTTATTAATGAAATCCATTGTATTTCTAATAAAATAATTGTCTGCAGTAATATTATAAAAAATGACATGTTTCAAATTCCATATTCAGGCCTCTTGGTTCTAACGTATTAAGTCGGAAATTCCATCTAATTTCTGCTTTAGACAGTTTCAGGTCAAGATCTTCTCCTCTCCAGTCTCTCTTGATTTTTTCGATTCCAAAGAATATTAATCCCTTGGGATCATTTCTGTGTTTAATACGGTAATGATTTGAGACGTTATGTTTCTCATAGCCTTTAGCAATATTATTAAGGTGTTCGTTTATTCGGACTTCGAGTGCTCTTTTTGTCTTACCCACATAGTATTTATCACAGGGACACTTCAACGCGTATATGACGTATTTTGAATAACATGTTATTTTATCTCTGATCTTGAATTTATTCCCATTTGATCTAAATTGATCAATATGTTTCTTCTTATTCCCTGTTTTGCGACAATTTATGCAATCTCCACATCCATAATATCCTGGAGTGAGTCCAAACCAATTGACTTGTTCTCTCTCTTCTCGTAAATAGCTCGTAACTAATTTTTGTTTCAGATTGCCCCCCCCTGAAAATAATCCTTGGTTGTTCCGGTATTAAATCCTCAAGTATGGGGTCATCTTTCAGTAAGGGCCAATATTTTTGAATAGCTCTTTTAATATTCCTATTACCTCTATTATAATCTAATACTATTGGTAATTTTCTTCTCTATTCCTATTCTGTAATAGTGTACTTCTTTCCACTTCCTGTATCTCTTTCTTTGTTCTTTTCAGATCTTCATCATTATAACCCTTTTCTTTAAAATCTTATATTATTTTTCTTGTTTGTATATCGAATTCTTCAAGATCAGTACAGTTTCGACGGAGTCTCATCATTTGACCCTTGGGCACTGCTTTTTTTTTTGAATGAACTTTATTGAACACTAAGTTGTAATATATAATGATACACATATATAAAACTTCAAACTTCACACAATTCAGTATCCATTTTTATAACAGAAGGAGAAAAATAAAAAATATAAAAAATAAATAAATAAATAGATAACAAAACACCAAAACAACATAATGCAGTCGGCCCTGGCCCGGCCTAAAAGAAAAAAAAAAAAGGTGATAAAAGGAATTTGATATTCTTTAAACTTCCTTAGTACAATATAGAAACATCACCATCCTGCATCCAGCCAAGGTCCCCAAGTTTTATAATAAGATGGTAATGAATTTCAGACAAGAGCCGTCATTTCATCCATTATTTTACTATAAACTTTAGCTATGCTGGGCAATCGAGGTTGTTTCCAAGTTTCAGCCACAGCTCTTCTAGCAGCTAGTGTAATCTTAGCCATCAATCTATTTTCAAAGAAGGTTAAGTGGGGGATTGGTCTGGATAGAAGGAAAGCCCATGGATCCATTGGTACATTTTTGTTCAATACAGCAGATAATATATCCTGAATATCTAACCAGAATCTGGCGATAAGTGGGCAAGTCCACCACATATGGTAATATGAACCTCGCATTTGGCAAAACCGCCAACAAACATCTGGAACATTGTGGTTCATATGAGCTAATTGAGAGGGTGTTATATACCAGCGCATCACAGTTTTTACTGCTTGCTCCTGCAATGATGTACATATGGAAACCGAATTTGACATTTCCCAGATATCCATCCAGTCCTCTGTATCCAAAGTTTCTCCTATGTCGGCCTCCCAAGCTTTAATATAAAATAACTCTTTCCAGTCTTGCAATGAAGTGAGCACCTGATACAAACATAGAACATAGAAACATAGAAAGATGTCGGCAGATAAGAACCTTTCGGCCCATCTAGTCGCCCAATTACATGGATACTTTACCTGGATTTATCTTTTGTTTAGGATAGCCTTATGCCTATCCCATGCTTGCTTAAATTCAATTACTGTTTTGGCCTCTACCACTTCTACTGGAAGACTGTTCCATGTATCCACCACCCTCTCAGTAAAATAATGCTTCCTGATGTTACTTTTAACCTTTGCCCCTCTAATCTAAGACTATGTCCTCTTGTTTTGCTACTTTGTTTCCTTTTAAATATACTCCCTTCCTCTACCTTGTGGATTCCCTTTACGTATTTAAATGTTTCTATCATATCTCCTCTGTCTCGTCTTTTTTCCAAGCTGTACATGTTAAGATTATTAAGCCTTTCCTGGTAACTTTTCTCCTTCAAGCCGTACACCATTTTAGTAGCCCTTCTCTGAACTCTCTCTAAGGTGTCTATATCCTTCTGGAGATACGGTCTCCAGTACTGCACACAGTACTCAAGTGAGGTCTCACCAGTGCTCTGTACAGTGGCATGAGCACTTCCCTTTTCCTACTGCTAATACCTCTCCCTACACAACCAAGCATTCTGCCAGCATTTCCTGCTGCTCTATTACATTGACTATGTTTCATCTCTGCAAAGGCGTTCAAAAAAAGACAGCTCCGATAAAGCTGCGGCCTTAACATGGGGGCAAGTTGCGTAAGATTTGATTTGCAAAATCCGTTTAAAAGAAAGGCCTGGGTCTGGAAAGGACTGAAGCAAAATTCCTTTTGGATAGAGCTGATATAACCTGCACACACCTTTCTCCAAAAAACATTTAAATGGTCCACTTGTAAGTCCCGGGGTAAAGTCCTTAGTGCCAAATATTGTGGACATTGGAGAGGGATAGGAGGTCAAATCGCACTTCAATGCCATTTTATTCCAGATTCTCACGGAGTTTAATATTGCCTGGCATGAGGTGATGAGCCCAGGACGATGTTCTCTACTCGTCCATATCCAATGTTGTAATATATTTGGGCACATAAGCGCAGTTTCCAAGTCCGCCCAACGTCGGGCACCCTTTGGTGAATGCCACGCAACCACTTGTGCTAACTGAGCAGCATAATAATAAGTGAGAAGGGAAGGCAATCCCAGTCCCCCCAATCTCTTTGGTCAATGTAATGTGTGATGTGCTACTCGTCTGCGTTTTCCAGCCCATACAAAGCTATCGATACAACGTTGCAATACATTAAAATCCTCACAAGATAGTGCTATTGGTAAAGCTTGAAAAAAATACAAAAAGCGAGGGAGAACATTCATCTTGATACAATTAACCCTACCTATCCATGAAATCATACTCTTACCCCAACATTCCAACTCTTTTTTAATAACCACAAAAAGAGGTGTATAGTTTGCTACATACAGTGTGGAATGACAAGATGTTAGACGGGTACCTAAATAGGTAATCTCAGTTTCAGATACCTGAATTAACGCAGAGTTTAAAATTTCCTGCAACTCGTCGGATGGAATTGCCACCGGTAGAGCCTCTGACTTAGACACATTTATCGTATATCCTGACAGAGCTGCAAACTCCGAAAGTCTATCCAACAATCGAGGTAAAGTTGAAAGAGGGTGAGTCAAGGATAACTAAACATCATCCGCATACGCAGAAAGTTTATAAGTCTCAGCCCCCACCTGGAATCCCATAATAGATGGATCCTCTCTGATCATCTGCAATAGAGGCTCCAAAAAAAGAGCAAAAAGGGCAGGGGATAAAGGACAGCCCTGTCTGGTACCATTCCACACCCGGAATGGAACCCTGTCTGCCCCTGGTATCAATATCTGGGCTCCTGGGGAGTTGTATAGCGCTAACACCATTTTCACAAAAGAAGGTGGAAATACTAAATGCTCCAGTAGAGTAAAAATAAAGGGCCATTCTGCCCTATCAAAAGCTTTTTCGGCGTCTAGCAATACAAATAAGGTGGGAATGTGATCCTCCCCAGCAAGCCAGATAAGGTCTATCGCCCGTCGAGTATCCTTGTGAACATTTTGTACTTGTAAAAGACAAGAATTGCGAAGTAAAACAGCAACCCCATTTCGTTTAGAAGTGGAGCTGGAAGTAAATACCCAAGAATAAGCTGGATCTGCAAGCCGAAAGGCCGCTGAAGTGTGGATCCTCGTCTCCTGTAAAAAGGCGATATCTATCTGTTTCCGTCTTAGATCCCGAAACAGCAACCTCCTTGTGCGTGGGGAATTCAAACCCTTCACATTAAGGGAAAAAAGTTCAGTATCAGGTAACATTAGAGACAAAACCTGGGAAAAAATCTAAGACCGTTACCTCCAATTCTCTCCCCCCCCCAACGACCACCTTTTCATAATTATTAAGTGGAAAGAGAGGAGCATACGCAATAGGTGGGGGAAAACAATTAGGAGGGAAAAAACAGAAAAGAACCAGATAACAAAATGATATGATTCGATAAGGCGAACATCTAACATAAGGGCCGGGCCGGGCCAAAACACAGGGACAAGTCCCGAGCGAATGGAAAACCCAAGAGAACAGAACAACGGGGATAAAGAAAAGAAAAGAAGCTAGCGAGTGGTACATGAGCCCAACCTCCTAGCCCCCTGATTAGGCGCAATCTAACAATAAACCTTTAACAGCTAAATATTATAAGATTAATCTTCATATCTACACCCAAGGTGAAAAAAGATAGAAAAACCTTTCAAAAAGATATTCTCTTTATATTTAATTATCACTTATCGTGAAACAGACAAGCGTTTAATCATAAATTAAGCACAACCTAATACCCACACAAAACGTACAATAATACTTAATAAACATTGTGATAAGGGCATAACCCCCTTGACAAGCAGAGGAGATCCAATGTTATAACCTACGTTTTCCTGTCTCAGGTCACAGGTGGAGACCATTCCTTTGGAAGGCAGGGCAGGGATTCTGGAGGAAAAAGAAGTAAGATAGCTTCTGGAAGTCTTGAGCTTTATAAAGGTGTGTACAGGTGTATAAACAGTGATTATGCGTAACGGATATACGAAAAGGAAACCCCCATGAATATCTGATTTTATTTGCTCGCAGGACCTCAGTTACAATCCGCCACTCTCTCCTCTTTGCTGGAGTCGAAGGGGCCAGGTCTTGAAAAAATTGGAGTGTACCTCCTTCATGCTCCACTGTTTGATGTCTGACGGCTCGAAATAGAGCTTCTCGTGTGGAAAAATCGTGTGGTCTAGCTACTACATCTCGAGGTGCTGTATTTTTCCCCCATTCCCTCCCTTGTGTACAATGGATCCGATCTATTAAATATCGATCTGGAGACAAGGAAGGCAATAACCGTTTCACGATACCTGTGAATGTGGCTTCCAGCTGATTATTAGGCACTCCTTCAGACAAGCTTCGGAGACGTATATTGTCGCATCTCGATCTGTTTAACTGATCCTCTAAAGCATCCTCCAAAGCGGTAACTCTAGTGGCCAGGGACTCAGCGTATTGAATAATTTCATTATGAGCATCTACTATTAGCTCTGTCCTTTCCTCTAGATGAGCGGTGCGAGACCCTATTGCCTGAACTTCTGTTGTAAGCATCTTTGTAGTACGAGCAAGTTCTAAGGCAATAAAATCCTGCAGCTGCTGAATATCCTGCCTGGTTGCCAGGCCTGATTCCTCCACTGCACCCTGGGGACCTGGACTCAGAGACAGACTCCTTCGCTGCTCAGCGGGTTCCACACCTCCCTCACATTCCTCTCCGCCATCTTGCTGACCTCTTACTGCCCGGGATTTCGCCTGTTCAAAAATTGGTGCTACTGGTGCTACTGCAGCTCCGTCCAGGCATTTCTTTCTAGGAGCCTTTGCTGCCATCTCAGCTGTCTCAGACCCCTTCCCGCAATCTGGGGCAATGCATGGGTGTAGAGGCTTTTAGAAAATAGTTTGCTCTCAATAAATCATGCAGCGTCTCAGGAGCTCTTGCTCACACACCTTCCTCCACTGCCAGCTCAGCTCCACCTCCCATAAAATCACCCTTGGGCACTGCTTTTAACCAGGGTGGGTAATGGTCACTGTCCACGCCAATATAGCTATTGACGTTGACTTCTTTAAAATATGTTCTTGTCTTAAGATTTCCATTCTCAACATAGATATCCAAGTCAAGATATTCTACTCTTGATTTACTGATCTTGGAATCTAAGTGTATACCCCATTGGTTAGTATTCAGATGAAAAATAAAATCCTGCAGACTCAGTTCTTCTCTTCTCCATACTATCAGAATATCATCGATATATCTTCTATATAGGACCAGGTGTTGCCCCCAGCCATGACCAGTGCATACTATCTGGTTCTCCCAGTATGCCATGAACAGAATGGCATAGCTGGGGGCAAACCTGGTCCCCATAGCTGTCCCCATCAATTGTAGATAATATTTGTTATCATACCAGAAGTAATTATTTTCAAGGATTAATTTGATCCCTTCAATGACAAATTTGTTTGGTTCTTCTTCAAACTTGCCCAGTTCTTTAAGGAAATATTGTGTTGCCTCACATCCCAATTGGTGGGGGATTATTGTATAAAGGGAGTTAACATCACATACTGCTGAGGGGCGTGGCTAGCCGGCAGCACGAGCGGTCGCATGGTGTGAGAGCTCCGTGAACGGCGCTCGGTTCCCTCAGTCCTGCGGCACATCCAGCGGTCCTACCAAGCCCATCTTACCTCCCTGGTGACCCTGATACCCCTCTGCACTGAGATGGCTCCTCCGAAGGCACAGCGGCAGCTGGACGGACAGCGTTCGAGCAGGCTGGAGAAAGGCTGCAAAATCCAAGATGTCGGCTCCCCGACATCCGGCTCCTCTCTGTCAGGATTAGAACCGGAGGAACCATGTGCATACCACCTCTCAGAGACATCCCCAGCCTCAGAAAAGTCCATGCATGATATGCTGCAGGGTCTCTGTTCCACTCTTCAAGCTGATTTTAAAGAGGCGCTGCAGGAGCTGCACAGGGTTGTTCAGGACTTGGGTGAGCGAACTGATAACCTCGAATCTAAATCTGATGATATTTGTCTGGCTCACAACGACTTAGTGGATAGACACCAGGCCTTGCAAGCGGCCCACGAGGCCTTAGCCACGAAGGTTGCTGACTTAGAGGACCGCTCACGCAGAAACAACGTGCGACTTCGGGGTGTCCCAGAAGCAGTGGTGGTGGCGGATTTACCAGCGTATATTTTGGAGGTTTTTCAGATCTTACTCCCCTCAGCTACCCCCAAGATTTACTCCTGGACCGGGCACATAGATTGCCCAAAGCAAAAAAACCTCCCATCTGATATCCCCCGGACGTTATTGTGAGAATTCACTTTTACCACATTAAAGAAGCTCTATGGCGGCTGCTCGGAGGAAGCCCGCTCTGCCAGCACCGTATGAGGCCCTGTTACTGTTCGCTGATCTTCTCGGCGCTGACCTTGGCAAAAAGAAGGGAATTTTACCGATTACAAAGCTCCTTCGAACACGAAAATGGCTTATAGATGGAGTTTCCCGACCAAATTGCTGGTGTGGAAAGAAGGGAGGCTTCATACCATCTCTGAAGTGTCACCGGGCATGCAGCTCCTCCAAGAGTGGGGCTAGTGCAGAGTACCACTCTCCCCACGGGCGGCAACACAGTCCCCAATTAAGGTATTCCCAGAATGGCACAGAGTCAGGCCAAAATGAGCGGCTGTTTTCATATAATTTTTCTCCTACATGCAGCCTCTGGACTTTCTGGTGACGTCTCCCCCTTTCCATGAGCTGACCACTCTTCTCCAATGCTCAGGAACTGAGCGCCATGTTTCCTTAATGGCTCACCACAGTTGTTGACTTGTTCGAGCTGTTTGTGTTTCCCTGGGGATCCAGGGATACCCCTCCTTGTGGGACTTTTATTACCTGGCTCATTGCCATGCTTTATTTTACCAAGGCGTCTTACCTCCCACTTTACTGCGGGCTCGCAGTGCTATTTTTACTGTCCTTGTTATTCATGCATTTTTCTTTTAAACATTTTTCTCTCTTTCTACTTTTATTTTTTCTGGACAATGTCATGGTTCACTTATGTGTTTGCATTGGACTCCTGGAGGTCAGGACCCATGGAGAGAGTATGGCTTGGGGTTTATCTTTTCAGTATGAGCTTGTTCCGTGACTTCCTTATGGGTTCTTCCCCTGAATTGACGATTTTTTCATTGAACGTCAGGGGTTTGAACGTCCCATTTAAGCGCCATTGCCTATTTCGAGACTTACACCTGCAGTGGTATGTTTGCAGGAGACGCATTTTCGGTCCCAGGATGCTCCACGTCTCCGGTCCCAGGTGTACCCTGAGGATACCACTCTATGTCTCCCACGAAATCTAGAGGAGTTTCCATCCTTTTTCACAGGATTGGCTGTTTCAGTGTACATCTCAATACCAAGACAGGGAGGGGAGAATGTTGATTTTGACGGTCTCTTAATGGTGCCCCTGTGACGATTGTTAATTTATATTTTCCAAATGCTAACCAAATGCAATTTATGTGAAAAAAGCTCATGCACAGGTTCAATCACTTAGCTCCGGAGCTCTGTATATCTGCGGTGATTTTAATGTGACCCCCAACCCGACGGTCGATAGCCAATCCTCTGGAGGTCGCCCCCCCTCTCGGAAGGTGCAATCTCTGGGTAAATGTCTGATAGACTTTCTGCATACTGCAGATTTATATGATGCATGGCGTATATCTCACCCCCAAATCAGGGATTATACCTATTATTCCCATGTCCACTCTTCGTACAGTAGGATTGATCTAGGCCTCATTCATCGCACCCTGATTCCAAACCTTTTAGATGCTAGGATAGGGCCCATAACGTGGTCTGACCATGCTCCTTTAACCCTTTCCTTTCGTGCCTCCTTCCCTGCTAGAGGTATGGGCTCGTGGCGGTGAACGACTCTCTCATCATTGACCCGGCTGGAAAAGATGAGACAGCACGCGTTCTGAAAGAGTATTTTTCCTTGAATGCTTCGGAAGAAGTGGCTATTTCGTCCGTATGGCTTGCGCATAAAGCCGTAGTACGAGGTCATTTTATTAGGCAGGGGACTTATAAGAAAAAACAAAGGGAAGTTAAAATGGCAGCTATCTTACAGCAGATAGATGCCCTAGAATCTCTAAATAAGGCTCAGCCAACTCTGGAGGTTGCCTCTGACTTGCTTTTCTTGAGGAAAGAACTGGAACACCTGAATTTGCAGGTGATGGAACGCTCGTTACGCAAGCTCAATTACGCTTCGTATACCCAGGGGAACAAGTCGGGGAAACTACTGGCTTCTAAACTAAGAGCTAAGCGTCTCCACACTAAGATCACACAAGTCGAATGCTCGAGAGGCGGACAGGTGAGGGATCCGACGCTGATTGTTTCAGAGTTTGTCCATTACTATGGATCCTTATATAATCTTGGCTCTGACCCAGCTGTTCCGTCCCCACAAAAAGAGGATATCTCTACTTTTCTAGAGGAGGCGTGCCTGCCGACCCTGTCCTCCTCTCAGCAAGTGGATTTGCTCGCCCCATTTTCGGAAGAGGAGATCAGTAAAGCAATCTGTGCTCTCCCGAAAGGTAAAGCGCCAGGCCCAGATGGATTGACCAACTTGTATTATCAAAAATTTGCCTCGGAAACTCACACCTACCCTCACTGGTTTATTTAATCATATTAAACTAACAGGCCAAGTTCCTCCGGAGATGCTTCTGGCTACTGTGATTTACACTCCCTTAAACCCGGTAAACCCCCACACATTGCGCGAATTTCCACCCCATTCTCTGCTGAATGTGGATATTAAGCATTATGCGAAATTGCTCGCATCCCGCATTGCGCCTCTGCTTCCTAAACTAATCCACCCAGACCAAACAGGGTTTGTACCGGGGCGGCAGACCTGCGACAACACTCAACGTCTTTTTGACATCATAGACCTAGCAAATAGATCGGGTGACCCAGGGCTTCTACTCTCACTAGATGCAGAAAAAGCCTTTGATCGCATGCATTGGGGTTTTTTGCATCAGGCGTTAGAGGCCTTTCTGTTCCCGGCCCCATTTATTTGGAGCATTATGGCTATATACTCTGCCCCCTCAGCGAAAGTTTTGAGCATGGGATTTTTATCACCGATTTTTCAAATAACCAATGGTACGCATCAAGGTTGCCCCTTATCTCCTTTAATATTTGTACTAGCCCTGGAGCCTCTAGCATCCCATATAAGATTAAACCGCTGATCTCTGGTTTATCCACCCCTGCAGGAGAACAAAAACTAGCTTTATTTGCAGACAACATACAGTTGTGTTCAAAATTATTCAACCCCCACTGAAATTGAGTGTTTTGGCCAGTTTGACATTGATTTTGATCATTCATCATCTTGCTTACAATTAAATCAAAGAGCACGTTTAGTCAGACAAATATCATAACATTTATAATGAAATAAGCACAAATGTCTTTCTGTGCTCACATCATTATCAGTTTTATTCAACCCCCAAGTGACATTCAATCTTTAGTACTTAGTACAACATCCTTTACAGTTATAACAGCTTTTAAACGTGAAGCATAGCTGACACAAGTGTCTTGCAGCCATCTACGGGTATCTTCGCCCCATTCGTCATGGGCAAAAGCCTCCAGTTCAGTCACATTCTTAGGCTTGCGCACTGCAACTGCTTTCTTTAAGTCCCACCAGAGGTCTCAATCGGATTTAAGTCAGGTGACTGCGATGGCCACTCCAAAATGTTCCAGCCTTTAATCTGCAACCATGCTCTAGTGGACTTGGAGGTATGCTTGGGATCATTGTCCTGTTGAAATGTCCAATGTCTCCCAAGCCTCAGGTTTGTGACGGACTGCATCACATTGTCATCCAATATCTCCTGGTACTGAAGAGAATTCATGGTACCTTGCACACGCTGAAGCTTCCCTGTACCTGCAGAAGCAAAACAGCCCCAAAGCATGATTGACCCCCCGCCATGCTTCACAGTAGGCAAGGTGTTCTTTTCTTCATAGGCCTTGTTCTTCCTCCTCCAAACATAGCGTTGATCCATGGGCCCAAACAGTTCTAATTTTGTTTCATCAGTCCACAGAACACTATCCCAAAACTTCTGTGGTTTGTCCACATGACTTTTGGCATACTGCAGTCGACTCTTCTTATTCTTTGGAGACAGCAAGGGGGTGCGCCTGGGAGTTCTGGCATGGAGGCCTTCATTACGCAGTGTGCGCCCTATTGTCTGAGCTGAAACTTCAGTACCCACATCTGACAAATCTTTTCTCAGTTCCTCAGCAGTCACACGGGGACTTTTCTCCACTCTACACTTCAGGTAGCGCACAGCAGTCGAAGTCAGCATCTTCTTTCTGCCACGACCAGGTAACATTTCAACAGTGCCCTTTGCCTTGAATTTGCGAATGATGCTTCCTATGGTCTCTCTTGGTATGTTTAACATCTTTGCAATCTTCTTATAGCCATTGCCCTTCCTGTGAAGAGTAATCACCTCTTCTCTTGTCTTCCTGGACCATTCTCTTGACTTCACCATGTTTGTAACCACACCAGTAAATGTCTAGAAGGAGCTGAGTATCACAGTCATTTTAAAGCTGCCTAATTGGTGCTTATTATGCTTTATTGCTGCTCCGTGACATCCACAGGTGTTTTCAATACCTGATTGAAAACACTTGAATGAACCTCTGTTCTTCAGAGTGGTAGTCTTTAAGGGGTTGAATAATTGTGTCAATGAAGAATTCACAAAAGAAACATTTACTACTGTATTACAAAACCAATTGATGTCATTTTAGTTGCATATGGTTCTTTAAAAAGTCCTTGTAGGATTTCATTCTGAATACAATTACAAATGTCACTAAATTCCCTAAAACCCTTTACAGCATTGGGGGTTGAATAATTTTGAACACAACTGTACTTCTTTACCTCTCTGACCCGGAGACCTCCCTACCCCCTCTTTTTACTCTGCTAACTAGGTATGGCCAGCTATCATATTATAAGAACAATGTTAGTAAGACTCAAGCCCTTCCCTTGCATATTCCAAATTCGTCACTTCGCACTCTCCACAATAAATATTCGTTTGACTGGCGCACGGATTCCATTAAATACCTGGGCGTTTTCCTATCTAAAAATATAGTCCAACATAATTTTGTCCCTCTATTGCAGAATATTGAGAAACAAATGCAGTCGTGGCAGACGGTGGAGCTGTCCTGGTTAGGCCGCATGGCGTCTTTAAAAATGACAATCCTCCCGCAGATTCTATATTACTTCCATAATGTTCCAGTTTTTCTCCCTACCTACCTCCTGGCAAGGATGCAACGTTTATTGTTTGCCCACATTTGGAAACGAAAACCCCCCAGGATTTCGGCTACTGCTGTGACGACCCTGACCAAGCTGGGTGGTCTGGGATTTCCTGATCTCCTAAAATATCATAGAGCGTCGCTGCTAGCTCAACTGATAGCTGCACTACACGCAGTAGAACCCCCACGGTGGTTACGCTTAGAAAATGCGGTGGTCTCCCCTAACACCATTCATGATTTCATGTGGTATGACCTCCTCCCCAGGAGCAAAATGGGAGGAAAACTTCCTTCTTCCTACCTTTCAATCCTGACTTGGCGGCAGTGGGGTAGACCCTTACTTAAGCCTTTTCACCCACTCAGTTTTGCGCCTCTTAGCTTTCTCAGCAGTCTCTCCCCCGACTTACACCTGGCACCCTGGATACTCCAGGGAGTAACCCTTATCCACCATTTACTTACTCTAACCACTATTAAGCACTTCCCAGATTTAATCCAGGAATATGGTATTCCCTCGAAAGAACTGTTCACCTATCTCCGTATTAAGCACATCCTGCTATCCCAGAAGGTTGCAGTGATCCCTATGATGGAGGCCACAGCCTTTCATAGGCTCTGTCTAGGAAAAAAAAGCTCAGCTAAACTGCTATCTTTATGTTACCGCAGTTTGCTATCTCCCCCTAAAATACGGAAATTACCATATATGTCGAGATGGGAACAAGAACTGAACATGACCTTCTCGCAGGAGGACTGAGTTTATGCCACGTCCTCAGTATATAAATTATCGCGTAGTACTGGCATGCGGGCGGCACATCTTAAATTGTTATATCGTTGGTACCTTACCCCGTCCAGATTGCGACATTTCTCAAAGAGTTCGGAACTATGCTGGCGCTGTTCGGTGGATAAGGGTTCGCTCCTTCATATTTTCTGGTCATGCCCGAAAATTAGCCCCTATTGGGATGCAATCCGTCGGTTAATCAAATTGTGCACTTCAATAGAGGTTCCCCTAAACCCTGAAACTTACCTGTTACACTTCCTCCCTACTAATATCCCATTGTCCCCAAGAGGACTGATCTCTGCTATTCTGGGGGTTGCCAAATTAGCTCTAGCCAGTCATTGGCGGTCGTCTTCTGCCCCTACAATCCATGAAGTATTGACTCGTCTTGATAATATACACATGTATGAAAAAATGTTTGCTACAGCTCGAGATACTCTCATGCTGCACCATGATACGTGGGATGGCTGGGTGTCTTTCCGATCCTCCGGAACTGTGGTATAATGTATGATGAACCATGTCTTTCTTTTTTTTTTTTTTTTTTCTTATCTTTTCCTTTCTTTTCTTGCCTTTCTTCCTTTCCTTCTTTCTTTTCTTCTTCACTGTTAACTTTAGGTAGTTACACATTTTAAAAATTCAAGTACTGTATTTTACTGATTGGTGCTCACCTTCATGTTCATGTTTAACCTCATGCCAACTGGTTCTGCGTGACCCATACTGCCAATTCTATGTTATGTTATGCATCTTACTGGTGCTTAATAAAAACCTTTATATTGAAAAAAAAAAAAAAACATACTGCTAAAATTAAGTCGTCTAACCACACTAAATTTTCAAGTTCACGTATAACTGCCGTTGCTATTCAAGTTTATCAAACATTTCCAGGCGAGTTCCATACTCCTGAAGATGAACAACCTGTCCGCTGTGCGTTATATCAACCATCTAGGTGGCCCCAGGTCCAAACAGTGGGCAGACACAGCAAAATCTTTTGAGGATTTTTCCTGTCTCACAGTATCTCAGTCCAGGCCAATACATTCCATGGTTCAGCAATGTAACGGCGGACTGGAATTCAAGATATCTGATAGACTCCAGTGATTGGAGGTTAGACACCAGGGTATTTGCCAGTTTGTCATTCCTCTGGGGTCCCTTTTCTATAGATTTGTTGGCTTCTCGCCTCAATACTCTTTTACCACAATATTACAGTTGGAAACCAGACCCCATGGCCTTAGCCACGGTTGCACTGGTCCAGACCTGGATGCTAGGGATGCTTTCCCTCCATTCATTCTCATTTCAACAGTAATAAGACTAGTACAAGCACAATTAGCTACAGTAGTAAATACTGGGGCCTTGAGAGCTAGGGAAGTCCTCCTCTTCCTCCCGCTGCTCTGTCTCTAGTGCCACATCTATAATTCCCCGCAGAGTGCGCTCCAGCAGGACCACTAAAGGAATTGTCACTAGTTACCTAAGCTTTGAAGTAGCATAATAAGAGCCTCCGTGTCTTGTGGGATAATTCCCAGATTCCCCTATTATCATGATGGGGAATCATAATTATAATAAAAGACATGGAGGCGAGTATTATCCCACCCTGATAATTGGGTTATTCCCACCCTTTATATTTGGTTATTAGGTTTCGATGGTTCAGTAGTCAGTACGTTTTTTTTTCAAACTTTCTTAATATAAGCTCTTGGTGATCGTTAATACATTTATGTTCCGACAGCCTAAACTTCATGTCGAAGCTTTCATTGGATGATGAAGAGTGCTTCCGTTGTTCTGTTCGTTGGAGAAGAGCTTGAGCTTCATGTTGGAGTTTGCGTTGAAGGCTTGAGCTTTGTGTGGAAGTTTTCGCTGGAGAATGAATATTCTTCCATTGTTCGGTTTTATTGAAGAAGATGTTAGCCTGCCTTGCATCAAGAAAAGAGGAGGAGTCAAGGGTAACCAGGGAATTTATGGAGCGGTCTACCGGACGATTGGACAGCAGGGAGCTGGACTGTACCATTACCTGCTATTGTTATATGTATTGTTAAACTGTATTTTTCTCTCAATACTTTTGTTGTTGTATTTGAGAGATTTTCTTTGCTGCTATCGGATTAAGTAAAGAAAAGATAGCATAATACTCGCCTCCGTGTCTTTATTATAATTATGATTCCCCGTCATGATAATAGGGGAATCCTGAATACCACTCAACACCAACTGGTTTCAAGACCAAGAGGCTGCAGAGCGAAAGCACTTTAACTCTTTGTACATAGATATAGAGACTTAAGGCTTGAGCATAACGCTAGTTACCTCAGACAAAGGAAAGTAACGTTTTGCGAACAGCAAGTTTTGTTTCGAGCATTAATTAAAAATTTGTTAAATAGTGACAACATATCTAACCCGACCCTGCCAGGTACCCCAGGTGCCCTTTTACCTATGCCCAGACAAATAATCCGGCAGCCGGACGCCCTTATTGCAGCTCTGTCGGCTGTTTCCTCAAATTTGGAGCATACCATGATTAGAGTGCTAGAGAATCACTCAGCCAGACGTTTATTTATAATTTCCCAACTTCAGATAGATTTTTATCTAGTGAGCAGCCAGGATAATGAGGTCCCTGAGACTTCAAAAGAGGGAGAAGAGCAAGTTGGAGTCTACATTGAAGGTTTTAACTTCCTGTTGGAGTTTGTCAAAGGATGATTACTCTTCCATTGTTTCGATTTCGTTGAGGAAAATGTTAGACCGTCTCACATCAAGAAAAGAGGAGGAGCCAAGGGTTACCAGGGCGATTTATGGAGCGGTCTACCGGACGATTGGGCAGCAGGGAGCTGGACTGTACCATTACCTGCTATTGTTATATGTATTGTTAAACTGTATTTTTCTCTCTAAATACTTTTGTTGTTGTATTTGAGAGATTGTTCTTTGCTGCTATCGGCTTAAGTAAAGAAAAGATAACATAATACTCGCCTCCGTGTCTTTATTAGAATTATGATTCCCCGTCATGATAATTGGTTTCCGAGCTGGAGCATAGTTCCATGAGATTTACAGGTATGTCCCGGGCAGACGCCCAACGTACTAGCAGCTGTAGAAAGGCTTTTGCTTCCTCCTGGGTCAGTGGCTAATCTGTCAGGGACTTTAAGGACATGAGGTTCCATGCAGGGCCGGACTGGGGATAAAAACCAGCCCTGGAAATAATTTCATACCAGCCCCATAGCATTATTATACCAGCTCAATGTCATTATTATGTTATTCATAAAAGGGAAAACCATGCATTTTAAAACACATTTGAAGAGTATTATCTATACTATAAAAGAGTTAGGGCTGGCGTGTCCGTCGCCAAAACCCTACTGCGCAAGCGCGCAACCTGCGGCGGTTGGCTGCGCGCGCAACCTGCGGCGGTTGGCTGCGCGCGCATCCAACGGCCGCGGCACGCGCACAGCCGGCGTGCGAGAGGGACAAAACAAATCCGATCCATTGGAGAGGCGCACAGCACAACGCCTCTCCAATGGATCGGATTTGTTTTGTATATCCCCTCCTTGCCGGCCTCAATCTCCTTCGTGCCCGGCCTCCATCTCCTCCGTGCCCGGCCTGCATCTCCTCCGTGCCCAGCCTGCCATGCATATTACCAGTCTGCCATGCATATTACCAGTCTGCCATGCACAATACCAGCCTGCCATGCATATTACCAGTCTGCCATGCATATTACCAGTCTGCCATGCACAATACCAGCCTGCCATGCATATTACCAGTCTGCCATGCATAATACCAGTTCCCAGCCATATTACCAGTCTGTCATGCACAATACCAGTTCCCAGCCATATTACCAGTCTGCCATGCACAATACCAGTCTGTCATGCATATTAGCAGTCTGCCATGCATATTACCAGTCTGCCATGCACAATACCAGTTCCCAGCCATATTACCAGTCTGCCATGCATATTACCAGTCTGCCATGCACAATACCAGTCTGCCATGCACATTACCAGTCTGCCATGCACAATACCAGTCTGCCATGCACATTACCAGTCTGCCATGCACAATACCAGTTTGCCATGCATATTACCAGTCTGCCATGCACAATACCAGTTCCCAGCCATATTACCAGTCTGCCATGCATATTACCAGTCTGCCATGCACAAAACCAGTCTGCCATGCACAATACCAGTCTGCCATGCACAATACCAGTCTGCCATGCATATTACCAGTCTGCCATGCACAATACCAGTCTGCCATGCACAATACCAGTCTGCCATGCATATTACCAGTCTGCCGTGCACAATACCAGTTCCCAGCCATATTATCAGTCTGCCATGCACAATACCAGTCTGCCATGCACAATACCAGTTCCCAGCCATATTACCAGTCTGCCATGCATATTACCAGTCTGCCATGCACAATACCAGTCTGCTAGGCACATTACCAGTCTGCCATGCACAATACCAGTTTGCCATGCATATTACCAGTCTGCCATGCACAAAACCAGTCTGCCATGCACAATACCAGTCTGCCATGCATATTACCAGTCTGCCATGCACAATTCCAGTCTGCCATGCATATTACCAGTCTGCCGTGCACAATACCAGTCTGCCATGCATATTACCAGTCTGCCATGCACAATACCAGTCTGCCATGCATATTACCAGTCTGCCGTGCACAATACCAGTTCCCAGCCACATTACCAGTCTGCCAGCCATATTACCAGTCTGCCATGCACAATACCAGTCTGCCATGCATATTACCAGTCTGCCATGCACAATACCAGTCTGCCATGCATATTACCAGTCTGCCATGCACAATACCAGTCTGCCATGCATATTACCAGTCTGCCGTGCACAATACCAGTTCCCAGCCACATTACCAGTCTGCCAGCCATATTACCAGTCTGCCATGCACAATACCAGTCTGCCATGCACATTACCAGTCTGCCATGCAAAATACCAGTTCCCAGCCATATTACCAGTCTGCCATGCACAAAACCAGTCTGCCAGCCATATTACCAGTCTGCCAGCCATATTACCAGTTCGGCAGCCATATTACCAGTCCGCCAGCCATATTACCAGTCTGCCATGCACAATACCAGTCTGCCATGCACAATACCAGTTCGCCAGCCATATTACCAGTCTGCCATGCACAATACCAGTCTGCCAGGCAAATTACCAGTCTGTCAGCCATATTACCAGTCTGCCATGCACATTACCAGTCTGCCATGCACATTACCAGTCTGCTATGCACAATACCAGTTCCCAGCCATATTACCAGTCTGCCATGCACAAAACCAGTCTGCCAGCCATATTACCAGTTCGGCAGCCATATTACCAGTCTGCCATGCACAATACCAGTCATGCACAATACCAGTTCGCCAGCCATATTACCAGTCTGCCATGCACAATACCAGTCTGCCAGCCATATTACCAGTCTGCCAGCCAAATTACCAGTTCGCCAGCCATATTACCAGTCTGCCATGCACAATACCAGTCTGCCAGCCATATTACCAGTCTGCCATGCACAATGCCAGTCTACCAGCCATATTACCAGTCTGCCATGCACAATGCCAGTCTGCCCGCCATAATGCCAGTCTACCATTCATAATACCAGTGTCTCATAATACCAGTGTGCCTAAATACCAGCATGCCATGCCATGCATACCACGTGCCATTAAATATACGCATAATGTATACACTACAAAAAAAATGCCCGCCCAAGCCCAACACAATCTAAGGGACCCCATGAGCTTACAATCTAAGGGGCCACATGAGCTTACAATCTAAGGGGTCCCACGAGTTTACAATCTGAGGGGTCCCACGAGTTTACAATCTGAGGGTCCGGTTCCCGTGAGCTTACAATCTAAGAGGGAAGAGGAACCTACTCTAATATATAAATTCCTTTGTAATGCGCTGTCAGCTGTGCGCGCACCCATCACAGCTGCTCAGTTGGCCCTCCTGTTGCGGATGGGATGGCGATGGACGCGTTATAAACGTATTTATATAGAGAGATACTCTTGGATAGGACATTGAAAAAAAACTATGTGGACGTGAATTCTGACCTGGCGACAACAACAATAGACTGCCCTCTGGGCAGATTTCCACCTAGTATATAGATAAGACAGATGTGAAAGCACATAGGGACAAGAACAATCCACTTATCGCTATGGTGATATGCCCGGACTGACCAGGGCCAGTTTAATATCGGAGCTAATGGAGCTGCAGCTCCATGCCCCTGCACCAAAATAGTAGTGTACCATTAGTGTGGGGGGGACTAGAAGGGCAACTGTCTCGAGTGGCACATCAGGAGAGGCAGCAGTAGGCCATGACACAAAAATGACATTAATAGGGATAAGGTAGAGGCAGGGTCGGCCCAAGACATTGTGCTGCCTGGAGCGAAGGCTGAAATACTGCCCCCTAAAATGACACCCACACACCCTGAATTTATGGAGGAGCCCCTGAAAAGACATCCAAACCCTGAATATATGGAGGAACCCCTAAAAAGACACTTGCACACCCTGAATATATGGGGAGCGCCTAAAAAGACACCCGCACACCCTGAATATATGGATATATCTGCCCCTAGTTCACATGGATATATATATATTTGCCCCAGCTCACATGGGTATATATTGCCCCGAGGCCAGCTCATATGGGTATATATTGCACCCAGGTCAGCTTATATGGGTATATATTGCCCCCAGGCCAGCTCATATGGGTATATATTGCCCCCATGCCTGCTCATATGGGTATATTGCCCCCAGGCCAGCTCATATGGGTATATATTGTACCCAGGTCAGCTTATATGGGTATATATTGCCCCCAGGCCAGCTCATATGGGTATATATTTCCCCCAGGCCTGCTCATATGGGTATATTGCCCCCAGGCCTGCTCATATGGGTATATATTACCCCAGGTCAGCTTTTATGGGTATATATTGCCCCCAGGCCCGCTCATATGGGTATATATTGCCCCCAGGCCAGCTCATATGGGTATATATTCCCCCAGGCCTGTTCATATGGGTATATATTGCCCCCAGGCCAGCTTATATGGGTATATATTGCCCCAGGCCAGCTCATATGGGTATATATTGCCCCCCCCTGGGATGGAGAGGTCGCTCAGGTGAGGTCACTCTCACTCGGAGGAGCTCGGAAGAGTTGGCTGAGCAGCGCCTTAGCGAGATGCTGACGTGGCTGGCGCTGGGCGACCTCCCTGATCCTTCTCATCTCGTGACTCGTCTCGACTCTGTCCTCAGCGCGGTGCCTGCGCACTATCACTGTGACGGTGTCAACGTAGGGAGGGCGGCGCCAATGCAGCGTGCGTGCATCCCATTTACCAGCATGATGTTCGCTGGGTGGGACGCACGCTGCAGCAGCTGTCAGTCCGGTGGCCCCTCTCCCCTCACGAGCGCCGAGCGGAGGGACCTAGTAGTGCCCAAAGCCCGCAGGCACTGACAGGTGGCAGCCAGGCCGCTGGCCGGCGGTCGCACTCGCAAGCCACTGCTGACCGGCCAGCGGCCACTAGCCACTAGTACCAGCCCGCGGTTTCTCTTGTGATGCTGCAGGCGGCACAATTATTGCAGCAGCCTACCAGGATACCTCCCGGTATCCCGGTAGGCCAGTCCGGCCCTGGTTCCATGCCAGAAGGGGTGTGAGAGTGAATGGAAAACATAGGGGTGGAAAGCCCTGTAACATGTATACTTTGTTCATGCTTGATCTTCTGTTTCATCAATTATCCCACAAGACACAGAGGCTCATATTATGCTATCTTTCCTTTACTTAAGCCGATGGCAGCAAAGAAAAACTCTCAACTACAACAACAGAAGTATTTAGAGAGAAAAATACAGTTTAACAATACATATAACAATAGCAGGTAATGGTACAGTCAAGCGCCCTGCTGTCCAATCATCAGGTAGACCGCTCCATAAATTCCATGGTAACCCTTGACTCCTCCTCTTTTCTTTGCTGCTCGTCGAGATAAGAGGAGTATTAGCAGCAAACTCAATATTAAAACTTCACTGTAATTTATTGTCTAGATATATACATATATTCTGTTTCCTTACATTAGATTGCAGGATCAGAAACAACATGGGTTTACCTCAGGGAGATCATGCCAAACTAATCTTATTGATTTTTTTGATTGGGTAACAAAAATAATAGACACAGGTGGTGCAGTAGACATTGCTTATTTAGATTTCAGTAAGGCTTTTGATACTGTTCCGCATAGAAGGCTTATCAATAAATTGCAATCTTTGAGCTTGGATTCCAATATTGTTGAATGGATTAGGCAGTGGCTGAGTGACAGGCAACAGAGGGTTGTGGTAAATGGAGTTTATTCGGCGCAAGGTCTTGTTACCAGTGGGGTACCTCAGGGGTCAGTACTTGGACCCATTCTCTTTAATATTTTCATTAGTGATATTGCAGAAGGTATTAATGGAAAAGTATGTCTTTTTGCTGAAGATACAAAGATTTGCAACAGGGTTGACGTTCCTGGAGGGATCAGACAAATGACAAATGATTTAGGTAAACTAAAAAAATGGTCGGAGTTGTGGCAATTGAGCTTTAATGTGGATAAGTGCAAGATAATGCACCTGGGACGTAAAAACCCAAGGGCTGAATATAGAATATTTGATACAGTCCTAACCTCAACATCTGAGGAAAGGGATTTAGGGGTCATTATTTCAGAGGATCTAAGGGTAAGTAGTCAATGTAATAGAGCAGCAGGAAATGCTAGCAGAATGCTTGGTTGTGTAGGGAGAGGTATTAGCAGTAGGAAAAGGGAAGTGCTCATGCCACTGTACAGAGCACTGGTGAGACCTCACTTGGAGTACTGTGTGCAGTACTGGAGACCGTATCTCCAGAAGGATATAGACATCTTAGAGAGAGTTCAGAGAAGGGCTACTAAAATGGTGTACGGCTTGAAGGAGAAAAGTTACCAGGAAAGGCTTAATGATCTTAACATGTACAGCTTGGAAAAAAGACGAGACAGAGGAGATATGATAGAAAGATTTTAATACGTAAAGGGAATCCACAAGGTAGAGGAAGGGAGTTTAAATCTATTCTATTTACTGGTGAACCAATATTCTGCACAAGATGGCTGCCTGGCTCATAGTAACAACCATCCTTCTGCCTGATTCTCCTTCATTCCCCCCTTGGCTCAAGTGTCAGGATCTCTTTCCTGGCACTTGTAGCCATTACACTCCACTATCCTGAATCTCTGCATACTGGGGGGGCTCTCCGTTCACTGGGAACATTCCCTGTGGAATTATCAGTGGTATCTTCTGTGTTTGTGTGGGTGTCAGTGCTGTCTTGCACAGTGGCCATATGCATAGCCCTATGCGGTATATCAGTATCCCTATGATCAAGATCACCACTATCATGAGTATCATGGATCCAATCCGTGAGATAAATCTCAAGATGGAACCAAACCATTCTCCCATTGCTCCAAACCCACGGAGCGGATTCCAGCCTTCGGCAGCAATCCTCCTGGCTATACCCTGCAACTGTGCTACCTTCTCTTGGTGATCTTGAATTACCTGGTAATAATCTGGGACTTCATGTGTAGTGTTTCTGATGAAGGTGCAACATTCATAGTGCATTGTCATTTCACACAATCCATTCAAGGCCGCACTGATCTGCTCAAGCGCCATATCATGTATCATCTGCACCTTTCGTAACTCACGCATTTCCAGATTCAGCAGCTGGATATCCATACTGGTCCTATTCAGAATCTCATCCATCAGATTGACATAGCTATTCAATCTCCTCATCATCTCTCCTCCCCATCCAGTCCATGCTGGCAACCATGCCCATATTCGATCCATCTTCGCAAACAATTCTCTCTTCGGTCTTTCAAACACCAGTGGGTACCTAGGGTGTAGTTCTGTGTCTTTGTTTGTGTCTTCTCCCCTTAGTCTCTGGATTGGGACCAGCTTAGCCAAATAACACATTCCCGTTATTGTTGGTGGTACCCATGTGTAACACACCCTTTCACAGCACACCTGGTACCCTCCTTTCACTATAAATGGTGATGAATGTAGTGTTCCCTTTGATATCTCTATCGCAAAGTGTCTCAGCCGTCTCATCATATCCACTGCACCTGCCTCCCATTGGTCACATTCCAATCACCGCCTCTTGGTCTCTAGTGAATTGCCTGCATCGTATGTATAAATAATTCGCCTTTTGTCCTGTTTTGAATATATAAATGTATGATGTCCAGTTGAACTGACTTGAGTTACATAACCCACCCTCGTTATTTTTTTATTTCTTTATCTGGTCCTAGTTGAAAACACCATTCTGGTGGATACACTGGTCCTATTATGGGGTACCGGGACTAACTGATTCTGTCTTTTCCTTGGTGCATTGACAGCATGTATTGTGACATTCCCTGATACAAACATACTCAAATTCATTGGAACAGAGGCAAATGGTATATGAATTGTCTCTGGGTGCAGTCTACTACACACCAGCATGCGGTTTGCCCAGACTTTTTAGCATAGTCATATTTGAATTGCACAAGTAAATGTCCTCTTGGGTTGGTTCCAGATAGCGCCTCTCGTTTTTGTCTCCACATGGTACGGTTCTCCATCACCGGGTGCGTACCATTCCAGATATGGGAAATATTCACTTTCCCCACATTGCCCGTACAATTAGGGCCTGCTCCACGCGAGAGTCCATAAATCAAATTAGCAAGATATAAAATCAGCACCACAAATGCCCCGAATGTCAGAATTCCTTGGGCAATTCTTTTCACAGTCACATAAACCCAATCCCTCCCCACCGGAATTTCAAAAGTAAAAAACATTTCTGGACGATCAAGGGTGGGGGCCGAGCCCCTAAAAAGCACCCTGTGGTTATCCCCCGTTGGCAGGTGGTCAGGGCCTGTGCCCATCACACCCATCTCGCTGGCGGGTGGTCAGGGCCTGTGCCCATCAAAACACCCACTTGTTGATCCTCTGAATCATCGGGGTTAGGATCATTTAGGTGCTCATGGCTGTGGTTTTTGTCAGCTTCAGCCTCAACGGATTGGTCTTGTCGGTAACGACCTTCCATGCTGGCTCAGGACTAGCTGCAGCTGCTTTCACTCTGGAGTGATGTATCCACGGGACCACCTCGGCAACCTTTACTGCTGTAGGGGTTGATAACAGGACAAGGTAAGGACCTCTCCATTTTGGACCCAGTGGATCATTTTTCCACTCTTATACCCATACTGAGTCACCCGGACAATACTTATGCAATGAAGGATACAGAAAATGCGGTATATTATCCCCACCCAAGTATTTAACTTCTGCATTGATTTACCCAGCATTACTACCTGATCATTTAGTTTAGTTTCTCCCAATGCCCGAAGGTCCCCCCTTAGTCCATTAATCAGAGGGGTTGGCCGTCCAAACATAAGTTCGTACGGACTTAGTTTCAATTGGGGGGTTGGTCTGCACCTAATGTGCAAGAGGACTATCGGCAGCAAGTCCAACCAGCCTAGTGACGTCTCTTGGCACAGTTTGGACATCAAAGTCTTTAGGGTACGGTTCATTCTTTCAACTTTTCCCGAACTTTGGGGCCTGTAGGCGGTATATAGCTTCCAGGTGATGCCCAGTAGCCGGGCAAGTTGTTGCAAACAGTTCTGGATACTTTTGGGAAATAGTATCGCCATGCGAAAAATAACAAATCTTGTCTGTCTTGTGAATCTCTTACTGCTGGTATGAAAAAGTTCATTGCACTTTTCTTCATTCTTGGCAGTCTGTTCTTGATAAGGATCTCCTTGAGGAAGAACCTCACCAGTGGGGCTTGATATTCTTCTGCTCCCAATTCTCCCAGACTGTGCTGACGCGAAATTTTCTGCTCGTTCAACTTCAGTTGTTTCTTTGTCTTCCTCCTCCCCCACTATTTTTACGCCGAAGAATTTCAGCATCATCTTGTAGACTCTGCGCAGTCTTTGCTGGACTTCTGAGGTGTTAACCATTAGGCGTGTCTCTTGCGGACTTAGGGAAATAGAGTAGAAATTTCGGCCTTGTGTCCGAGTTGGGAAAAGCCATTGGATATAATCATAATTGAGTTCTAACAGTTCATAATCATCTTGCCATTTGTGCCGTATTATTTCAATGAACTCGCCGTGGGGTTCAAACTTATTCAAATTCATATAGAACTCGTAATTTGGCATGGAAGGTTGAGGTTCTTGCTTGCAGATCAGTACTTTAGCTTGATCTTTTGTTGGCGGTGGCGGTTTTGCAGCTGCTTTTGCGGCCTGGTCCGCGCGTCTGTTACCTTTTGGAATTTTGTCATGGCCTTTTTGGTGGCCACGGCAGTGCATGATGCTGACAGCACTTGGTTTCCATACTGCTTCCAGGAGGGCCGCGATTTCAGCCGCATATTTGATTTGTTGTCCTGAAGACGTAAGTAGGCCTCTCTCTTTGTAGAATGCACCATGTCCATGGACTGTCATGAAGGCGTACTTGGAATCTGTGTAGATATTTACTCTTTTGCCTTCAGAAATTTCAAGGGCTTTGGTTAAAGCTGTTATTTCGGCCAATTGTGCAGATGTATGGCCTGGCAGTGGCTTTGCTTCGATAACTTCTTCTGTTGAGACTACTGCATAGCCGGAGACTTTCATCCCATCATCCATATAGCTGCTACCATCAGTGAATAGCTGTAGGTCGTATTTGTCTAGGGGTACGTCTTTCAAATCTGGCCTGCTACTGAACACTTCTTCCATAACTTGGAGGCATTCATGATCTGGATCCTCTTCACAGTCAGGCAGTAGAGTAGCAGGGTTTAAGGTAGCGATGAGGTCCAAATGAACCCGTGGATTTTCACACATCATGGCTTGGTACTTCGTCATCCGGCTGTTGCTGAACCAGTAACCTCCTTTCACATCCAGCAGAGCCTTGACAGCGTGGGCACCTTGACATGAAGAACTTGTCCAAGGGTCAGCTTGTCTGCTTCTGCTATCAGCATTGCGGTGGCAGCCACTGCTTTCAGGCATGGGGGTAGGCCGCTGGCCACAGGGTCGAGTTGCTTGGAGAGGTAGGCCACAGGCCTCAGCCATGAGCCAAAGGTCTGGACCAATACTCCTGTCGCTGTTTGATTATGTTCATGTACGAACAGCTGGAAAGACTTGCTGTGATCTGGCAGGCCCAGTGCAGGAGCTTCCATCAGCAAAGTTTTTAATTTCAGGAACGCTGCTGTTTGCTCTTCTTCTCAATAAAAGGGGTCTAGTTCTCCCCCTTGGTGGCTTGATGAAGCGGCTTGGCAATATCTGCGAAGTTGGGGATCCACAGGCGGCAGAAGCCTGCAGCTCCCAGAAACTCACGGACTTGTCTCCTGGTCTTTGTTGGGGTATGCGGCACACCGCTTCTTTCCTTTCTGCCCCAGTGCACGTTTGGTACCTGTTAACTGGAAGCCCAGGTATTTTACACTCTGTTTACATATTTGTGCTTTCTTTTTAGACACTCTGTAACCTGCTTGGCTTAGCAGATATAGCAAAGCTTTTGTGGCGGATAAACAGTCTCTTTCTGTGGGGGAAGCCAGTAATAAATCATCAACATATTGGAGTAACACTACTTTGTCTGGCTGACTGTGGCCTCGTTGACAGCTCGTAAATCTTGGACAGGGCAATACTCGTGTCCCTTCTTTCAGGACTGGCAGTAGGGGTGTGTTCCATGGTGACACGCAGAATTTTAATATTCCGTGATCTTTAAATCTCTATAAATATATCTGTATATTCTGCTTGGCTTTCTGTGGGATATAATATTGTCTTAGAGCCACCGGTGTTGCGCCGGGCTTTAATTCAACTAATCTGGGCGGGTTTTCCTCCCCCCCCACCTCAGGAATTCCAAGGAGTAGTGCGTGCGGATCCGGCGTGGCAGACAGAGTAGGTGCCGTGCGCCATTCTTCCTCCTTGACATAACTACTGCGATTTTCACAGATTGGGAGTTGTGCGGGCTGGCTGGATTATGCTGCCGAGCAAAACTGCTATCCTCCGGCAGGTCTAATTGAGCGTGACCCCCGGGAAAAAAACATAATTTGGGCTTGCAATTTGCAAAAAAATATCCCGCCCCAGGAGCTGGATGGGACATTCGGGCATATACACATACACATTGTGTAAATAATATTCTCAGAGATATTTTCCCGTAGCCCAAAACAGACTCTTAATACCACATCAAAAAAAACAATAAATAAATCATTCCATTGCCATAAGACCACTCCAAACATCTCATAACAATAAATAACCATTCCATCAAAAATAAACAAAAATACTTTTAAAACCAGTAAAAAAAATTACTTTAATTATTTCTCGAATTATTTTTTTTTTTTCTTTTAATATTAATTTTCTAACCGTTTCATATATTTCAATTTAATTTTAGCTCTGAACAAAACTAAAACTTTCGGAATAATATTAACACATATGTTTATATTTTATCTTTCACTCAACAGACTTCAGACAAATATTCTATTAACACACATTAAAATTAGCTAAACATAGTACGCTGCACAGATACACAAAGGGTTAGCTATCAGAGAGCAAAGAAAAACATCCTCCTTGGCATAACTACTGCAATTTTACTGACTCCCTCCCTTCCCCCTTTCAAACAGTCTGTCAGAAAGGAGGGGGCCTATACACCAGGGACGAAGTTCACCTCTCAGTCATTCTTACTTTTAATTTCTCTTTTTTTAATTCTACACCATAGTCATGAGTTTTATATAATGCTTCGAAATTCCGCACCATATATTCTAGGGGCGTCTCACCCTCCTTCACCTTCTTGGGCTTAGATGACCCGTTACCCATTATTACTCTTGAAAACAGTACTCTTTGCAATACAGATATATTATTTCAACAACAGTTAAAATCTACAGTCTGATACTTCAGTCAACAATTCCTTCGTATCTACAGTCGCCAGAAACGTACGTTCGGGGTCCAAACTCGTATTTGCTTCCTCGCGGAGCGAGTAGGCGCACGTTCACTCACAGCACTCGAGTCAATTCATTCACAACACATACCGTATCAGATGCTTTCATCACATAACAGAACATAAAGCACTTCAACTCTTTCCATTAGCCGAGGGCTCATTCCCTCTTCTGTGGCTCCTTATACCCCGTAATTTGAACTCTAACTCTTGACTGCTTGTGACTATGTGCACCCCGTTCCTTATCTATACTTCCATCTGCAATTCCAATCTGCTTTATAGATAATCTACCCACTCAGCACCACTATCTCTGCAGCTACCGCTGGCTCCACTATGAGCCCTTTTCACTACACGGCGTACACACTAGGCACTGACTCAGGCTCTCAGCCCAGTCACAGAAAATCCCTCCTCCTTTCCCTTTTACCCACGTGGCGAAGCTTTGTTTACAAAACACTGACTACTGACTTATGCAACTCCACGTAGCTACCTTCTCCCTCTCTTACAGAACTACCCTTTGATTGGCATTCAATTCCCCCGAATCCAGACACCCGCTAGCCACTCTGGCTCCTTAGCAATGTCAGCGCTATCAGCGGCGGGCTAGATATACCAATAGGATGGTGGCCATCGCATCCTCTTATCCGTCTATCTCAGTCGGACGTTTCCCTTAGATACCGGTATTTCCTTTAGACATACAAAACATAGAAGACACGTTACCTATCGCCGGCGCTGCTTGCTGTTTCCTCAGACTCAGTGGTGTCCCAGTTCCCTGGTCGGGGGTCCGTTTGGACGAGACGAGGTCCACTGAACAGAAATCCTGCTTGGCGCCTGCAGATGTCAGCTCACCTTCAACGGACGCCCAACCAGCGGAATTCTCGTGCACCTGCAGTCAATTTCGCCGCACTGTGTTCAGCAGCCGTTGCCTGTGTCTTGGCAAAAGGCCCGTTATCCCGGCTATCGAGACCCCAGAAATGTAACCGGAGTCAGACAGGTTCACTTTCATTAACGGCGCCGGACCAGACACAAGCAAGGATTGTCCAAACACGAGTCTCTTCAGGAAAGGCAAGAGTTTATTGTGTCGTCACACAAGTGCTCACACAGGATTGAATCGCTTAGAGTGAGCCCCGATTACACAGTGACATGAGGTTTTATGCCCCAAATACATAATTAGGTACATCCCCATCAGTCCACCTCCCTATGACACTTTATTCCACCCCACGTGGGTTAATACCTCCCATCATTAACTCGAACACAAAGAACATTCCACATATAACTACAAATTGATACACTTCTCGTTAGTTTGACAGTCTGTGATTTGTGGTGCTGTCTTTCTCAGAGCAGTGCCTCCCTCCCTATCGGCTATATTTATTCAGATGGCCTGGGGCCCGGTCTGTCTTCTAGGTTTTCTTTGTTCCTCCGCACATCTCAATAACCTTGCCTCATTCATAAATCTCCCTGTCTCTCGAGGCCAAGAGCCGGCCGGATTCTGCCTGGTTTTATTGCTAGCTTTCTAATCTGCCACGCATTCTTGGAATTCTATATAAACTCTACTTTGCACATCTAGTAAAAATCTATTCTATTTACTGGTGAACCAATATTCTGCACAAGATGGCTGCCTGGCTCATAGTAACAACCATCCTTCTGCCTGATTCTCCTTCAGTGCAGCTCAGGGAGGTGATAATACAGGGTTGTGCAGCTCAGGGAGGTGATAATGCAGCTCAGGGAGGTGATAATACAGGGTTGTGCAGCTCAGGGAGGTGATAATACAGGGCTGTGCAGCTCAGGGAGGTGATAATACAGGGTTGTGCAGCTCAGGGAGGTGATAATACAGGGTTGTGCAGCTCAGGGAGGTGATAATACAGGGTTGTGCAGCTCAGGGAGGTGATAATACAGGGTTGTGCAGCTCAGGGAGGTGATAATACAGGGTTGTGCAGCTCAGGGAGGTGATAATACAGGGTTGTGCAGCTCAGGGAGGTGATAATACAGGGTTGTGCAGCTCAGGGAGGTGATAATGCAGGGTTGTGCAGCTCAGGGAGGTGATAATGCAGGGCTGTGCAGCTCAGGGAGGTGATAATGCAGGGCTGTGCAGCTCAGGGAGGTGATAATGCAGGGCTGTGCAGCTCGGAGGTGATAATGCAGCTCAGGGAGGTGATAATACAGGGTTGTGCAGCTCAGGGAGGTGATAATACAGGGTTGTGCAGCTCAGGGAGGTGATAATACAGGGTTGTGCAGCTCAGGGAGGTGATAATACAGCTTAGGGAGGTGATAATACAGGGCTGTGCAGCTCAGGGAGGTGATAATACAGGCTGTGCAGCTCAGGGAGGTGATACAGGGCTGTGCAGCTCAGGAGGTGATATAATACTCAGGGGTTGGTTGCAGCTCAGGGAGGTGACAATACAGGGCTGTGCAGCTCAGGGAGGTACAATACAGGGCTGTGCAGCTCAGGGAGGTGATAATTGCAGGGCTGTGCAGCTCAGGGAGGTGATAATACAGGGCTGTGCAGCTCAGGGAGGTGATAATACAGGGTTGTGCAGCTCAGGGAGGTGATAATACAGGGCTGTGCAGCTCAGGGAGGTGATAATAACAGGGGATGTGCAGCTCAGCGAGGTGATATATACAGGGTTGTGCAGCTCAGGGAGGTGATAATAACAGGGTTGTGCAGCTCAGGGAGGTGATAATTACAGGGTTGTGCAGCTCAGGGAGGTGATAATACAGGGCTGTGCAGCTCAGCGAGGTGATAATACAGGGTTGTGCAGCTCAGGGAGGTGATAATACAGGGTTGTGCAGCTCAGGGAGGGGATAATACAGGGTTGTGCAGCTCAGGGAGGTGATAATACAGGGTTGTGCAGCTCAGGGAGGGATAATACAGGGTTGTGCAGCTCAGGGAGGGGATAATACAGGGCTGTGCAGCTCAGGGAGGTGATAATACAGGGTTGTGCAGCTCAGGGAGGTGATAATACAGGGCTGTGCAGCTCAGGGAGGTGATAATACAGGGCTGTGCAGGTCAGGGAGGGGATAATACAGGGTTGTGCAGCTCAGGGAGGGGATAATACAGGGCTGTTCTGTGCAGCTCAGGGAGGTGATAATACAGGGTTGTGCAGCTCTAGGGAGGTGATAATACAGGGCTGTGCAGCTCAGGGAGGTGATAATACAGGGCTGTGCAGCTCAGCGAGGTGATAATACAGGGTTGTGCAGCTCAGGGAGTGATAATACAGGGGTTGTGGCAGCTCAGGGAGGTGAATAATACAAGGGTTGTGCAGCTCAGGGAGGTGATAATACAGGGCTGTGCAGCCTACTGTGGCAGCTCAGAGGGAGGTGATAATACAGGGTTGTGCAGCTCAGGGAGGTGATAATACAGGTTGTGCAGCTCAGGGAGGGGATAATACAGGGTTGTGCAGCTCAGGGAGTGATAATACAGGGTTGTGCAGCTCAGGGAGGGGATAATACAGGGTTGTGCAGCTCAGGGAGGTGATAATACAGGGCTGTGCAGGTCAGGGAGGTGATAATACAGGGTTGTGCAGCTCAGGGAGGTGATAATACAGGGCTGTGCAGCTCAGGGAGGTGATAATACAGGGCTGTGCAGCTCAGGGAGGTGATAATACAGGGTTGTGCAGCTCAGGGAGGGGATAATACAGGGCTGTGCAGCTCAGGGAGGTGATAATACAGAGCTGTGCAGCTCAGGGAGGTGATAATACAGGGCTGTGCAGCTCATAGAGGTGATAATACAGGGCTGTGCAGCTCAGGGAGGTGATAATACAGGGCTGTGCAGCTCAGGGAGGTGATAATACAGGGTTGTACAGCTCAGGGAGGTGATAATACAGGGCTGTGCAGCTCAGGGAGGTGATAATACAGGGTTGTGCAGCTCAGGGAGGTGATAATACAGGGCTGTGCAGCTCAGGGAGGTGATAATACAGGGCTGTGCAGCTCAGGGAGGTGATAATACAGGGTTGTGCAGCTCAGGGAGGTGATAATACAGGGCTGTACAGCTCAGGGAGGGGATAATACAGGGTTGTGCAGCTCAGGGAGGTGATAATACAGGGCTGTGCAGCTCAGGGAGGTGATAATACAGGGTTGTGCAGCTCAGGGAGGTGATAATACAGGGCTGTGCAGCTCAGGGAGGTGATAATACAGGGTTGTGCAGCTCAGGGAGGGGATAATACAGGGTTGTGCAGCTCAGGGAGGTGATAATACAGGGTTGTGCAGCTCAGGGAGGTGATAATGCAGCTCAGGGAGGTGATAATACAGCTCAGGGAGGTGATAATACAGGGTTGTGCAGCTCAGGGAGGTGATAATACAGGGTTGTGCAGCTCAGGGAGGTGATAATACAGGGTTGTGCAGCTCAGGGAGGTGATAATACAGCTTAGGGAGGTGATAATACAGGGCTGTGCAGCTCAGGGAGGTGATAATACAGGGCTGTGCAGCTCAGGGAGGTGATAATACAGGGCTGTGCAGCTCAGGGAGGTGATAATACAGGGTTGTGCAGCTCAGGGAGGTGATAATACAGGGCTGTGCAGCTCAGGGAGGTGATAATGCAGGGCTGTGCAGCTCAGGGAGGTGATAATGCAGGGCTGTGCAGCTCAGGGAGGTGATAATACAGGGTTGTGCAGCTCAGGGAGGTGATAATACAGGGTTGTACAGCTCAGGGAGGTGATAATACAGGGCTGTGCAGCTCAGGGAGGTGATAATACAGCTCAGGGAGGGGATAATACAGCTCAGGGAGGGGATAATACAGCTCAGGGAGGTGATAATACAGGGTTGTGCAGCTCAGGGAGATGATAATACAGGGTTGTGCAGCTCAGGGAGGGGATAATACAGGGTTGTGCAGCTCAGGGAGGTGATAATACAGGGTTGTGCAGCTCAGGGAGATGATAATACAGGGTTGTGCAGCTCAGGGAGATGATAATACAGGGTTGTGCAGCTCAGGGAGGGGATAATGCAGGGCTGTGCAGCTCAGGGAGGTGATAATACAGGGTTGTGCAGCTCAGGGAGGTGATAATACAGGGCTGTGCAGCTCAGGGAGGTCATAATACAGGGCTGTGCAGCTCAGGGAGGTGATAATACAGCTCAGGGAGGGGATAATACAGCTCAGGGAGGGGATAATACAGCTCAGGGAGGTGATAATACAGGGTTGTGCAGCTCAGGGAGATGATAATACAGGGTTGTGCAGCTCAGGGAGGGGATAATACAGGGTTGTGCAGCTCAGGGAGGTGATAATACAGCTCAGGGAGGTGATAATACAGGGTTGTGCAGCTCAGGGAGGTGATAATACAGGGCTGTGCAGCTCAGGGAGGTGATAATACAGGGCTGTGCAGCTCAGGGAGGTGATAATACAGGGCTGTGCAGCTCAGGGAGGTGATAATACAGGGCTGTGCAGCTCAGGGAGGTGATAATACAGGGTTGTGCAGCTCAGGGAGGTGATAATACAGGGCTGTGCAGCTCAGGGAGGTGATAATGCAGGGCTGTGCAGCTCAGGGAGGTGATAATGCAGGGCTGTGCAGCTCAGGGAGGTGATAATACAGGGTTGTGCAGCTCAGGGAGGTGATAATACAGGGTTGTACAGCTCAGGGAGGTGATAATACAGGGCTGTGCAGCTCAGGGAGGTGATAATACAGCTCAGGGAGGTGATAATACAGGGCTGTGCAGCTCAGGGAGGTCATAATACAGGGCTGTGCAGCTCAGGGAGGTGATAATACAGCTCAGGGAGGGGATAATACAGCTCAGGGAGGTGATAATACAGGGTTGTGCAGCTCAGGGAGGTGATAATGCAGGGTTGTGCAGCTCAGGGAGGGGATAATACAGGGCTGTGCAGCTCAGGGAAGGGATAATACAGGGTTGTGCAGCTCAGGGAGGTGATAATACAGGGTTGTGCAGCTCAGGGAGGGGATAATACAGGGTTGTGCAGCTCAGGGAGGGGATAATACAGGGTTGTGCAGCTCATAGAGGTGATAATACAGGGTTGTGCAGCTCAGGGAGGTGATAATACAGAGCTGTGCAGCTCAGGGAGGTGATAATACAGGGCTGTGCAGCTCATAGAGGTGATAATACAGGGCTGTGCAGCTCAGGGAGGTGATAATACAGGGCTGTGCAGCTCATAGAGGTGATAATACAGGGCTGTGCAGCTCAGGGAGGTGATAATACAGGGTTGTGCAGCTCAGGGAGGTGATAATGCAGCTCAGGGAGGTGATAATACAGGGTTGTGCAGCTCAGGGAGGTGATTATACAGGGCTGTGCAGCTCAGGGAGGTGATAATACAGGGCTGTGCAGCTCAGGGAGGTGATAATACAGGGTTGTGCAGCTCAGGGAGGTGATAATACAGGGCTGTGCAGCTCAGGGAGGTGATAATACAGGGTTGTGCAGCTCAGGGAGGTGATAATACAGGGTTGTGCAGCTCAGGGAGGTGATAATACAGGGTTGTGCAGCTCAGGGAGGTGATAATACAGGGTTGTGCAGCTCAGGGAGGTGATAATACAGGGCTGTGCAGCTCAGGGAGGTGATAATACAGGGTTGTGCAGCTCAGGGAGGTGATAATACAGGGCTGTGCAGCTCAGAGAGGTGATAATACAGGGCTGTGCAGCTCAGGGAGGTGATAATACAGGGTTGTGCAGCTCAGGGAGGTGATAATACAGGGTTGTGCAGCTCAGGGAGGTGATAATACAGGGCTGTGCAGCTCAGGGAGGTGATAATACAGGGCTGTGCGGGTCAGGGAGGGGATAATACAGGGCTGTGCAGCTCAGGGAGGTGATAATACAGGGCTGTGCAGCTCAGGGAGGTGATAATACAGGGCTGTGCAGGTCAGGGAGGTGATAATACAGGGTTGTGCAGCTCAGGGAGGGGATAATACAGGGCTGTGCAGCTCAGGGAGGTGATAATACAGGGCTGTGCAGCTCAGGGAGGTGATAATACAGGGCTGTGCAGCTCAGGGAGGTGATAATACAGGGTTGTGCAGCTCAGGGAGGTGATAATACAGGGCTGTGCAGCTCAGGGAGGGGATAATACAGGGTTGTGCAGCTCAGGGAGGTGATAATACAGGGTTGTGCAGCTCAGGGAGGGGATAATACAGGGTTGTGCAGCTCAAGGAGGGGATAATACAGGGCTGTGCAGCTCAGGGAGGTGATAATACAGGGTTGTGCAGCTCAGGGAGGGGATAATACAGGGTTGTGCAGCTCAGGGAGGTGATAATACAGGGCTGTGCAGCTCAGGGAGGTGATAATACAGGGTTGTGCAGCTCAGGGAGGTGATAATACAGGGCTGTGCAGCTCAGGGAGGGGATAATACAGGGTTGTGCAGCTCAGGGAGGGGATAATACAGGGTTGTGCAGCTCAGGGAGGTGATAATACAGGGTTGTGCAGCTCAGGGAGGTGATAATACAGGGCTGTGCAGCTCAGGGAGGTGATAATACAGAGCTGTGCAACTCAGGGAGGGGATAATACAGGGCTGTGCAGCTCAGGGAGGTGATAATACAGGGTTGTGCAGCTCAGGGAGGGGATAATACAGGGCTGTGCAGCTCAGGGAGGTGATAATACAGAGCTGTGCAGCTCAGGGAGGGGATAATACAGGGCTGTGCAGCTCAGGGAGGTGATAATACAGAGCTGTGCAGCTCAGGGAGGGGATAATACAGGGCTGTGCAGCTCAGGGAGGTGATAATACAGGGTTGTGCAGCTCAGGGAGGTGATAATACAGGGTTGTGCAGCTCAGGGAGGTGATAATACAGGGCTGTGCAGCTCAGGGAGGTGATAATACAGGGCTGTGCAGCTCAGGGAGGTGATAATACAGGGCTGTGCAGCTCAGGGAGGTGATAATACAGGCTGTGCAGCTCAGGGAGGTGATAATACAGGGTGTGCAGCTCAGGGAGGTGATAATACAGGGCTGTGCAGCTCAGGGAGGTGATAATACAGGGCTGTGCAGCTCAGGGAGGTGATAATACAGGGTTGTGCAGCTCAGGGAGGTGATAATACAGGGCTGTGCAGCTCAGGGAGGTGATAATACAGGGCTGTGCAGCTCAGGGAGGGGATAATACAGGGTGTGCAGCTCAGGGAGGTGATAATACAGGGTTGTGCAGCTCAGGGAGGTGATAATACAGGCTGTGCAGCTCAGGGAGGTGATAATACAGGGTTGTGCAGCTCAGGGAGGTGATAATACAGGGTTGTGCAGCTCAGGGAGGTGATAATACAGGGTTGTGCAGCTCAGGGAGGTGATAATGCAGCTCAGCGAGGTGATAATACAGGGTGTGCAGCTCAGGGAGGTGATAATACAGGGTTGTGCAGCTCAGGGAGGTGATAATACAGGTGTTGGCAGCTCAGGGAGGTGATAATACAGGGCTGTGCACTCAGGGAGGAGATAATACAGGGTTGTGCAGCTCAGGGAGGTGATAATACAGGGCTGTGCAGCTCAGGGAGGTGATAATACAGGGTTGTGCAGCTCAGGGAGGGGATAATACAGGGTTGTGCAGCTCAGGGAGGTGATAATACAGGGTTGTGCAGCTCAGGGAGGTGATAATACAGGGCTGTACTGGCTGAGAGATCCAGCTCTGTGTAATTTCTATCTCCCGCTCTGCTTCCTCTGGCACTGATAGTGATACCATCTGATACCATGGTGACTCTTCCTGTCACATGACCACCGTGATGTCACCGGTCCCTGGGGGGGGGGGGACTACCCTTTAGCTAACAGAACATACGCCCAAACCCAAGATGGCCGCCGCCCGGATGTGCCTGGATCAATCATGGCGACGGGTCACGTGATGCGCGGGAATCTTTGAACAGAGGCGAAAACGGAACAAGTATTTCTAGATCTGAGGTAAATCCTGTCCCTATATAATATATAATATGTGTGTGTGTGGCTCTGAGGGGGGGGGGTAATCACTGTGTGTGTGTGGCCTCTGAGGGGGGGTAATCACAGTGTGTGTGTGTGGCCTCCGGGGGGGGGTAATCACAGTGTGTGTGTGTGTGTGGCCTCGGGGGGGGGGGGTAATCACAGTGTGTGTGTGTGGCCTCTGAGGGGGGGGGTGTAATCACTGTGTGTGTGTGTGTGTGTGTGTGGCCTCCGGGGGGGGGTAATCACTGTGTGTGTGTGTGTGTGGCCTCTGAGGGGGGGGTAATCAACAGTGTGTGTGTGTGGCCTGAGGGGGGGGGTAATCACACTGTGTGTGTGTGTGTGGCCTCTGAGGGGGGGTAATCACAGTGTGTGTGTGTGGCCTCTGAGGGGGGGGGGTAATCACACTGTGTGTGTGTGTGTGGCCTCCGGGGGGGGGTAATCACTGTGTGTGTGTGTGTGTGTGTGTGGCTCTGAGGGGGGGGGTGTAATCACTGTGTGTGTGTGTGTGTGGCCTCTGAGGGGGGGGGTGTAATCACTGTGTGTGTGTGTGGCCTCTGAGGGGGGGGTAATCACACTGTGTGTGTGGCCTCTGAGGGGGGGGGTGTAATCACTGTGTGTGTGTGTGTGTGGCCTCTGAGGGGGGGGGGTGTAATCACTGTGTGTGTGTGTGGCCTCTGAGGGGGGGGTAATCACACTGTGTGTGTGTGGCCTCTGAGGGGGGGGGGGTAATCACACTGTGTGTGTGTGTGTGGCCTCCGGGGGGGGGTGTAATCACTGTGTGTGTGTGGCCTCTGAGGGGGGGGGTAATCACACTGTGTGTGTGTGTGTGGCCTCCGGGGGGGGGGTGTAATCACTGTGTGTGTGGCCTCTGAGGGGGGGGGGTGTAATCACACCGTGTGTGTGGCCTCTGAGGGGGGGGGGGTAATCACACTGTGTGTGTGTGTGTGGTTCCGGGGGGGGGGGGTGTAATCACTGTGTGTGTGGGCCTCTGAGGGGGGGGGGGTAATCACACTGTGTGTGTGTGTGTGGCCTCCGGGGGGGGGGGGTGTAATCACTGTGTGTGTGGCCTCTGAGGGGGGGGGGTGTAATCACTGTGTGTGTGTGTGGCCTCTGAGGGGGGGGGTGTAATCACTGTGTGTGTGTGGCCTCTGAGGGGGGGGGTGTAATCACAGTGTGTGTGTGTGTGTGGTGCTCCGGGGGGGGGTGTAATCACTGTGTGTGTGTGGCCTCTGAGGGGGGGGTGTAATCACAGTGTGTGTGTGTGTGTGGCCTCTCTGAGGGGGGTAATCCACTGTGTGTGTGGCCTCTGAGGGGGGGGGGTAATCACACTGTGTGTGTGGCCTCTGAGGGGGGGTACACACTGTGTGTGTGGCCTCTGAGGGGGGGGTAATCACACTGTGTGTGTGTGTGTGGCCTCTGAGGGGGGGGTAATCACAGTGTGTGTGTGTGTGTGGCCTCGGGGGGGTAATCACAGTTGTGTGTGTGTGTGTGGCCTCTGAGGGGGGGGGTAATCACAGTGTGTGTGTGTGTGGCCTCTGAGGGGGGCGGTAATCACAGTGTGTGTGTGGCCTCTGGGGGTTGGGGTAATCACAGTGTGTGTGTGGCCTCTGGGGGTTGGGGTAATCACACTGTGTGTGTGTGGCCTCTGAGGGGGGGGGTAATCACAGTTGTGTGGTGTGGCCTCTGAGGGGGGGGGGTAATCACACTGTGTGTGTGTGTGGCTCGGGGGGGGTAATCACAGTGTGTGTGGTGTGGCCTCTGAGGGGGGGGGGTAATCACAGTGTGTGTGTGGCCTCTGAGGGGGGGGGTAATCACAGTGTGTGTGTGGCCTCTGAGGGGGGGGGGTAATCACAGTGTGTGTGTGGCCTCTGAGGGGGGGGGTAATCACACTGTGTGTGTGTGTGTGTGGCCTCTGAGGGGGGGGGTAATCACACTGTGTGTGTGTGTGGCCTCGGGGGGGGTAATCACAGTGTGTGTGGCCTCTGGGGGGGGGGGGGTAATCACACTGTGTGTGTGTGTGTGGCCTCTGAGGGGGGGGTGTAATCACACTGTGTGTGTGTGTGTCCTCCGGGGGGGTAATCATACTGTGTGTGTGTGTGACTTCCAGGACCAGCCCGCACACAGGGAGGTGATGACACTGTGTATAATGTGTGTGAATTCCCAGATTCCCCTATTATCATGTCGGGGAATCCTAATTCTAATAAAGACACGGAGGCGAGTATTATACTATCTGTTCTTTACTTGAGCCGATAGCAGCAAAGAACAATCTCTCAAATACCACAACAAAGTATTGAGAGAGAAATACAGTTTAACAATATATATAACAATAGCGGGTAATGGTACAGTCCTGCTCCCTGCTGCCCAATCGTCCGGTAGACCGCTCCATAAATCGTCCTGGTAACCCTTGGCTCCTCTTTTCTTTGCTGCTCGACGAGATAAGATGAGTATTAGCAGCAAGCTCTATATTAAAATTTCACTAAGTTATTGTCTAGATATATACATATATTCTGTTTCCTTACATTATTTATATATACACACTCTGTTAGCTTGTGTTTTATTGCTATGTACAGGGTTTAGGTTTTGCCTTTATTTTTGTCTCCGTCGTTTTGGGGACTGTCTTTATTTTTCCCTTTCCAGCGTTTTGTTTTCTCTGGGGGACGAGTCCGTCTTTACAGCGGCTTTCCGTGGTGTTTTTGCTCCTCCCCTGTGCCTCCGTCATTAGGGGAGGTGCGTCTTCGCGCCATCGCCTGAGGTGACGCTCGCGGTGACTCGCGCATGCGCAGTATGCTGCGGCGAGTTACCTCAGGAGACACTGCGTTCGGAACTCCAGTTTTAATCGGTGAGTTTTCGTTTTGTTTATTGCTAGCGATTATGGCCAATATAAATTTACCTCAGACGAGCGGTGGCGGTTTTCTGTATGGCAAGTCTTGCATACACTTAGCGGATTATGGCTCACCCAAATTTACCAGCTACCCCTAATGCCCTGATACCCACACCCCATTCTAATAATCCAGCGGATGTCCTTATAGCAGCCCTGTCAGTCTTCTCCTCGTATTTAGAACATACAATGGTCTGCTCTGAGGTAACGCTCGCGGCGGTTTGCGCATGCGCAGAACGCCACGGCTTGTTACCTCGGGAAATTTCCCATTGAAATGAGTTAAGTGAAATAAGTAATTTAAAAATAAATAGGTAGTTTATGACTGGCCCGAACCTGCCTGTTGCCCAGGTGCCCTCGTTCTTATGCCCACGTTTTCCCCTCATACTTGGAGTATAATATGGTTAAAATGTCTAGAGAATCTCTCAGCCAGACGTTCATTTATAATTTCCCCAACTTCAGATAGATTTTTATCTAGTGATTCCTGACAGGATAATGAGGTCCCTGAGACTTCAATGAGGGAGAAGAGCAACTCCCAAAAAATATCCTCATAAAACCTACGTTAGCCTACCGTACTTGTAATGAATTCCCACAGCACATCACTGTGACGAAAAAAGGAGCCAGTTAACTCCGGCTGACAAAGAAAGAGGAAGCGCGCTAGAGGCGCAAAGATACCGGCAGCTCCTCAGAACATTCTAGAGAGGAAGCAATGTCAGATTGTGAGGTGAATTCCTCTGAGCCGGAGTACGATCCGGTCTCCTCTCCTGAGGCCTCACATTCAGTTTCCTCACCTGATTCCACTGATTCTAAAACCGGTTATTGATCCGGTAGATGCTGTAAGAAATTCAATGTTTGTACCAGAGCAATTAAAACATCTATTAGAGTTGGCAATAGACGTTCCTCGGATTCTCTGATCGAGTCCCCCTCCCCTGGAGGATCCGGAGAACACTATACAGAACATTCTGTCAGTACCATCGTTCCGTATCGTCGCTTGGAAGGTGTCAGGCAATCTTACCCTGTCTTAACTTTCGGATAGGGTTGCACCGATACCAGTATCTATCGGTGCCGATACCGGGTACTGCAGGAGTACTTGGTACTCGTGCAGTACCCCCGATATTTTTTTCCGATACCGGAAGCCGGCATTGAGCCGGCTTGCCGGCATCCAAGGGGCTGGGGCGGCTGTCCGAATGCTCTATTGGCATTCGGACAGGCCCTGCAGCTGCTCTCCGCATTGTTTAATACTTGCCTTCCTGGGCGCCGCCGGGAAAGTCTTCGCGCGCGCGCTCCTTGGAAGGTCCCCAGCCGCGACCACGTGGGACCATGTGATCGCAGCTGGGGTCCTTACAACGAACGCACGCGCGGGAACTTTCCCGGCGTCGCTAAGGAAGGTAAGTATAAACAAAGTGAGGAGAGCAGCTGCAGGGCCTGTCCGAATGCAGAGCATTCGGACAGGCCCTGCAGCTGCTCTCCGCTCATACTTACCTTCCTGAGCGACGCTGGAAAGTTTCTGCGTGTGCGCTCGTTGGAAGGACCCCAGCCGCGACCACGTGGTCGCGGCTGGGGACCTTCCAAGGAGCGCGCGTGCGCAAAGACTTTCCCGGCGGCGCTAAAGGAAGGTAAGTATGAGGGGAGGGGGGCAAATCCATGTGCTGGGGGGCAGTATCCACGAGCTGGGGTGCATTATCCACGCTGGGGCCATATCCATGAGCTGGGGGGCATTATCCATGAGCTGGGGGGCATTATCCATGAGCTGGGGGGCTAATCTATGAGACCTGGGGGGCATTATCCATGAGCTGGGGGGCAAATCTATGAGACCTGGGGGCTTTATATGAGGTCTGTTCTTATTGGAAAGCGTCACGTGACATAAAATAAAAGTATCGGTACTTTGTATCGGTGAGTACTTGAACAAAAGTATCGGTACTCGTACTCGGTCTTAAAAATGTGGTATCGGTGCATCCCTACTTTCGGAGGCTACTTCCGAATTACACCCACTGATGAAGCTGTATTGAGCGAAACGCGTCTGAGGTGTATTTTATCGTTTTCACCTTACAAGACCCGTGGTGAATTATTCCTTTAGTATCCTGAATCGACATCCTGAAGGATCAGGTCTTAAGACCATTGGACCTCTGACAGGGGAATCAGTGCCCCTTGATTTAATTTACCGATCTGCCCTCGTTTTGGTGGCTCTTTGTTTAAATTGGCACCAAAAAATGTGAGTACGTCTTCTGCTTGAGATTTCTTCTAAACTGTGACAAAACAGTCTGCACAAAACTCTCCTTTTTTTCGCCTCTACATTCAATCCATCGAGTACGTGCCTCCCAGGCTGGATAGCCTCCACTTCAGCCGAAGATTAGGAGGACTAGCGCCGGACACCAGCCCTTTGACCTGCACTTTTCCCTCTAAACGGTTTTGGGGATTTACCGTTTTTCTGGTTAGCCCGGCAGCTTCTAATCCGGCCAGTATAAATAATTTTTCTTAGCACGTTTATTACTTTTCTTTTTTTTTTTTTTTTCGGACCATGGACAAAAACTTTCAAGTCCGGTTATGACCTGTATGGATTTAAGATTTGTATGAACTACTGATTAACTGCCTTTTGAATTTTTCTTTTTACTCTAACCCTTTCGCTGCTGAGCCTTTTCCCACCTCTGTGCTGAGCTCATTTTTACCGGTTTTGCTCATGATGTTTAAACGTGTTTTGAAGGCTTATTTTAGTATATGACCCAGACATATTATATATCGTTCTTTCCGTCAGACTCGGTAGATTCATAATATGTCATTATTATATGTATACGTTATGTCATGTCTGTATATTATAACAAAAAATGCAATAAAATTTGACTTTTCAATAATTTACAATGTGTAAGGTATTTTTTTCACATTTTAACATGCGATCGTTTGCGATTATATTTTCTATGGGGTGCGCTTGTTAAAAAAATTAGAAATGAGGAATCGTTCCTTTTTTTGGGGAAAATTCGTGTTTTTTAGCAAACGCCCCCCCATAGAAAAAATCATTAGTGCAGCATCATTGTTCACATTATAATTGAAATGGGAACAATATCGCTGCACTAATAAATCTGAAAAAAAAAAAAAAAACTTTTTTTTTTTACTTTTTACATGGTCATGTTTGGTATCATTGGAAAGGCCACGCTCTGGCCGTTCCAATGATGGTAAACATTAACCCCTAGCTGTCACGGATCGGGAGATAGGGGGTTCATTGGAACCCCCATCTCCACTGTAGGTGGCAGCAGCAAGGGGTTAATTTAAAAACTGGCGTCATCGCGCTCTGTGCCCTTCCAGGCGGTGCCTGCCTTTAATCGCTGGCCCGCACGGATGGGGAGGGGTAGAGGTCCGAAGGACCTCCTCCCCCCCCCCCCTTCTCCCCTTCAGGCACCTTCCCTGCAATGGCAGGGGGGGGGCCTGAAATAGACGTCATCGCGCATGCGCGATGACGCCTATCGTGCCCGCCGGGGTCCCGGAGGTTGGGCTGACATCGATGATGTCAGCCCGCACCGGGGGGCCGAGCGATCAGCCGGAATACCGGCTTATCGCGGGCTGCAAAGGGAGGACGCGCTCAGCGCGTTCTCCGTAGCCAAGTACCAATGCGGTTGGACGCGCTGAGCGCGTCCACCGCATTGAAGTGGTTAAATATTTATTATTATATGTTGTACTGTGTATGCTGTATTTTACTGCACAATTTGCAGTTTCACCATATATATTTTTTGCCTGTTTCGATCGAATTTTTGTTTAAATTGTCTATACCCCGTCCACAGGATTGCACTCGCTCACTTTATGACACCGTTACATGTATCTAAATCTATTTAGGATTATCGTCTTATTTGTAGCACTGTTTGCAGCTTTTTTTCTGCAACATAAGTAATACCATTGCTTTACATATAGCACTTGGTTTGATCATTGTGCCTAATTCACGCATCTGGCTCACTAACTCCCTTGAGAATACTCACTAAGTATCAATTATACTGCAGTACACTTTTTTACACTGCTTGAATATCTAATTCTATTTCATTCTATTCTGGAGTACTATTTCTCCTTGGTTTCAACTTCCTTGATTGGTATATTTGCAGTGGGCACTAATAACTAATTTCACACACAGTAAGTTTTTTTACTTATAACCGTTTCTTTCTGAGATTTCAGCTTAGCAGTACATACGTTCCTTTTTTTTGACATTTTCTTGCCTTTGATAATAGGGCCATCTAGTGGCGCTACACAGACACTACATCTACTTCCGAATTACTCTCCAGAGCTTGGGCGCCAGGTACTAGAGAGCGCTACCTTTTTTTATTACTGGAACTGCTGGGTTTCTTGGTGTTTGGGGAAATAAGTTGATTCCCTTTCAGCCCCTATACAGGACATTCTCCAGTTCTTGACCTCTTTGTTTGAGGAAGGCAGAGCTTACCATACGATTAATAACTTTAGGTCAGCCATTTCGGCTTATTACCCTAGCATAGATGGACTCCCTGTAGGTCAACATAGATTAGTCTGTAGATTGTTGAAAGGTATTCGGTTGAAACTAGGGATGCACCAAAACAAAAATTTTCGGCTGAAAATCAGCCAGGAGAACCTGGGTCTGGAGGCCGGGGACTCGCCTGATCCCGAAGGCGTGCTCGGCCGGCCTCCAGGCTTTGACCCAGGGTAAAGGCTTCCGTGACGTCATACCAGCGTCCGACACAGCGGGCACTGGATGCAGGATTGCCATCGCTGGAGGAGCTCCGGGCCGATATAGGTGAGTATGTTTGCAACCGGTGGAGGACTCTCCATAGGTGAGCATGACACCTCGCCCCCCCCCCGCTTGCTCGGCTGGCATCCATGCTCAGGCGAGCTCCCGGCTCGGCTGGCCCTCTAGGCCCAGACCAAGCTGGGGGCTCGCTTGAGCTTGGAAGATGGCTGAGCAGTCAGCTCCGCTGGCCTCCATGCTCAGATGAGCCCCCCGGCTCGGCTGGGCCTCTAGGCCCAGGCCAAGCCGGGGGCTCGCCTGAGCTTGGAAGATGGCCGAACAGGTAGCTTGGCCGGCCTCCAGGGTCAGGCGAGCCGCCGGCTCGGCCCGGGAAATGGAAATTTTCGGCTATTTTTTTTTTTTTCCCGCTGAATTTCCATTTGGGCCGAAAACACCATTTTTGGACAATAATTTTCGGTGGCCGAAATTTCGGTGCATCCCTAGTTGAAACGTCCTCCTTGTTCTCAAAATTAACAATGCTTTTTATGTTTAATTTCCTGTAAAGAGGGTCTGACGACCGTGCTTAGGATTTGTCGGGGCGCTCTTTCACTCCATTGGGTGTTTTGTTTTCCATTTCCCAGGTATTTTATCCGGCTTTGCCGCAAAAAACAAATTTATGCCCGGTACTTTGTTTGCAGGAATACGAACGGGTTACGGCTCCATATCGTCTTCCTTTTATTTGACCTTTTCTGACCATGACGAAACCGTATCATCCAGTTTCAGCTACTACTTTAGTTAGATGGGTTAAATGGCTCATGACAGAGGCAGGTGTAGACACCTCTATTTTCAGGGCCCACTCCTCTCGGAGTGCGGCGGCTTCTACGGCTGCATTTCGGGGGTTGCAGGTTGGAAGATATCCTTAAAACTGCTAATTGGTCTAATGATTCAACCTTTAAGGAATTTTATTTTAAACCTATTGTTCATTTTGCGCATTCTATTATTGATTAGCTTTCAACCAGCATAATATGAAGCCTCCGTGTCTTGGTGTATAATCCTTAGATTCCCCTATATATCTGACGGGGAATCAAGATTATAAATAAAGACACGGAGGCGAATATTATCCCACCCATGTGTAATGTTTATACTTTAAGTATCTTGCCCTACCCATGACATGTAATTGTTATGTATATATTGAGTTGTGTTTGGATTAATATAATTCACACCTGATGGTTACACATGACGTTTTGTCTATTCAGATATCTAATCTATAGATTCTTGTTTCTGTTTTAGGTTCACAATAGCGATATTCTGTTACTCTACAGTTTTGTTTGGATTCTGGTGTTGCTGTTCTAAGAAAGTCTCGCATCCAAGAAAAGAGGATGAATGTAACGCAGTTTGGAGGTTATATACCTGAGGCCGGACGTTGATTGGCTCAAGTTGGACTGCCATACAGTGATTGGTTCTGTTATTGTGCAGCCGTATATGGGATTTTTTTTTTCCTTTGTTCAAATGTTCTTTTTTTTTTTTTTTTTTTATTATTCAAGGTTTTATTTTGTGAATAGAAAAGGTCACACGTCGACCTGCAAAGATGGCCTCGCAGGGCCAGTATATGAGCATTTAAGAAAAACAAACAAGGGTAAACAAACGGATTCTAGAGAGAGTCAGCGCATAGAAAACAGGAAAGAAAAGTGTAGTAAAATAGGGAGGGGGAAACAGAAGGTAGGGTATAAACAGGACGATATCGTCAACAAGGTCCACACGGAGGGGCCACGAAGGCAGCTCAGGGCAGTGGTGCGTACAAAAAAAATAAAATAAATAAATAAACCAAGTGGGGAGAAAAAGTGGAGGATTGCCAATACGAGGATGTGACTTTCCCGGCTCACCCCTGCTTGTTATCAAAAGGACAAGGGGCCGTGGAAGAGACCCAGGGCCAAAAGAACCGGTAGAGCCATGGTGCCCACTCAGTCGGCTCACCTGTTGCCACCCTTATTCCTGCCACACAAAAAAAAAGGGGGGGGGGCGGGAAAAAGACCCAGAGCCGCCGTTGGAGCCCCATAAGCAGCCAAGTCCCGCATACAAATTGCAAACTGGGAGAGGGGGGAGTAAAAGAGTCTCTGTTCATAATATTCAATACAGCATTGTACCGTAAGGGAGACAAAACAAGACTGTATAGTCTTCCAGGGGATATATCTTCAGAAATGGGGGAAAGGAGTGGAGGGGCAATCACGTCCAGGTAAGAACTGGGACAACCAATTATACTGTGGGCCTCAGCCCGGATCCATCAGCGGGGCCATTGGGGTCAGTGGTGAAGGCTCAACTCCCACTGCGGCGAGCAAGACTCTCGCCTCCTCTAAGGTCGCCGCTGGGTGTGATTTACCTTCAAGCAGTACTATGAGGGAACCAGAAGCCCCCCATTTATAGCGGACTCCCTGGTCTCGCAATTGGGAGGTGACCTCACGGAAGCGCCTCCGAGCCGCCAACGCCAGAAAGGAAAGGTCACGGAAGAAAATAAGACATCTGGAGGCGTAGGTAACTCGGAACAATGGGCCAGCGGCTGCAAGGATCCGGGAGCGAACACCCACAGAGCGAGTTGTAACCAGGACATCGCGAGGAGCCGTCTCCGGCGCGGCAGCCGCTTTACGAAGGCGCAGGACCGACAGGATCGGAGACTCCACAGGAACACCCCCAGCAGAGAGGAGGTGGGAAATCAAGCCCAACACATAAGGCAGCAGGTCCTCGGTCCGTACCTCTTCAGGTATCCCTCACACCCGGAGGTTCCGCCGGCGGTGACGATCTTCCAGCGACAGCACCGCAGAGCTTAAACGGGCCACTTGTAAATCTAGATGTAGCGTCAGCCTGCATCTTCTCCGTCTCCTGTACCCGCACCTGGATGGCTCTGAGCTGGGTCTGCAGAGGCTCCAACGCTGCACGCACCTCGCACAGGTCCTGTCGCCACAAGGAGCGAAAATCCTCCATGACAGCATGTAAATCCGCTGCGGTAAGCGGCCGCTCGGGGCAGCTCCCCCAAGTCCTCTCCTGCTGCAGGCAGGGACCTTCCATCAGGGGGCCCCGGCGGCGTTCCAGATCCCTGGCGCCGCATCCCTACCTCGCAGCTGGCGCCCAGCGATGTGCGGATGTCCGGGGTGAGTGTGCCTGCCGCCCCCGTCCTGCCGGTCTTCTTACCCATCTAGGTAGGTATGCGGTGGCAGCTCCCTTGTAAGCGCCGGTTCACAGGAGCACCAATCTAGGCCACAAAATGGCCGCCGCCTGCAGCACGTTGAGGCAAGAAGGGGCCCAATCTTTACTCCACTCCCTCGTTTCAGCCGCAGATTAATATAGTCGTGTCCCAGGGTCTTCAGTGATCCATCGGAGGAGAGCACGTCGGGTTTAAAGTAAGGTAATGGTTGTATACAACTGAATATCAGAGTCTCAACCCGGAGCTCCACAGGAAGACGTCTGCTCTCCTCGAGGTATGGACACGCCCCCTGTTCAAATTTTCTAAGCTTTATTGAATATTTCTTTGCTGCTGTTGGAAGAGTAAAGCATAATATTCGCCTCCGTGTATTTATTTATAATCTTTATTTTTTTTAAAATTTTTTTTCCCTGTCAAAATATATAGTGGAATCTAGGGATTTTTGGTGAGTATAATTTCACACCAACATCCCAAGGTGGAGAATTCCGCCCAGTATCATTTTGAAAAAGAACATCTAAACGAGTTCGTTGTGTACAATCATTTCAAAATGGAGCCATTCCATTCCCTCATCCTATAACCTCCGATCCAGGACCTGCACCTTACTTACAATACAAAAAGAAAGTGGCTCGATCCTCATTTTCCTACAGAGCACCACAATTATGGAATAACCTCCCAAACACCATCAAATCTTCCCCCAGTCTAAAGTCACTCGAGCTCCCTATTAACATACCTCAATACAGAATGCACCTGTAAACATGTAACATAATGACTATTTCCTACATATTTATTTTCTGTTAAACTGTATATTTGTGTTTTTTTTGTTTTTTTTTTAATATCTTGCATTGTATTACTTTGTATTTCTGTAATATTTTAATGTTCTTGAACCCAGGACGTACTGAGAAATCAGAGAAAACAAGTATATTGTAAAAATAAATTTGAAAGACGCTTATCTGACAATCCCAATAAACTACAAAATATCGGTCCTTACACCGACACAGTCTATCGAATTTCTAGGTGTCACCGTAACTACGATGGAGATGTCTCTTTCTCTGCCTTCAGCTAAAGTTCGGCTGATTCACAGATAAATCAGATGTCTTCTATCTGCAGAAGAATTCTCTCTGAGATGGTTAGCTCACCTCCTGGGCCTACTCTCCGCAGCAATACAAGTGGTCTTTACAGGACCGCTTTATTGTCGAGCTCTTCCACGTCTGAAAACACGATTTCTGCGGAGGGGATGGCTTTATCCAGATTGCATCTCTCTGGACGACGAGTCGAAATTGGAGATGCAGTGGTGGCTAAATCATTTAGAGTCATGGAACGGCAAAGCCATCATCTATCCAACTCCAGAATTGGTCATAGAGGCAGACGCCAGCAGATCTGGCTGGGGCGCGCTGCGGATCACTTTCCACAGGTGTCAGTTGGGTTCCACAGAGATAGGATTGTATATAATTGTTTAGAACTCCTTGCTGGATTGTTTGCTATTCAAGTCCCATACTCCTGAAGATGGACAACATGTCCGCTGTGCGTCATATCAAGCTTATAGGTGGCCCAGGTCTAAACAGTTGGCAGAGACAGCTAAATCTTTTTTGGGATTTTGCCTGTCTCACAGTATCGCAGTCCAGGCCAATACATTCCAGGGTTCAGCAATGTAATGGCGGACTGGAATTCAAAGTATCTGATAGACTCCAGCAATTAGAGATTAGACGCCAAGATATGGGCCAGTTGGCCATCCCTCTGGGGTCTCTTCTCTATGGATTTGTTGGCTTCTCGCCTTAATATTCTTTTACTACAATACTACTGTTGGAGAACAGATCTCATGGCTTTGGCCACGGATGATCTGGTCCAGACCTGGACGCTTTACACTTTCCCTCTATTCTTTCTCATTTCAACAGCAATAAGACTAGTACAATTAGCTACAATAGTGCTCATCGCACCCATATGGAGGTCTCAACCATGGTTCCCGCACCTCCTGAAGCTGTCGGGACATGCATTATCCTGGGAATGTCCAGTCGTCCACCCTGGGGGACCCGGAGGGAATAATTCAGAATTCTTTGAGTCTTCACTACTTACACTTAACAGCTTAGAAAATATCAGGGGTCACTGACCTTCAATATACAGTCCAGATGCATCTGCCTCCTTTTTGTCGAGTTCCTGGGCCCCTCTACTAGGAGGAGATATGGTTCCGCATGGAGTTCATGGGATTCTTGGTGCATGGAAGACCAAGTCGATCCCATATTAGTTCCTTGAGTAACTTGTTTAGTTTCTTCACACATCTATTTGAGGATGGTAAAGCGTATCGTACGATTAATAACCTCAGATCGGAGATACCTGCTTCACCTCAGGGTATTGTTGGTATTTCTGCCGGTAAGCACCCCATTACATGTAGGTTATTGAAGGGTATACAGTGTAACGACCCCTCGTTCCCGTTATTCTAACATCTGGGATGTCATTCTAGTTAGTTTTCTGGATAAGTGACCCGAGAATGAAACTCTGTCTATTAAACTGATTTCTGTGAAATTGGCCATTTTACTTTGTTTGATTTCCTGCAATACAGTCTCACACGTTCGAGCCCTAAACTTAACGGGAAGAAGTTTTACCCGACACGGGGAGAAATGTTACATTTTCCTATAGGACAAAGACTTCATTGTCAGAGGTCTTCTATCCAGCTTTTCCACAGCGTCCTATCCTTTACCCAGTAATTGTTTTAAAGAATATGGAAGAGTTTCTGCCCCTAACAGGTCACTCCAATCCCAACGCTTATTCATATCCTTACGCAAACCATACAATTCTGTAACTTCCACCACACTCGCTGGGTGGGTTAAATGGATCATGTCAGAAGCTGGTGTGGACGTCTCCGTGTTCGGAGCTCATTCATCCTGGAGTGCTTCTGCTGCTGAGGTTTTTTGTTCCGTGGGTGTCGTCTTGTAGACCTCTTAAAACAGCAGACTGGTCCAGAGAATCCACCTTTAGGGAGTGTTATTTTAAACCAGTGTGTCACATGTCACTATCCCTAATTAAGCTTTGAACTAGCATAATAAGAGCCTCCGTGTCTTGTGGGATAATTCCCAGATTCCCCTATTACCATGATGGGGAATCATAATTATAATAAAGACACGGAGGCGAGTATTATCCCACCCTGGTAATTGGGTTATTCCCACCCTTTTATATTTGGTTATTAGGTTTTGATGTTTCAGTAGTCATTACGGATTTTTTTCAAACCTTCTTAATATAAGCTCTTGGTATCTTTTAATACATTTATTTTCCAACAGCCTAAAGTTCATGTCGAAGCTTTCATTGGATGAGGAAGAGTTTTTCCGTTGTTCTGTTCGTTGAACACGAAGCTCAAGCTCTTCTCCGAGTTTGCGTTGAAGGCTGGAGCTTCGTCTGGGGGTTTTTCGTTGAGGGATGAATATTCTTCCATGCTTGAGCTTCAAGTTGGAGTCTACTTTGAAGGTTTTAACTTCCTGTTGGAGTTTGTCAAAGGATGATTATTCTTCCATTGTTTCGATTTTCGTTGAGAAAGATGGTAGCCCACCTCGCATCAAGAAACGAGGAGGAGCCAAGGGTTACCAGGACTATTTATGAAGCGGTCTACTTGACGATTGGACAGCAGGGAGCTGGACTGTACCATTACCTGCTATTGTTATATGTATTGTTAAACTGTATTTTTATCTCCATATTTTTGTTGTTGTATTTAAGTAAATAAAAGATAGCATAATACTCGCCTCCGTGTCTTTATTAGAATTAGGATTCCCCGTCATGATAATAGGGAAATCTGGGAATTATCCCACAAGACACGGAGGCTCATATTATGCTGGTTCAAAGTTTAGTTAACTAGTGATTGTGACCTGTGACACACTGGTTTAAAATCTAACTCCCTAAAGGTGGATTCTCTGGACCAGTCTGCTGTTTTAAGATGTCTACAAGACATCCATGGCAAAAAGTTCCGGACGCATAAGCACTCCGGGATGAATGCGCTCCGAACACGGAGACGTCTACACCAGCTTCTGACATGATCCATTTAACCCACCCAGCGAGTGTGGTGGAAGTTACAGCATTGTATGGTTTGCGTAAGGATATGAATAACCGTTGGGATTGGAGTGACCTGTTAGGGGCAGAAACTCTTCCATATTCTTTAAAACGCAGCCGCCCCACAAACACATCTTCAGAAACTTACTACATTGTATAACTCATTCTGCCGCTTTGCATTACAATGTAACTACATGACCCACCATTGTGACATGTTAAAAGAGCTAAACTGGCCATCGCTGGAATCTAGACGCACCCTTCACCTTTCCAACCTGGTGTTTAAGAGCCTTTCTGGGAAGCTGCCACCCTACCTGAATAGACTGCTTCCCCCAGCAGCTCCCTCATCCTATAACCTCCGATCCAGGACCAGCACCTTACTTACAATACCACAATACAAAAAGACAGTGGCTCGATCCTCATTTTCCTACAGAGCACCACAATTATGGAATAACCTCCCAGATACCATCAAATCTTCCCCCAGTCTTAAGTCACTCAAGAGCTCCTTACTAACATACCTCAATACAGAATGCACCTGTAAACATGTAACATAATGACTATTTTTCTACATATTTATTTTCTGTTAATCTGTATATTTGTGTTGTTTTTTTTAATATCTTGCATTTTATTACTTTGTATTTCTGTAACATTTCAATGTTCTTGAACCCAGGACATACTTGAAAACGAGAGAAATCTCAATGTATCCTTCCTGGTAAAATCCTTTATAAATAAATAAATAAATAAATAAAACTAGGGATGCACTGATACCACTTTTTTGAGTACGAGTACGAGTACCGATACTTTTGTTCAAGTACTCACCGATACCGAGTACCGATACTTTGATTTTATGTCATGTGACCACTTTCCAATAAGAACAGACCTCCTATAAAAATGCTCCCAGCTCACATGGATATGCCCCCAGCTCACATGGATATGCCCCCCCTCCAGCTCATGGATATGCCCCCAGCTTTCATGGACTGTGCCCCAGCTCTCATGGATATGCCTCCCATCTCATGGATTTGCCCCCCCAGCTCATGGATTTGCCACCAGCTCTCATAGATATTGCCCCCAGCTCATGGATATGCCCCAGCTCATGGATTATGCCCCCCAGCTCATGGATTATGCCCCCCAGCTCATGGATTTGCCCCCAGCTCATGGCTAATGCCCCCCAGCTCATGGATTTGCCCCCCTGCTCATGGATATGCCCCCTTGCTCATGGATGTGCCCTCCAGCTCGTGGATTTGCCCCAGTTTCCATGCGCACGCGCGAAGACTTTCCCAGCGTCTCCTAGGAAGTTAAGTATGAACGTGGTGAGCAGCTGCAGGGCCTGTCCGAATGCCGATAGAGCATTCGGACAGCCGCCCCAGCCCCTCGGATGCTGGCAAGCCGGCTCAATGCCGGCTTCCGGTATCGGGGGTACTGCACGAGTACCAAGTACTCCTGCAGTACCCGTATCGGCACCGATACTAGTATCTGTGCATCCCTATTTAAAACATTTACTGGGTAAAGGGTAGGATGCTGTGGCAAAACTGGATAGAAGACCTCTGAAAATGAAGTCATCGTCCTATAGGAAATTGAAAAATTTCACCCCCTGTCGGGTAAAAACTTCTTCCCGTTAAGTTTAGGGCTCGAATGTCTGACTCTTTTGCAGGAAATCAAGCAAAGTAAAATGGCCAATTTTGCAGAAATCTGTTTAATAGACAGTTTCATTCTCAGCCACTTATCCAGAAAATTCAAGACTATATTAACGTCCCAGATGTTAGAATAACGGGAACGAGGGGTCGTTACACTGTATACCCTTCAATAATCTACATACAATGGGATGCTTCCCGGCAGGAATACCATCAAAACCCTGATGTGAAGCAGATATCGTCGATCTGAAGTTATTAATCGTGCGAGACGCTTTACTGTCCTCAAATATATGTGTGAAGAAACTCAACAAGTTCCTCAAAGGAACTGATATGGGATCAACTTGATGTTCCATGCACCAAGAAACCCATGAGTTCCATGCGTACCATATCTCCTCCTAGTAGAAGGGGCCCAGGAACTCGACAACAAGGAGGCAGATGCTTCCAAAATGTTGACTGAAGGCCAGTGACCCCCTGATATTTTCCAAGCTATTAGCTGTAATGAGTGAGGACTCAAATTCTGAAGCGTTCCCTTCGGTTCCCCCAGGATGAACCGTGAGACCCGAATTAGCCTGGGAGCGTCTACAGACAGTTTCAGGAGTTGCGGGAACCATGGTTGAGATTTCCATAAGGGTGTTATAGCGAATTGTGCTTGTACTATAGTGCTCATAAGTCTTATTACTGTTGAAATGAGAATGAATGGAGGGAAAGGGTCCCTAGCGTCCAGGTCTGGACCAAAGCAACCGTGGCCAAAGCCATGGGGTCTGGTCTCCAACTGTAATATTGTGATAAGAGTATGGAGACGAGAAGGGACCCCAGAGGGATGACAAACTGGCAAATACCCTAGTGTCTAACCTCCAATCGCTGGAGTCTATCAGATATCTTGAATTCCAGTCCGCCATTACATTGCTGAACCCTGGAATTGTTTGGCCTGGACTGTGCGATTGCGAGGCAGCAAAATCTTTTGGAGATTTTGCCTAACGGTGAGCCCCCTATAGGGTGATGGGGAGCCTTTAATCTGCGGAGGTTGAAGCCTTTAGGGCAGGTATATGGTATAACAGGCAGTAACAGGATCAAGCACAATACCTTCAGACTTTATACGTCGAATCCAGGGAGTATTACAGGACAACTAAACTGCTACTAAGCTCCAAAGGTTTCGAGACCAATGGACAACTTAGAGCACCCAACAATACAGAGGATAGCAAAACTTGAGCTTCAGAACTAGAAGGTATTTGGCAAGACAGAATGAATTGTGCAAGCTGCAGGGCAGCACTCAATACTGATACAATAGTACAGACTGATGAACCAGACACTCCCAGCCAGGGAGTACAGATAAGGTCCTGAGTACCACTCAACAGCAAATTGGCTTCGTGGCCAAATGTCTGCTGAGTGAAAACAGCTACAAAATGCACAAACACAATAATACCTGAAACAACAGACAAGGTTAATACTAGAGAGGTCCAAAAATCCAAGCCAGAGGGTCATACATAGAATATCAGAAATACTTCAGGGGTCAGACGAGAGAAATCCAAGCATAAGAGCCAGAGGTCATACACAGAATATCAGAAATACATCAGGGAACAGACCAGAGAGAAATCCAAGCATAGGAGCCAGAGGTCATACACGGGATATCAGAAATACATCAGGGGTCAGACGAGAGAAATCCAAGCATAAGAGCCAGAGGTCATACACGGGATATCAGAAATTCATCAGGGGTCAGACGAGAGAAATCCAAGCATAAGAGCCAGAGGTCATACACAGAATATCAGAAATACATCAGGGAACAGACCAGAGAGAAATCCAAGCATAGGAGCCAGAGGTCATACACAGAATATCAGAAATACATCAGGGGTCAGACGAGAGAAATCCAAGCATAGGAGCCAGAGGTCATACACAGAATATCAGAAATACATCAGGGGTCAGACGAGAGAAATCCAAGCATAGGAGCCAGAGGTCATACACAGAATATCAGAAATACATCAGGGGTCAGACGAGAGAAATCCAAGCATAAGAGCCAGAGGTCATACACAGAATATCAGAAATACATCAGGGGTCAGACGAGAGAAATCCAAGCATAAGAGCCAGAGGTCATACACGGGATATCAGAAATTCATCAGGGGTCAGACGAGAGAAATCCAAGCATAAGAGCCAGAGGTCATACACAGAATATCAGAAATACATCAGGGAACAGACCAGAGAGAAATCCAAGCATAGGAGCCAGAGGTCATACACAGAATATCAGAAATACATCAGGGGTCAGACGAGAGAAATCCAAGCATAGGAGCCAGAGGTCATACACAGAATATCAGAAATACATCAGGGGTCAGACGAGAGAAATCCAAGCATATCAGAAATACATCAGGGGTCAGACGAGAGAAATCCAAGCATAAGAGCCAGAGGTCATACACGGGATATCAGAAATACATCAGGGAACAGACCAGAGAGAAATCCAAGCATAGGAGCCAGAGGTCATACACAGAATATCAGAAATACTTCAGGGGTCAGACGAGAGAAATCCAAGCATAGGAGCCAGAGGTCATACACGGGATATCAGAAATACATCAGGGAACAGACCAGAGAGAAATCCAAGCATAAGAGCCAGAGGTCATACACGGGATATCAGAAATACATCAGGGAACAGACCAGAGAGAAATCCAAGCATAGGAGCCAGAGGTCATACACGGGATATCAGAAATACATCAGGGGTCAGACGAGAGAAATCCAAGCATAGGAGCCAGAGGTCATACACGGGATATCAGAAATACATCAGGGAACAGACGAGAGAAATCCAAGCATAGGAGCCAGAGGTCATACACGGGATATCAGAAATACTTCAGGGAACAGACCAGAGAGAAATCCAAGCATAGGAGCCAGAGGTCATACACGGGATATCAGAAATACTTCAGGGAACAGACCAGAGAGAAATCCAAGCATAGGAGCCAGAGGTCATACACAGAATATCAGAAATACATCAGGGAACAGACGAGAGAAATCCAAGCATAGGAGCCAGAGGTCATACACGGGATATCAGAAATACTTCAGGGAACAGACCAGAGAGAAATCCAAGCATAGGAGCCAGAGGTCATACACAGAATATCAGAAATACATCAGGGGTCAGACGAGAGAAATCCAAGCATAAGAGCCAGAGGTCATACACAGAATATCAGAAATACATCAGGGGTCAGACGAGAGAAATCCAAGCATAAGAGCCAGAGGTCACACACAGAATATCAGAAATACATCAGGGGTCAGACGAGAGAAATCCAAGCATAGGAGCCAGAGGTCATACACGGGATATCAGAAATACATCAGGGGTCAGACCAGAGAGAAATCCAAGCATAAGAGCCAGAGGTCATACACAGAATATAAGAAATACTTCAGGGAACAGACTAGAGAGAAATCCAAGCATAGGAGCCAGAGGTCATACACGGGATATCAGAAATACATCAGGGGTCAGACGAGAGAAATCCAAGCATAGGAGCCAGAGGTCATACACGGGATATCAGAAATACATCAGGGGTCAGACGAGAGAAATCCTAGCATAGGAGCCAGAGGTCATACACGGGATATCAGAAATACATCAGGGGTCAGACGAGAGAAATCCTAGCATAGGAGCCAGAGGTCATACACAGAATATCAGAAATACATCAGGGGTCAGACGAGAGAAATCCAAGCATAGGAGCCAGATGTCATACACAGAATATCAGAAATACTTCAGGGGTCAGACGAGAGAAATCCAAGCATAGGAGCCAGAGGTCATACACAGAATATCAGAAATACATCAGGGAACAGACCAGAGAGAAATCCAAGCATAAGAGCCAGAGGTCATACACAGAATATCAGAAATACATCGGGGAACAGACCAGAGAGAAATCCAAGCATAAGAGCCAGAGGTCATACACGGGATATCAGAAATACATCAGGGAACAGACCAGAGAGAAATCCAAGCATAGGAGCCAGAGGTCATACACAGAATATCAGAAATACGTCAGGGGTCAGACGAGAGAAATCCAAGCATAGGAGCCAGAGGTCATACACGGGATATCAGAAATACATCAGGGAACAGACCAGAGAGAAATCCAAGCATAAGAGCCAGAGGTCATACACGGGATATCAGAAATACATCAGGGAACAGACCAGAGAGAAATCCAAGCATAGGAGCCAGAGGTCATACACGGGATATCAGAAATACATCAGGGGTCAGACGAGAGAAATCCAAGCATAGGAGCCAGAGGTCATACACGGGATATCAGAAATACATCAGGGAACAGACCAGAGAGAAATCCAAGCATAGGAGCCAAGGTCATACACAGAATATCAGAAATACATCAGGGGTCAGACGAGAGAAATCCAAGCATAGGAGCCAGAGGTCATACACGGGATATCAGAAATACTTCAGGGAACAGACCAGAGAGAAATCCAAGCATAGGAGCCAGAGGTCATACACGGGATATCAGAAATACTTCAGGGAACAGACCAGAGAGAAATCCAAGCATAGGAGCCAGAGGTCATACACAGAATATCAGAAATACATCAGGGAACAGACCAGAGAGAAATCCAAGCATAGGAGCCAGAGGTCATACACAGAATATCAGAAATACATCAGGGGTCAGACAAGAGAAATCCAAGCATAAGAGCCAGAGGTCATACACAGAATATCAGAAATACATCAGGGGTCAGACGAGAGAAATCCAAGCATAGGAGCCAGAGGTCATACACGGGATATCAGAAATACATCAGGGGTCAGACCAGAGAGAAATCCAAGCATAAGAGCCAGAGGTCATACACAGAATATCAGAAATACTTCAGGGAACAGACTAGAGAGAAATCCAAGCATAGGAGCCAGAGGTCATACACGGGATATCAGAAATACATCAGGGGTCAGACGAGAGAAATCCAAGCATAAGAGCCAGAGGTCATACACAGAATATCAGAAATACTTCAGGGAACAGACTAGAGAGAAATCCAAGCATAGGAGCCAGAGGTCATACACAGAATATCAGAAATACTTCAGGGAACAGACTAGAGAGAAATCCAAGCATAGGAGCCAGAGGTCATTCACGGGATATCAGAAATACATCAGGGAACAGACCAGAGAGAAATCCAAGCATAAGAGCCAGAGGTCATACACGGGATATCAGAAATACATCAGGGGTCAGACTAGAGAGAAATCCAAGCATAGGAGCCAGAGGTCATTCACGGGATATCAGAAATACATCAGGGAACAGACCAGAGAGAAATCCAAGCATAAGAGCCAGAGGTCATACACGGGATATCAGAAATACATCGGGTCAGACGAGAGAAATCCAAGCATAGAGCCAGAGGTCATACACAGAATATCAGAAATACATCAGGAACAGACCAGAGAGAAATCCAAGCATAAGAGCCAGAGGTCATACACGGGATATCAGAAATACATCAGGGGTCAGACGAGAGAAATCCAAGCATAGGAGCCAGAGGTCATACACAGAATATCAGAAATACATCAGGGAACAGACCAGAGAGAAATCCAAGCATAGGAGCCAGAGGTCATACACAGGATATCAGAAATACTTCAGGGAACAGACCAGAGAGAAATCCTAGCATAAGAGCCAGAGGTCATACACGGGATATCAGAAATACATCAGGGGTCAGACGAGAGAAATCCAAGCATAGGAGCCAGAGGTCATACACAGAATATCAGAAATACATCAGGGAACAGACCAGAGAGAAATCCAAGCATAAGAGCCAGAGGTCATACACGGGATATCAGAAATACATCGGGTCAGACGAGAGAAATCCAAGCATAGGAGCCAGAGGTCATACACAGAATATCAGAAATACATCAGGGAACAGACCAGAGAGAAATCCAAGCATAGGAGCCAGAGGTCATACACAGAATATCAGAAATACTTCAGGGAACAGACCAGAGAGAAATCCAAGCATAGGAGCCAGAGGTCATACACAGAATATCAGAAATACATCAGGGAACAGACCAGAGAGAAATCCAAGCATAAGAGCCAGAGGTCATACACGGGATATCAGAAATACATCAGGGGTCAGACGAGAGAAATCCAAGCATAGGAGCCAGAGGTCATACACGGATATCAGAAATACATCAGGGAACAGACCAGAGAGAAATCCAAGCATAGGAGCCAGAGGTCATACACTGGATATCAGAAATACATCAGGGGTCAGACCAGAGAGAAATCCAAGCATAAGAGCCAGAGGTCATACACAGAATATCAGAAATACTTCAGGGAACAGACTAGAGAGAAATCCAAGCATAGGAGCCAGAGGTCATACACGGGATATCAGAAATACATCAGGGGTCAGACCAGAGAGAAATCCTAGCATAGGAGCCAGAGGTCATACACAGAATATCAGAAATACATCAGGGGTCAGACGAGAGAAATCCAAGCATAGGAGCCAGATGTCATACACAGAATATCAGAAATACATCAGGGAACAGACCAGAGAGAAATCCAAGCATAAGAGCCAGAGGTCATACACGGGATATCAGAAATACATCAGGGAACAGACCAGAGAGAAATCCAAGCATAGGAGCCAGAGGTCATACACAGAATATCAGAAATACTTCAGGGCTCAGACGAGAGAAATCCAAGCATAGGAGCCAGAGGTCATGCACAGAATATCAGAAATACATCAGGGAACAGACAGAGAGAAATCCAAGCATAAGAGCCAGAGGTCATACACGGGATATCAGAAATACATCAGGGAACAGACCAGAGAGAAATCCAAGCATAGGAGCCAGAGGTCATACACGGGATATCAGAAATACATTAGGGAACAGACCAGAGAAATCCAAGCATAGGAGCCAGAGGTCATACACAGAATATCAGAAATACATCAGGGGTCAGACGAGAGAAATCCAAACATAAGAGCCAGAGGTCATACACAGAATATCAGAAATACATCAGGGGTCAGACGAGAGAAATCCAAGCATAAGAGCCAGAGGTCATACACAGAATATCAGAAATACATCAGGGGTCAGACGAGAGAAATCCAAGCATAGGAGCCAGAGGTCATACACGGGATATCAGAAATACATCAGGGGTCAGACCAGAGAGAAATCCAAGCATAAGAGCCAGAGGTCATACACAGAATATCAGAAATACTTCAGGGAACAGGCTAGAGAGAAATCCAAGCATAGGAGCCAGAGGTCATACACGGGATATCAGAAATACATCAGGGGTCAGACGAGAGAAATCCAAGCATAGGAGCCAGAGGTCATACACGGGATATCAGAAATACTTCAGGGAACAGACCAGAGAGAAATCCAAGCATAAGAGCCAGAGGTCATACACAGAATATCAGAAACACATCAGGGGTCAGACGAGAGAAATCCAAGCATAAGAGCCAGAGGTCATACACAGAATATCAGAAATACATCAGGGACAGACCAGAGAGAAATCCAAGCATAGGAGCCAGAGGTCATACACGGGATATCAGAAATACATCAGGGGTCAGACGAGAGAAATCCAAGCATAGGAGCCAGAGGTCATACACAGAATATCAGAAATACTTCAGGGGTCAGACGAGAGAAATCCAAGCATAGGAGCCAGAGGTCATACACGGGATATCAGAAATACATCAGGGAACAGACCAGAGAGAAATCCAAGCATAGGAGCCAGAGGTCATACACAGAATATCAGAAATACATCAGGGGTCAGACGAGAGAAATCCAAGCATAAGAGCCAGAGGTCATACATAGAATATCAGAAATACATCAGGGAACAGACCAGAGAGAAATCCAAGCATAAGAGCCAGAGGTCATACACAGAATATCAGAAATACATCAGGGGTCAGACGAGAGAAATCCAAGCATAGGAGCCATAGGTCATACACGGGATATCAGAAATACATCAGGGGTCAGACGAGAGAAATCCAAGCATAGGAGCCAGAGGTCATACACAGAATATCAGAAATACATCAGGGGTCAGACGAGAGAAATCCAAGCATAAGAGCCAGAGGTCATACACGGGATATCAGAAATACATCAGGGAACAGACCAGAGAGAAATCCAAGCATAGGAGCCAGAGGTCATACACGGGATATCAGAAATACATCAGGGAACAGACCAGAGAGAAATCCAAGCATAGGAGCCAGAGGTCATACACAGAATATCAGAAATACTTCAGGGAACAGACCAGAGAGAAATCCAAGCATAGGAGCCAGAGGTCATAGACAGAATATCAGAAATACATCAGGGAACAGACCAGAGAGAAATCCAAGCATAAGAGCCAGAGGTCATACACAGAATATCAGAAATACATCAGGGAACAGACCAGAGAGAAATCCAAGCATAAGAGCCAGAGGTCATACACAGAATATCAGAAATACATCAGGGAACAGACCAGAGAGAAATCCAAGCATAGGAGCCAGAGGTCATACACAGAATATCAGAAATACATCAGGGGTCAGACAAGAGGAAATCCAAGCATAAGAGCCAGAGGTCATACACAGAATATCAGAAATACATCAGGGGTCAGACGAGAGAAATCCAAGCATAGGAGCCAGAGGTCATACACGGGATATCAGAAATACATCAGGGGTCAGACCAGAGAGAAATCCAAGCATAAGAGCCAGAGGTCATACACAGAATATCAGAAATACTTCAGGGAACAGACTAGAGAGAAATCCAAGCATAGGAGCCAGAGGTCATACACGGGATATCAGAAATACATCAGGGGTCAGACGAGAGAAATCCAAGCATAAGAGCCAGAGGTCATACACAGAATATCAGAAATACTTCAGGGAACAGACTAGAGAGAAATCCAAGCATAGGAGCCAGAGGTCATACACAGAATATCAGAAATACTTCAGGGAACAGACTAGAGAGAAATCCAAGCATAGGAGCCAGAGGTCATTCACGGGATATCAGAAATACATCAGGGAACAGACCAGAGAGAAATCCAAGCATAAGAGCCAGAGGTCATACACGGGATATCAGAAATACATCAGGGGTCAGACGAGAGAAATCCAAGCATAGGAGCCAGAGGTCATACACAGAATATCAGAAATACATCAGGGAACAGACCAGAGAGAAATCCAAGCATAAGAGCCAGAGGTCATACACGCGGATATCAGAAATACATCAGGGGTCAGACGAGAGAAATCCAAGCATAGGAGCCAGAGGTCATACACAGAATATCAGAAATACATCAGGGAACAGACCAGAGAGAAATCCAAGCATAAGAGCCAGAGGTCATACACGGGATATCAGAAATACTTCAGGGAACAGACCAGAGAGAAATCCAAGCATAGGAGCCAGAGGTCATACACAGAATATCAGAAATACATCAGGGGTCAGACGAGAGAAATCCAAGCATAGGAGCCAGAGGTCATACACAGAATATCAGAAATACATCAGGGAACAGACGAGAGAAATCCAAGCATAGGAGCCAGAGGTCATACACGGGATATCAGAAATACTTCAGGGAACAGACCAGAGAGAAATCCAAGCATAGGAGCCAGAGGTCATACACAGGATATCAGAAATACTTCAGGGAACAGACCAGAGAGAAATCCTAGCATAAGAGCCAGAGGTCATACACGGGATATCAGAAATACATCAGGGGTCAGACGAGAGAAATCCAAGCATAGGAGCCAGAGGTCATACACGGGATATCAGAAATACATCAGGGAACAGACCAGAGAGAAATCCAAGCACAGGAGCCAGAGGTCATACACTGGATATCAGAAATACATCAGGGGTCAGACCAGAGAGAAATCCAAGCATAAGAGCCAGAGGTCATACACAGAATATCAGAAATACTTCAGGGAACAGACAGAGAGAAATCCAAGCATAGGAGCCAGAGGTCATACACGGGATATCAGAAATACATCAGGGGTCAGACCAGAGAGAAATCCTAGCATAGGAGCCAGAGGTCATACACAGAATATCAGAAATACATCAGGGGTCAGACGAGAGAAATCCAAGCATAGGAGCCAGATGTCATACACAGAATATCAGAAATACATCAGGGAACAGACCAGAGAGAAATCCAAGCATAAGAGCCAGAGGTCATACACGGGATATCAGAAATACATCAGGGAACAGACCAGAGAGAAATCCAAGCATAAGAGCCAGAGGTCATACACGGGATATCAGAAATACATCAGGGAACAGACCAGAGAGAAATCCAAGCATAGGAGCCAGAGGTCATACACGGGATATCAGAAATACATTCGAGAACAGACCAGAGAAATCCAAGCATAAGAGCCAGAGGTCATACACAGATATCAGAAATACATCAGGGGTCAGACGAGAGAAATCCAAGCATAAGAGCCAGAGGTCATGCACAGAATATCAGAAATACATCAGGGGACAGACCAGAGAGAAATCCAAGCATAGGAGCCAGAGGTCATACACGGATATCAGAAATACATTAGGGAACAGACAGAGAAATCCAGCATAGGAGCCAGAGGTCATACACAGATATCAGAAATACATCAGGGGTCAGACGAGAGAAATCCAAGCATAAGAGCCAGAGGTCATACACAGAATATCAGAAATACATCAGGGGTCAGACGAGAGAAATCCAAGCATAAGAGCCAGAGGTCATACACAGAATATCAGAATACATCAGGGGTCAGACGAGAGAAATCCAAGCATAGGAGCCAGAGGTCATACACGGGATATCAGAAATACATCAGGGGTCAGACCAGAGAGAAATCCAAGCATAAGAGCCAGAGGTCATACACAGAATATCAGAAATACTTCAGGGAACAGGCTAGAGAGAAATCCAAGCATAGGAGCCAGAGGTCATACACGGGATATCAGAAATACATCAGGGGTCAGACGAGAGAAATCCAAGCATAGGAGCCAGAGGTCATACACAGAATATCAGAAATACATCAGGGGTCAGACGAGAGAAATCCAAGCATAAGAGCCAGAGGTCATACACAGAATATCAGAAATACTTCAGGGAACAGACTAGAGAGAAATCCAAGCATAGGAGCCAGAGGTCATACACAGAATATCAGAAATACATCAGGGTCAGACGAGAGAAATCCAAGCATAGGAGCCAGATGTCATACACAGAATATCAGAAATACTTCAGGGGTCAGACGGCGAGAAATCCAAGCATAGGAGCCAGAGGTCATACACAGAATATCAGAAATACATCAGGGAACAGACCAGAGAGAAATCCAAGCATAAGAGCCAGAGGTCATACACGGGATATCAGAAATACATCAGGGAACAGACCAGAGAGAAATCCAAGCATAGGAGCCAGAGGTCATACACAGAATATCAGAAATACGTCAGGGGTCAGACGAGAGAAATCCAAGCATAGGAGCCAGAGGTCATACACGGGATATCAGAAATACATCAGGGAACAGACCAGAGAGAAATCCAAGCATAAGAGCCAGAGGTCATACACGGGATATCAGAAATACATCAGGGAACAGACCAGAGAGAAATCCAAGCATAGGAGCCAGAGGTCATACACGGGATATCAGAAATACATCAGGGGTCAGACGAGAAATCCAAGCATAGGAGCCAGAGGTCATACACGGGATATCAGAAATACATCAGGGAACAGACCAGAGAGAAATCCAAGCATAGGAGCCAGAGGTCATACACAGAATATCAGAAATACATCAGGGGTCAGACGAGAGAAATCCAAGCATAGGAGCCAGAGGTCATACACGGGATATCAGAAATACTTCAGGGAACAGACCAGAGAGAAATCCAAGCATAGGAGCCAGAGGTCATACACGGGATATCAGAAATACTTCAGGGAACAGACGAGAGAAATCCAAGCATAGGAGCCAGAGGTCATACACGGGATATCAGAAATACTTCAGGGAACAGACAGAGAGAAATCCAAGCATAGGAGCCAGAGGTCATACACGGGATATCAGAAATACTTCAGGGAACAGACCAGAGAGAAATCCAAGCATAGGAGCCAGAGGTCATACACAGAATATCAGAAATACATCAGGGAACAGACCAGAGAGAAATCCAAGCATAGGAGCCAGAGGTCATACACAGAATATCAGAAATACATCAGGGGTCAGACAAGAGAAATCCAAGCATAAGAGCCAGAGGTCATACACAGAATATCAGAAATACATCAGGGGTCAGACGAGAGAAATCCAAGCATAGGAGCCAGAGGTCATACACGGGATATCAGAAATACATCAGGGGTCAGACCAGAGAGAAATCCAAGCATAAGAGCCAGAGGTCATACACAGAATATCAGAAATACTTCAGGGAACAGACTAGAGAGAAATCCAAGCATAGGAGCCAGAGGTCATTAACGGGATATCAGAAATACATCAGGGAACAGACCAGAGAGAAATCCAAGCATAAGAGCCAGAGGTCATACACGGGATATCAGAAATACATCAGGGGTCAGACGAGAGAAATCCAAGCATAGGAGCCAGAGGTCATACACAGAATATCAGAAATACATCAGGGAACAGACCAGAGAGAAATCCAAACATAGGAGCCAGAGGTCATACACAGAATATCAGAAATACATCAGGGGTCAGACGAGAGAAATCCAAGCATAGGAGCCAGAGGTCATACACAGAATATCAGAAATACATCAGGGAACAGACGAGAGAAATCCAAGCATAGGAGCCAGAGGTCATACACGGGATATCAGAAATACTTCAGGGAACAGACCAGAGAGAAATCCAAGCATAGGAGCCAGAGGTCATACACAGAATATCAGAAATACATCAGGGAACAGACCAGAGAGAAATCCAAGCATAGGAGCCAGAGGTCATACAGGATATCAGAAATACTTCAGGAACAGACCAGAGAGAAATCCTAGCATAAGAGCCAGAGGTCATACACGGGATATCAGAAATACATCAGGGGTCAGACGAGAGAAATCCAAGCATAAGAGCCAGAGGTCATACACGGGATATCAGAAATACATCAGGGGTCAGACGAGAGAAATCCAAGCATAGGAGCCAGAGGTCATACACAGAATATCAGAAATACATCAGGGAACAGACCAGAGAGAATCCAAGCATAAGAGCCAGAGGTCATACACGGATATCAGAAATACTTCAGGGAACAGACCAGAGAGAAATCCAAGCATAGGAGCCAGAGGTCATACACAGAATATCAGAAATACATCAGGGGTCAGACGAGAGAAATCCAAGCATAGGAGCCAGAGGTCATACACAGAATATCAGAAATACATCAGGGAACAGACGAGAGAAATCCAAGCATAGGAGCCAGAGGTCATACACGGGATATCAGAAATACTTCAGGGAACAGACCAGAGAGAAATCCAAGCATAGGAGCCAGAGGTCATACACAGAATATCAGAAATACATCAGGGAACAGACCAGAGAGAAATCCAAGCATAGGAGCCAGAGGTCATACACAGGATATCAGAAATACTTCAGGGAACAGACCAGAGAGAAATCCTAGCATAAGAGCCAGAGGTCATACACGGGATATCAGAAATACATCAGGGGTCAGACCAGAGAGAAATCCAAGCATAGGAGCCAGAGGTCATACACAGGATATCAGAAATACTTCAGGGAACAGACCAGAGAGAAATCCTAGCATAAGAGCCAGAGGTCATACACGGGATATCAGAAATACATCAGGGGTCAGACGAGAGAAATCCAAGCATAGGAGCCAGAGGTCATACACGGGATATCAGAAATACATCAGGGAACAGACCAGAGAGAAATCCAAGCACAGGAGCCAGAGGTCATACACTGGATATCAGAAATACATCAGGGGTCAGACCAGAGAGAAATCCAAGCATAAGAGCCAGAGGTCATACACAGAATATCAGAAATACTTCAGGGAACAGACTAGAGAGAAATCCAAGCATAGGAGCCAGAGGTCATACACGGGATATCAGAAATACATCAGGGGTCAGACCAGAGAGAAATCCTAGCATAGGAGCCAGAGGTCATACACAGAATATCAGAAATACATCAGGGGTCAGACGAGAGAAATCCAAGCATAGGAGCCAGATGTCATGCACAGAATATCAGAAATACATCAGGGAACAGACCAGAGAGAAATCCAAGCATAAGAGCCAGAGGTCATACACGGGATATCAGAAATACATCAGGGAACAGACCAGAGAGAAATCCAAGCATAGGAGCCAGAGGTCATACACAGAATATCAGAAATACTTCAGGGCTCAGACGAGAGAAATCCAAGCATAGGAGCCAGAGGTCATGCACAGAATATCAGAAATACATCAGGGAACAGACCAGAGAGAAATCCAAGCATAAGAGCCAGAGGTCATACACGGGATATCAGAAATACATCAGGGAACAGACCAGAGAGAAATCCAAGCATAGGAGCCAGAGGTCATACACGGGATATCAGAAATACATTAGAGAACAGACCAGAGAAATCCAAGCATAAGAGCCAGAGGTCATACACAGAATATCAGAAATACATCAGGGGTCAGACGAGAGAAATCCAAGCATAAGAGCCAGAGGTCATGCACAGAATATCAGAAATACATCAGGGAACAGACCAGAGAGAAATCCAAGCATAGGAGCCAGAGGTCATACACGGGATATCAGAAATACATTAGGGAACAGACCAGAGAAATCCAAGCATAGGAGCCAGAGGTCATACACAGAATATCAGAAATACATCAGGGGTCAGACGAGAGAAATCCAAGCATAAGAGCCAGAGGTCATACACAGAATATCAGAAATACATCAGGGTCAGACGAGAGAAATCCAAGCATAAGAGCCAGAGGTCATACACAGAATATCAGAAATACATCAGGGGTCAGACGAGAGAAATCCAAGCATAGGAGCCAGAGGTCATACACGGGATATCAGAAATACATCAGGGGTCAGACCAGAGAGAAATCCAAGCATAAGAGCCAGAGGTCATACACAGAATATCAGAAATACTTCAGGGAACAGGCTAGAGAGAAATCCAAGCATAGGAGCCAGAGGTCATACACGGGATATCAGAAATACATCAGGGGTCAGACGAGAGAAATCCAAGCATAGGAGCCAGAGGTCATACACAGAATATCAGAAATACATCAGGGGTCAGACGAGAGAAATCCAAGCATAGGAGCCAGAGGTCATACACAGAATATCAGAAATACATCAGGGACAGACCAGAGAGAAATCCAAGCATAGGAGCCAGAGGTCATACACAGAATATCAGAAATACATCAGGGGTCAGACGAGAGAAATCCAAGCATAAGAGCCAGAGGTCATACACAGAATATCAGAAATACATCAGGGGTCAGACGAGAGAAATCCAAGCATAGGAGCCAGAGGTCATACACGGGATATCAGAAATACATCAGGGGTCAGACGAGAGAAATCCAAGCATAGGAGCCAGAGGTCATACACAGAATATCAGAAATACATCAGGGAACAGACCAGAGAGAAATCCAAGCATAAGAGCCAGAGGTCATACACGGGATATCAGAAATACATCAGGGAACAGACCAGAGAGAAATCCAAGCATAGGAGCCAGAGGTCATACACAGAATATCAGAAATACTTCAGGGGTCAGACGAGAGAAATCCAAGCATAGGAGCCAGAGGTCATACACGGGATATCAGAAATACATCAGGGGTCAGACGAGAGAAATCCAAGCATAGGAGCCAGAGGTCATACACGGGATATCAGAAATACATCAGGGAACAGACCAGAGAGAAATCCAAGCATAGGAGCCAGAGGTCATACACAGAATATCAGAAATACATCAGGGGTCAGACGAGAGAAATCCAAGCATAGGAGCCAGAGGTCATACACGGGATATCAGAAATACTTCAGGGAACAGACCAGAGAGAAATCCAAGCATAGGAGCCAGAGGTCATACACGGGATATCAGAAATACTTCAGGGAACAGACCAGAGAGAAATCCAAGCATAAGAGCCAGCGGTCATACACGGGATATCAGAAATACATCAGGGAACAGACCAGAGAGAAATCCAAGCATAGGAGCCAGAGGTCATACACAGAATATCAGAAATACATCAGGGGTCAGACGAGAGAAATCCAAGCATAGGAGCCAGAGGTCATACACAGAATATCAGAAATACATCAGGGAACAGACGAGAGAAATCCAAGCATAGGAGCCAGAGGTCATACACAGGATATCAGAAATACTTCAGGGAACAGACCAGAGAGAAATCCAAGCATAGGAGCCAGAGGTCATACACAGAATATCAGAAATACATCAGGGAACAGACCAGAGAGAAATCCAAGCATAGGAGCCAGAGGTCATACACAGAATATCAGAAATACATCAGGGGTCAGACGAGAGAAATCCAAGCATAGGAGCCAGAGGTCATACACGGGATATCAGAAATACATCAGTGGTCAGACCAGAGAGAAATCCAAGCATAAGAGCCAGAGGTCATACACAGAATATCAGAAATACTTCAGGGAACAGACGAGAGAAATCCAAGCATAAGAGCCAGAGGTCATACACAGAATATCAGAAATACATCAGGGGTCAGACGAGAGAAATCCAAGCATAGGAGCCAGAGGTCATACACGGGATATCAGAAATACATCAGGGAACAGACCAGAGAGAAATCCAAGCATAGGAGCCAGAGGTCATACACAGAATATCAGAAATACATCAGGGGTCAGACCAGAGAGAAATCCAAGCATAAGAGCCAGAGGTCATACACGGGATATCAGAAATACTTCAGGGAACAGACCAGAGAGAAATCCAAGCATAGGAGCCAGAGGTCATACACAGAATATCAGAAATACATCAGGGAACAGACGAGAGAAATCCAAGCATAGGAGCCAGAGGTCATACACGGGATATCAGAAATACTTCAGGGAACAGACCAGAGAGAAATCCAAGCATAGGAGCCAGAGGTCATACACAGGATATCAGAAATACTTCAGGGAACAGACCAGAGAGAAATCCTAGCATAGGAGCCAGAGGTCATACACAGAATATCAGAAATACATCAGGGGTCAGACGAGAGAAATCCAAGCATAGGAGCCAGAGGTCATACACGGGATATCAGAAATACATCAGGGGTCAGACCAGAGAGAAATCCTAGCATAGGAGCCAGAGATCATACACAGGATATCAGAAATACATCAGGGGTCAGACGAGAGAAATCCAAGCATAGGAGCCAGATGTCATACACAGAATATCAGAAATACATCAGGGAACAGACCAGAGAGAAATCCAAGCATAGGAGCCAGAGGTCATACACAGAATATCAGAAATACATCAGGGAACAGACCAGAGAGAAATCCAAGCATAAGAGCCAGAGGTCATACACGGGATATCAGAAATACATCAGGGGTCAGACGAGAGAAATCCAAGCATAAGAGCCAGAGGTCATACACAGAATATCAGAAATACATCAGGGGTCAGACGAGAGAAATCCAAGCATAGGAGCCAGAGGTCATACACGGGATATCAGAAATACTTCAGGGAACAGACCAGAGAGAAATCCAAGCATAAGAGCCAGAGGTCATACACAGAATATCAGAAATACATCAGGGGTCAGACGAGAGAAATCCAAGCATAAGAGCCAGAGGTCATACACAGAATATCAGAAATACATCAGGGGTCAGACGAGAGAAATCCAAGCATAGGAGCCAGATGTCATACACAGAATATCAGAAATACATCAGGGAACAGACCAGAGAGAAATCCAAGCATAGGAGCCAGAGGTCATACACAGAATATCAGAAATACATCAGGGAACAGACCAGAGAGAAATCCAAGCATAAGAGCCAGAGGTCATACACGGGATATCAGAAATACATCAGGGAACAGACCAGAGAGAAATCCAAGCATAAGAGCCAGAGGTCATACACAGAATATCAGAAATACATCAGGGGTCAGACGAGAGAAATCCAAGCATAGGAGCCAGAGGTCATACACGGGATATCAGAAATACATCAGGGGTCAGACGAGAGAAATCCAAGCATAGGAGCCAGAGGTCATACACGGGATATCAGAAATACATCAGGGGTCAGACGAGAGAAATCCAAGCATAGGAGCCAGAGGTCATACACGGGATATCAGAAATACATCAGGGAACAGACCAGAGAGAAATCCAAGCATAGGAGCCAGAGGTCATACACAGAATATCAGAAATACATCAGGGGTCAGACGAGAGAAATCCAAGCATAGGAGCCAGAGGTCATACACAGAATATCAGAAATACATCAGGGGTCAGACGAGAGAAATCCAAGCATAGGAGCCAGAGGTCATACACGGGATATCAGAAATACATCAGGGAACAGACCAGAGAGAAATCCAAGCATAGGAGCCAGAGGTCATACACGGGATATCAGAAATACATCAGGGGTCAGACGAGAGAAATCCAAGCATAGGAGCCAGAGGTCATACACAGAATATCAGAAATACATCAGGGGTCAGACGAGAGAAATCCAAGCATAGGAGCCAGAGGTCATACACAGGATATCAGAAATACATCAGGGGTCAGACGAGAGAAATCCAAGCATAAGAGCCAGAGGTCATACACGGGATATCAGAAATACATCAGGGAACAGACCAGAGAGAAATCCAAGCATAGGAGCCAGAGGTCATACACGGGATATCAGAAATACATCAGGGGTCAGACGAGAGAAATCCAAGCATAGGAGCCAGAGGTCATACACGGGATATCAGAAATACATCAGGGGTCAGACGAGAGAAATCCAAGCATAAGAGCCAGAGGTCATACACGGGATATCAGAACAAGAGTAACAATGATATAGCGCACAGGAACTAGGTAGAATAAGGTCTATAATGGTCCAAGGATCAAGGGAAATCCTGGCCCTACATATAGGGCAGAACAGGTCATGTGACCGCAGACCAATAAGCCCAACAGATGGCCTGCAGCCTGAATACTAAAACAAACTGGAATCCCTGCTACCACCAGCAGGAGGCAGGGCCGAGATGTGACAGTTTGGACCTGGGGCCACCTAGATGGTTGAAATAACGCACAGCGGACAGGTTGTCCATCTTTAGGAGTATGGAACTCGCCTGGAAATGTTTGTTTGCTATTCAAGTTTATCAATCCTGCAAGGAGTTCTAAACAATTATATACAATCCTATCTCTGTGGAAACCCAACTGACACCTGTGGAAAGCGATCCACAGCGCGCCCCAGCCAGATCTGCTGGCGTCTGACTCTATGACCAATTCTGGAGTTGGATAGATGATGGCTTTGCCGTTCCATGACTCTAAATGATTTAGCCACCACTGCATCTCCAATTTCGACTCGTCGTCCAGAGAGATGCAATCTGGATAAAGCCATCCCCTCGGCAGAAATCGTGCTTTCAGACGTGGAAGAGCTCGACAATAAAGCGGTCCTGGAAAGACCACTTGTATTGCTGCGGAAAGTAGGCCCAGGAGGTGAGCTAACCATCTCAGAGAGAATTCTACTGCAGATAGAAGACATCTGATTTCTCTGAATCAGCCGAACTTTAGCTGAAGACAAGAGAAAGAGACATCTCCATCATAGTTACGGTGACACCTAGAAATTCGATAGACTGTGTCGGTGTAAGGACCGATATTTTTTGTAGTTTATCGGGATTGTCAGATAAGCGTCTTTCAAATTTATTTTTACAATATACACAGCGAAGATAAAATACATACATAGAAATTGTAAAGTAGTAAACCTCCTTGGACCATATATTAGCTTTCTCTAGAGAACACACCACAATGCAAAATAATAATAGATTCTCAGTGTTGTTGAATGTGGGCGATGGATGTAATTGTGCAATGTCATATATAACGGCTATATGCCACTAGGTGGCGTCAGAGCTCCTGAAAATATGGTGCTAATGCAAGAGAGTTATAATCAGTAAATTACAAGAGATGGTTGCCAGCATTTAGTGCCATGTGTAATAAACGCAGTTGAGGGCTAAACATGCATAAAGTAAATGCTAAGATTTTTAAGCAGTAAGTCGATTGCCATGAACTATTGAATTGAGAATCCACAATATATTGAATTAGAAATCCACATTGTAACCATTGCAAATTACAAGGATACAAAAGTCATCAGTAGCCAAGTTCCAGAATTCCAAAACCGCCACGAGTGGATAAAAGGACGAACTAATTCCACAATGATTCTCAGGCATAAGGAGTTGTTAATGGAATTATTCCTATACTGTCAATATAGGTTAAAGGCCATAGGCAGTGGATATATACAGTGGCAAGAAAAAGTATGTGAACCCTTTGGGATTAGGTGGAGTTTTGCATGAATTGGTCATAAAATGTGCTCTGATCTTCATCTAAGTCACAACAATTTGAAAAACACAGTCTGCTTAAAATAATACAACACAAACATGTTTTCATGTTTTTATTGAACAGAACATGTAAACATTCACAGTGCAGGGTGGAAAAAGTATGTGAACCTTTGTCAATTATTTTAGGGTCCAGTTCTGGTGTTAAATGCAAATTATGTGCCAGAGTTGGTGCCGGGCTCTCAGCCCTCAGATTATTTCTAGTTTTTTTATCCATCGGCATGCGAATGCGCTGTTCAATATATTTTGCAACATGTTCTATTGGTGTCCACTTCGCAGATCACGGATGCTTAAGTTGTTCAGGGACAGAGTTTCCCAGCGCGTCTACCGGGTCAATAACCGGTTGTTTAGCCTCATTGGAAACAGCTGATGATACCGTGTCTGACTCGATCGGAGAAACCTCTGGGTCATAGTCAGGGTCAGAGTTCTCCTCTGAATCTGAAGCTGTCAGTGAGGCAATCAGAGGAGCTGTCGGTCTCCTTACCGCATTTAGCCGAAGTTAAACGGCTTCTTTTTCGGGTCACAGTGGAGTGCTGTGGGGATTCCTCTTGTGTATTAGCGTATATACGCCTTTTTTGAGAGCATTTTTTAGGGAGTTGCTCACCTCCCTCATTCGGAGTCCCAGGGACCTCGTTCTCGCGATGGGAGTCGATAGAGAGGAATCTATCTGATGCTGGGGAAATTATTGAGGATCTCCTAGAAGAACGACTCTCCAATGCCCTAATTAGTGTATTCTCAATTTTTGAAGAAAAAGCTGACATAGCGGCCATGAAGGCGTCTGCCGGGTTATTAGGGTGAGGTGCCGCTATTAATGTGCCTGGGGTGGCCGGGGCAGTAGGATTAGCCATGGTGAGTTTTATAAGTTAATATTATGTTTATGGGGAGAGAGCAGTAACTTGCCGCAATTCAGAAGTGAAATTTCTGAGGCGATGAGCCGCGGCGTCCCGCGCATGCGCAGAACCGCCGCAAGCTTTACCTCAGGCAGTGGCGCAAAAGCCACGCCCCTCCTCAGCAACTGTTGCAGGGAAGCGACAAGCCCTCACAGAACCCGCCGGAGAGACAGGTCGTCCCTCCGGAGGGAGCATATTACGATAAAAGCAAATAAATATACTATAATTTCTCCCCAATATAATAATCAATGAAACTGAAAGTGAAAGAATTTTCAGTTATATATGCAATTATAACGTCAGTAACACAAGCACGTATTTCAACAGTGAATGTACAACGCTATATAAATATTAAAGCTATATATGTGTGTCCTAAACGCAAAGTATATAATTTGCTGAAGCACAATAATAGTAACAATTGCTGCCAGATACTCATCTCATCGGCGAGCAGCAAAGAAAAGAGGAGGAGCTAACGGCGGTCGGAGGATTTATAGAGTTGGACCGTACCATCATCTGGACTATACCAATACATGTTATAGATATACATTGTTTAAACGTATTTTTTTCTCTCTAAATACTTTTGTTGTGGTATTTGAGAGATTGTTCTTTGCTGCTATCGGCTAAGTAAAGGAAAGATAGCATAAGAAGAGCCTCCGTGTCTTGTGGGATACTTATATTCAATCTATATGACACAAAGAGCCACAGCTAGCCAGCAAATTAAATCGGCGAGATGGTGCACATTTACCGTTGGAGAAAAAGCATCATAAGTAAAGGTGCTACAAGGTACTAGGAGAAGCTTAATTAGAAATAGAGGATAGAATAATTGCCACAGTATTTGCTTTTCATTGGGAATTCTAGATTGAATGGTATAACCACAATAATTCTATAATCTAGAGGAAGCACAGGACTGCAAATATTAGACCGAATGCAAAACCAGAATTCCTCCTGGTTTCTACTAAGATATGCAACACAAGCTTCGATTTCGAAAAATAACGGCACAGCACAGCCGAACACCAGTGGTTGTAATTAGTAATCAGAGTAAAAGCACACATTGCCCGATATTGAAGCCATCATAGGCTAAATCACCATTGTAAATAAATTGTTAGCTTAAACATGTATAGAGGAGGATAACGATAAATGTGAACAGTTAAAAAGAAAACCCCATCTCGACCGGTTTTGCCGCTTAAAGGGACACTCTAGGCAACATGACCACCTAAGCTTTTTTAGGTGGTCATGATGCCCAGAGTATCCTGCCCTCTGTCCCCCCTCCCTCCGCTCAGCCGATCAGCTGAAAATGCTGAAAACAGCTGAGAGAGGCGGAGAACTTTACTCCGCCCTCCCAGCTGTCAGTCAGCAGAGCGGGAATCATATTTCCCGCTTCTGCCGACTTTTGCCGAGTAGGAGACGTCATTATTATTATTATTATTATTCTTTATAAAGCGCCAGCATATTCCGCAGCGCTGTACAATAAGCACAGTATAGACAGGGTTACAATACATTGAACAACATTTGACAAACAGTACAGGAGGAGATGAGGCCCTATTCCTGTAGGAACTCACAATCTAGGAGGGTTAGGGTTGGAAACAGGAGGAGAGGACTGTAAGGTGAGAGTGATTGATGGTTGTGTCAGTGAGTTGGGGGGGGGGTAGGCTTCCCTAAATAGGAACGTTTTAAGGGAGCGTTTGAAGGAAGAGAAGTTAGGGGAAAGTCTGACAGTACGAGGGAGAGCGTTCCAGAGAGTGGGGGCTGCGCGTGAGAAATCCTGCAGTCTATCATGGGAAGAGGTGATGCGGTGAGAAGCTAGGCGCAGGTCACTGTTTGACCTTAGGGAGCGGGCTGGGGTGTATTTGGTGATTAGTGAGGACAGGTAGTGGGGAGCTGAGTTAGTGAGGGTTTTGTAGGTAAGGATAAGGATTTTGAACTTAATTCTGAAGTGGATGGGGAGCCAGTGAAGGGACTCGCAGAGGGGAGCGGCAGAGACAGAGCAGCGGGTGAGGTGAATTAGCCTGGCGGAGGCGTTCAGGATGGATTGTAGGGGGGAGAGGCGGGACAGAGGGAGGCCAGATAAGAGATTATTGCAATAGTCGAGTCGGGAGATTACCAGGGCGTGTATGAGTTGTTTTGTGGTGACAGCGGTAAGAAATGGCCGAATTCTGGAAATATTACGCAGTTGGTATCGGCAGGAGGAGGAAAGAACTTGATGTGGGGGATGAAGGAAAGAGCAGAGTCAAGTGTAACTCCAAGACAGCGAACTTGGTTTGATGGGGAGATGGTGATACCCTCCACCGTGATAGAGAAGTCAGGAGGTGGGGAGGCATTGGAGGGAGAAATAAATAGGAGTTCAGTCTTTGACATGTTGATCATTAGGTGGTGGGAGGCCATCCAGGAGGAGATGCCAGATAAACAGTCACTGACTTTTGAAAGGACAGGGGGAGATAGATCAGGGGTAGAGAGGTAGATCTGAGTGTCATCAGCGTAGAGGTGGTAATTAAAGCCAAAGCTGTTGATGATTTTGCCCAGGGAGGAGGTGTAGATGGAAAAGAGCAGAGGACCAAGGACAGAGACTTGAGGTACACCAACAGATAGAGGCAATGAAGAGGAGGAGTTACCAGCAAAGGACACACAGAAGGACCTGTTGGATAAATAGGAGTCAACCCAAGCAAGTGCAGTGTCACCGAGACCCAGAGAGTTGAGGGTCTGTAGAAGGAGGGGGTGGTCAACAGTGTCAAAAGCAGCCGAGAGGTCAAGCAGGATGAGAATAGAATAGTGGCCGTGTTTTTTAGCAGTTAGGAGGTCGTTGGTGACTTTGGTGAGGGCAGTTTCAGTTGAGTGTAGGGGACGGAAGCCAGATTTTAGGGGGTCAAGTAGGGAATTGGAGGACAGGAAGATGGAGAGGCGGTTGAAGACTAGTTTTTCTAAGAGCTTAGAGGTAAAGGGAAGCAGGGATACAGGGCGGTAGTTGGATGGAGAGTTGGTGTCTAGGGATGGTTTCTTTAGTAAAGGGGTAACTAGCGCGTGTTTGAAGGCGGATGGAAAGGAGCCAGTGGAGAGAGATAGGTTGAAGATGTGTGTGTGAGAGCAGGGGTGAGGGAGGAGGAGAGGGGAGGAATTAGATGTGAGGGAATGGGGTCGAGCGGGCACGTGGTGAGATGTGAGGAGGACAATAAGGAATTTACTTCCTCCTCAGTGGCTGGGAGGAAGCGGCAGAGGGTGGCAGAGGGGACCTGTGGGAGTGGAGGTGGCAGATAACTATCTTGTGTTGGGATGTTGCTTCTGATAGTTAGAGTTTTACTGAGGAAGTAGTCTGCCAGGTCTTGAGCGCTGAAGGCAGCTGAGGGGGGAGGTGCAGGTGGGTAGAGGAGGGTGTTTGAAGGTGGACCAGAGCCGTTTAGTGCTGAGGGCATGTTATTCGGGGACAGCATCTTTAAAGAGATGACAAATTATACGGGGTCCTTATCTATGGTTGGCAAAGTAAAAGCCAACATTCGGAAGGCTTTCCCGAATAGGGTTTTTGACAGGGCTGGGAAAAGCAGGGACCGTTTTCCCTGGCCGTTACCCATATTCCATCTCAAGAGGTTCTTTCAAATCTTATCAAGAGGTCCAAAAAAAACTCCACTTTTTTCCCACAAAGATCTAGGTCTCAACGACATCGAGGTTACAGGGGTCCTAGGAGACCAGGATCCTTTGGTGAGTATGTGTTTACACCTACATTCTTCCACACAAGAGGTGGGGGGCAGGACATCAATTTTTTTCAAACAGTGGCAGATAGTCACGTCAGATCAGTGGGTTCTACGGACGATACGGGATTTCAAAATAGATTTCGCTTCACATCCCATACAGTATGTTCCTCCAGGGATAATGATAATGTCCGATAAGGACAGAGCGGTTACTTCACTAGAAGTAAAAGACTTATTCAAAAAGAATGCGATAGAAAAGGTGATTCCTCACAAGGAAGTCTTCCTCAGCAATATATTCCTGGTAAAGAAAAAAGACGAAAGTTTCCGTCCAGTAATAAATTTAAAATGTCTCAACGAGTACGTAATATACAATCACTTCAAAATGGAGGGCATCCCATCACTAAAAGGGGTCTTGAATCCTCAGGATTGGTTAGTCAAGGTAGACCTGAAAGACGCGTACCTGACTATTCCGATAGAAAATTCGTGCAGGGATTTTCTCCAGTTCACCTGGGAAGGCACTCTTTGGAGATTCAAGTCCCTTCCTTTCGGTCTGTATTCCGCCCCTTGGTGTTTCACCAAGTTAATGAGACCAGTGGCGGCATTCCTCCGCAGCAGGGGAGTTCGTCTGATAATATACCTAGACGATATTCTCCTCCTGGCGGAGGATCCAAAATTATTAATGATCCACAGAGATTGGACGGTGAATCTATTATCCAATCTAGGTTTCTTAATAAACATAAAAAAGTCGATTCTTACACCAACACAGTTGATAGAATTCCTAGGTTTCACCATAGACTCAGTAGAGATGTCTCTCTCCCTGCCATCAGCCAAAGTCTGACTGATTCACAAGGAGATCAGATGTCTTCTATCCACACAAGAGTTTCCTCTGAGATGGTTGGCCCGCCTACTAGGGCTTCTCTCCGCAGCAATACAAGCGTTCTTTCCGGGACCGCTGTATTATCGGGCCCTTCAACGTCTGAAGGCACGATACCTGAGGAGGGGGTGGCATTATCCGGATTGCATTTCTTTGGACGACGAGTCGAAGGAAGAGATGCAATGGTGGTTACAGCATTTGGAATCGTGGAACAGAAGAGCCATCATCCATCCATCTCCAGAATTAATTATAGAATCAGACACCAGCAGATCTGGGTGGGGCGCGCGTTGCGGCTCGCTATCCACAGTCAGCAAATGGGATTCATCAGAATTGGGATTACACATAAACTGTCTGGAACTCCTCGCTGGTTTGTTTGCTATTCAGAGCTTTATCAAACACTTCCAGACGAGTTCCATTCTACTAAAGATGGACAATTTTTCCACAGTGCGGTATATCAACCATCTAGGAGGTCCCAAGTCCAGACAATTGGCAGAGACAGCAAAGTCCTTTTGGGGCTTTTGCCTGTCTCACAGTCTAATTTATTCCAGGCCTCAGCAATGTTGTGGCGGACTGGAATTCACGATATCTGATAGACTCCAGCAACTGGAGATTAGATACCAGGGTGTTTACCGCCTTGTCATCCCTCTGGGGTCCATTCTCTATAGATTTATTTGCGTCACGCCTCAATACCCTTCTCCCAGATTATTACAGTTGGAGACCAGATCCCATGGCTCTGGCTACGGATGCTTTGGTTCAGACCTGGCCTCTAGGAACTCTCTACGCGTTTCCTCCATTTTCCCTCATTCTAACAGTAATACGGTTAATACTATCACAGTTAGCTACAGTTGTACTCATAACACCACTCTGGAGGTCTCAACCATGGTTCCCACGACTTCTGGAACTGGTGGTGGACACTCCCAGATTGATTCGAATCTCCGACTCCACCCTGACAGACCCAGAGGGATCACTTCGGAATCTAATAGCTTCTCACTCAATGTGGTTGGTAGCGTGGAAAGTGTCAGGGGTCAATGGTCTTCCTTTGAGGTATCGGAGGCAACTGCCTCCTTACTGTCGAGCTCATGGGCACCATCTACTAGAAGGAGATATAGATCAGCATGGAACACATGGGTTTCTTGGTGTGTGGGACAACAGGTTGATCCCATATCGGCTCCTTTGAGCAATTTGTTAAAATTTCTCACTTGTTTATTTGAAGATGGGAAAGCGTATCGTACAATTAATAACTTCAGGTCAGCGATATCTGCATCACATCAAGGTTTTAACGGGGTTCCTGCAGGAAAACATCCAATTGTATGTAGAGTGTTAAAGGGTATACGGTGTAAGAGACCTCCTCGTCCTTGTTATTCTAATACCTGGGATGTTAATGTTGTGTTTAGTCTGTTGGATGGGTGGCCTGATAATGAAGTTTTGTCCATTAACCCTTTCGCTGCTGAGGCATTTCCCGCCTCTGTGCTGAGGTCATTTTTACCGGTTTTGCTCATCATGTTTAAACGTGTTTTGAAGGCTTATTTTAGTATATAACCCAGACATATTATATATCGTTCTTTCTGTCAGACTCGGCAGATTCATAATATGTCATTATTATATGTATACGTCATGTCCTGTCTGTATATTATAACAAACAATGCAATAAAATATGAATTTTCAATAATTTACAACGTGTAAAGTGTTTTTTTTTTCACATTTTAACATGCGAGCAATTGCGGTTATATTTTGTATGGGGTGCGCTTGTTAAAAAAATTAGAGATGGGGTCTCGTTACATTTTTTTTGGGGAAAATTATGCGATTTTTAACAAACGCACCGCATACAAAAATCATTAGTGCAGCATCATTGTTCACATTATAATTGAAATGGGAACAATATTGCTGCATTAACAAAACAAAAAAAAAGAAAAAAAAACTTGTTTATTTTTATTTTTAAACTTTTAAAAAAAACTTTTTTCATACTCATGTTTGGTATCCTTGGAAAGGCCATGCTCTGGCCGATCCAACAATATCAAACATTAACCCCTAACTGCCACGGATCGGGAGATAGGGGGTTCATTGGAACCCCCTATCCCCACCATTGGTGGCGTTAGGGGTTGACGCCAGTCCTCAGGGGGAGTTCCCGGAAGCTTGGCCGACATCCAAGATGTCGGCCAGCTCCGGGAAAGGATCACGAACCGGCGCCGATACGTGATCCGGCCCCCATGGGGTTAATTCACAATTTAGGACATACTTGAAAACGAGAGAAATCTCAATGTATCCTTCCTGGTAAAATCCTTTATAAATAAATAAATAATTCCAGGTACCGTTAGGAAGGGCAGTCTGTGCCCTTCCAAACGGTGACTGGATTAACCCCCTGCACGCCGGCGATCGGGAGGGAGAGCGGTCCGAAGGACCTCCCCCGCCCTCCCTTTCAGGCGCCTCCTCCGCACATGCGGGGGGGGGGCCTGAATTAGATGTCATCGCGCCGCCGCGATGACATCTAATTAGGCCGGCGGCGGTTCCGGGTGCTGGGCTGACATCGAGGATGTCAGCCCGCACCGGGGGGCACAGCGATCGACCGGAACCCGGCTGATCGCTGGCCCCAAAGTGAGGACACGCTCAGCGTGTCCTCCGCAAGGAACGCTACCTGCGGGTGGACGCGCTGAGCGCGTCCTCCGCAGCAAAAGGGTTAAACAAATCTCCGCTAAATTAGCTGTTAGATGTTTCTCCCCCACAGGAGTGAAATTTCTGATTTCTAATAGGACAAAAACTTCATTGTCAGAGGTTTTCTACCCAGAGTTCCCACAGCGCCCTAGTTTGTGCCCGGTACGTTGTTTAAAGGAATATGAAAGAGTTACTGCCCCTAACAGGTCTCTTCAATCTCTACGTTTATTTATCTCCTTACGTAAACCATATAAACCTGTAACTTCTACCACACTCGCTGGGTGGGTTAAATGGATCATGTCGGAAGCTGGTGTGGACGTCTCCGTGTTCGGAGCTCACTCTTCCCGGAGCGCTTCTGCGTCCGGAGCTTTTTCCCGTCGATGTCGTATTGAAGACATCTTAAAGACAGCAGACTGTTCCAGAGAATCCACCTTTTAGAGAGTTTTATTTTAAACCGGTGTGTCACATGTCACATTCATTGGTTACTTAAGCTTTGAACTCGCATAATATGAGCCTCCGTGTCTTGTGGGATAATTCCCAGATTCCCCTATTATCATGACGGGGAATCATGATTATAGTAAAGACACGGAGACGAGTATTATCCCGCCCAAATACTAGTGTTTTCTCCCACCCTAATCTCTGAAGATAATGTTTCTACGTTCAGTAAAGGTGTCCATATGCATGCCTGGTTTAGACTTGAATTACCAAACACATGGTAGTAATTGACTGCATTTATGGGCGTTTGATCATCTCATGCCGCTAATTATATATCTACATTTCAGTGTGGCTATCAGCCTTTCAAGGTTTTTTCATCCCAGCGGAGTTCGGTTGGCCTTACTTATATATATATCCACTGCCTATGGCCTTTAACCTATATTGACAGTATAGGAATAATTCCATTAACAACTCCTTATGCCTGAGAATCATTGTGGAATTAGTTCGTCCTTTTATCCACTCGTGGCGGTTTTGGAATTCTGGAACTTGGCTACTGATGACCTTTGTATCCTTGTAATTTGCAATGGTTACAATGTGGATTTCTAATTCAATATATTGTGGATTCTCAATTCAATAGTTCATGGCAATCGACTTACTGCTTAAAAATCTTATCATTTACTTTATGCATGTTTAGCCCTCAACTGCGTTTATTACACATGGCACTAAATGCTGGCAACCATCTCTTGTAATTTACTGATTATAACTCTCTTGCATTAGCACCATATTTTCAGGAGCTCTGACGCCACCTAGTGGCATATAGCCGTTATATATGACATTGCACAATTACATCCATCGCCCACATTCAACAACACTGAGAATCTATTATTATTTTGCATTGTGGTGTGTTCTCTAGAGAAAGCTAATATATGGTCCAAGGAGGTTTACTACTTTACAATTTCTATGTATGTATTTTATTTTCGCTGTGTATATTGTATTCGTCCAATAAAGGTTATTCGGTAGTCGGTGTCTACCACATTTTTTCCTTCATTAAACTTTAGGATTCAGGCCCACTACTGACACTGGCTTTAAGTTATTTCCCCATATTCTATAAAGTCTTTTCTTGTTTTCATCCCAGATGTTAGAATAACGGGAACGAGGGGTCGTTACACTGTATACCCTTCAAAAACCTATATGTAATGGGGTGCTTCCCGGCAGGAATGTGAAGCAGATATCGCCGATCTGAGGTTATTAATCGTGTGATACGCTTTACCATCCCCAAATATATGTGTGAAGAAACTAAACAAGTTACTCAAGGAACTGATATGGAATCAACTTGTTGTTCAATGCGGTACCATATCTCCTCCTAGTAGAGGGGCTCAGGAACTTGACAAAAAGGAGGCAGATGCATCCGAAGTGTTGCCTGAAGGCCAGTGACCCCTGATATTACACTTAACAGCTTAAAAAATGAGTGAAGACTCAAAGAATTCTGAAGCGTTCCCTCCGGATCTCCTATGGTGGACGATGGGACACGAATTAGCCTGGGAATGTCCACAGACAGTTTCAGGAGGTGCGGGAACCATGGTTGAGACCTCCATAAGGGTGCTATGAGCACTATTGTAGCTAATTGTGCTTGTACTAGTCTTATTAGTGTTGAAATGAGAAAGAATAGAGCGAAAACGTAAAGCGTTCCTAGCGTCCAGGTCTGGACCAGAGCATCCGTGGCCAAAGCCATGGTGTCTGGTCTCCAACAGTAGTATTGTGGTAAAGGAATGTTAAGGCGAGAAGCCAACAAATCTGTAGAGAAGGGACCCCAGAGGGATGACAAACTGGTAAATACCCTGGTGTCTATTCTCCAATTGCTGGAGTCTATCAGATACCTTGAATTCCAGTCCGCCATTACATTGCTGAACCCTGGAAGGTATTGACCTGGACTGAGAGATTGTGAGGCCGGCAAAATCCTCAAAAGATTTTGCTGTCTCTGCCAACTGTTTAGACCTGGGGCCACCTATAAGCTTGATATAACGCACAGCGGACAGGTTGTCCATCCTCAGGAGTATGGGACTCGCCTGGAAATGCTTAATAATACTCGAATAGCAAACAATCCTGCAAGGAGTTCTAAACAATTATATACAATCCTATCTCTGTGGAACCCAACTGACACCTGTGGAAAATGATCCGCAGCCCGCCCCACCCAGATCTGCTGGCGTCTGACTATGACCAATTCTGGAGTTGGATGGATGATGGCTTTGCCGTTCCATGACTCTAAATGATATAGCCACCATTGCATCTCCAATTTCGACTCGTCGTCCAGAGAGATGCAATCTTGATAAAGCCATCCCCTCCGCAGAAATCGTGCTTTCAGACGTGGGCGAGCTCGACAATAAAGCAGTCCTGAAAGACCACTTGTATTGCTGCGGAGAGTAGGCCCAGGAGGTGAGCTAACCATCTCAGAGAGAATTCTTCTGCAGATAGAAGACATCTGATTTCTCTGTGAATCAGCCGAACTTTAGCTGAAGGCAGAGAAAGAGACATCTCCATTGTAGTTACGGTGACGACTAGAAATTCGATAGACTGTGTCGGTGTAAGGACCGATATTTTGTAGTTTATCGGGATTGTCAGATAAGCGTCTTTCAAATTTATTTTGACCATCCAATCTTGCGGAGATAAAACTCCTTTTAATGACGTAATGCCTTCCATTTTGAAATGATTGTACACAACATACTCGTTTAGGTGTTCTTTTTCAAGTTGATACTGGGTGGAATTCTCCGCCTTGGGATGTTGGTGTGAAATTATCCCCCAAAAATCCAGAACTTCTCAAACCACTGTAGCCACTTTTGACGGTGAAATTTTGGAGCCTTGAGGAGAAAAAGGTGGGGTCCTTTTGGGGCTCTAGTTAAGAGGATTTAAAGGAGCCTCTTGAGGTGGAATAAGGTTTGAGGAAAAAACCTATTCGAGAAAGCTTTCCTGATATTAGCCTTCATCTTACCTGTGGTCAAGAAGAACCTTGTATATTCGGTCATCTCCTTGACGATGCCTTCTCCAAACAACTGACCCTCAGCGCTGGGATCAGGGTCATTATTAGGGATGCACCGATACCACTTTTTTAAGACCTAGTACGAGTACCGATACTTTTTCTCAAGTACTCACCGATACCGAGTACCGATACTTTTATATCATGTGACTGCTTTCCAATAAGAACAGACCTCATCTAAAAATGCCCCCAGCTCTCATGGATATGCCTCTCAGCTCATGGATATGCCCCCTAGCTCTCATGGTTATGTCCCCCAGCTCATGGATGTTGCCCCCAGCTCCCATCATTTATATAGCGCCAACATTTTATTACGCGCTAAGGTCGCCACTTTAGGGTGGATCCTGAGGAGAATTGAGCGTCTCCTTTTCGCTTGATAAAGCTGTGTTATGTTACCAAAAACACAGACTAATCTCTGTACTCGGCCCCTGTGTTCAAACAGGTCTGGTTTTCATTAGTGAGGAGAAACCTCAATCAAATCAATTAATTTTTGCCAATGGACCTACAAAATCAAAAAATTTATCATGACACACCTTAAGGTGGCCTCTACTCCCCTTTTTCGGGACCAATTTGACTCCTTAAGGATGTGAATAATTCCCAGATTCCCCTTTTATCATGACGGGGAAGCATAATTATAATAAAGACACGGAAGCGAGTATTATGCTATCTTTTCTTTACTTACACCGATAGCAGCAAAGAACAATCTCTCAAATACAAAACCAAAGTATTTAGAGAGTGAAAAAACACGTTTAAACAGTATATATCCATAACAGATAACAATGGTACAGTCCAACTCCTCAAATCCTCTGACGACCGTTGGCTCCTCCTCTTTTCTGATGCGAGACATTACCGATCCTTCTTTAACCAGTCAAACAACGGAAGAACTTCATTCCTTCATGGAAACCTTGAACATGTAGTTGAATCCTTTTGTGACAAATTCCAATCCAAGGATTAAGCTGTCAGAGAAAACAACATATTAGAGATAATCAGAGCTTGTTAACGAATGATCGAATGATCTATAACCTATTGAACACTTAACATTCACGTCAGATATTAGGGTGGGAACAAATTCCCCACATTTGGGTGGGATAATACTCGCCTCTGTGTCTTTATTATAATTATGATTCCCTGTCATGATAATAGGGGAATCTGGGAATTATCCCACAAGACACGGAGGCTCTTATTATGCTAGTTCAAAGCTTAATTAACTAAAGCATGTGACATGTGACACACTGGTTTAAAATAAAATTCTCTAAAGGTGGATTCCCTGGACCAGTCTGCTGTCTTTAAGATGTCTTCAAGATGACATCCACGGAAAAAGCTCCTGAAGCAGAAGCACTCCAGGAAGAATGAGCTCCGAACACGGAGACGTCTACACCAGCTTCAGACATGATCCATTTAACCCACCTAGCGAGTGTGGTGGAAGATACTGATTTGTATGGTTTGTGTAAAGATATGAACAACCGTTGTGATACACCAGCTCTGTTAGAGATTGTAACTCTGTCCAGTCCGTTGTTTGAAGGAATATGAAAAAGTTGAGGACGCTGAGGAAAAGCTGGATAGAAAACCTCTGACAATGAAGTTTTTGTCCTGTTAGAAATCAAAAATCTCACTCCCGATGGAGAAAAACACCTTCCCGTTAAATCTAGGGCTCGAACGTCTGAGACCCTTTTGCAGGAAACTAAGCAAAATAGAATGGCCAATTTTGCCGAAATTTGTTTGATAGACAAAACTTCGTTATCAGGCCAACTCTCCAAGAGACTAAAAACAACATTGACATCCCAGGTGTTAGAGTAACGAGAACGAGGTGGTCTCTTACACCGTATACCCTTCAATAATCTACATACCATCGGATGTTTCACTGCGGGAATCCCGTCAAACCCTTGATGCGAAGCAGATTTTGCTGATCTTGAATTATTGATCGTGCGATATGCTTTCCCATCCTCAAATAAACGAGTGAAATAACTTAACAAGCTACTCAAAGAAGCTGAAACGGGATTAATATGTTGTTCCAAACTCCAAGAGGCCCAAGCCTTCCATGCGGATCTATATCTCCTTCTGGTAGATGGGGCCCAGGAACTTGACAACAACGAGGCAGTTGACTCCGAAATGTCGATGGAAGGCCAATGACCCCTGATATTTTCCATGCTACCAACCGCAACGAGTGAGGATTCAAGATATTGTGAAGTGTCCCCTCCGGATCCCCCAGAGTGCATTGCCAAACCTGGATTAATCTGGGAACGTCCACAGACAGTTCCAGAAGTAGTGGGAACCAAGGTTGGGACCTCCACAGTGGTGTTATGAGAACTATCATAGCCAATTGCGATTGTACGAGTCTTATTACCGCTAGAATGAGGACGAATGGTGGAAATGCATAAAGAGTCCCTAGCGGTCATATCTGAACCAGAGCATCCGTGGCTAAAGCCATGGGATCTGGTCTCCAACTGTAATACTGAGGTAGTAGTGTATTGAGGCGCGAGTCAAATAGATCTATTGTAAAAGGACCCCAGATAAATGACAATTTGGCAAATACCTCGGTATCCAATCGCTGGAATCTATCAGGTATCGAGAATTCCAATCCGCCACTACATTGTGGAGGCCTGGAATGTATTGAGCCTGAACTGTTAGACTGTGAGACAGGCAAAACCCCCAAAAGGTCTTTGCAGTCTCTGCCAACTGTTTGGATCTGGGACCTCCTGAGTGGTTGATGTAACGCAAAGTATGGAACTCGTCTGGAAATGTTTGACAAAACTTTGAATAGCAAACAAACCAGCGAGGAGTTCCAAACCGTTTTATGTGCCAATTTACCTCTGTAGTGTCCCATCTGCCATCTGTGGAAAGCAAACCGCATTGCGCGCCCCACCCAGATCTGCTGGCGTCTGATTCTATGACTAATTCTGGTATTGGATGCATGATGGCCCTGCCATTCCATGATTCCAAATGGTTCAGCCACCATTGCATCTCTTTTTTCGATTCGTCGTCTAAAGAGATGTAATCTGGATAAAGCCATCCCCTCCTCAGATATCGCGCCTTCAGACGTTGAAGGGCCCGATAATACAGCGGTCCTGGAAAGACCGCTTGTATTGCTGAGGAAAGTAGACCTAGGAGACGAGCTAACCATCTTAATGGGAACTCCTGTGCCGACAGACGTCTGATTTCCTTGTGGATCAACCGAACTTTGGTTGAAGGCAAAGAAAGAGACATTTCTGTGGAATTTACTGTAAAACCTAGGAATTCGATTAACTGTGTTGGTGTGAGAACCGATTTCTTGTAGTGTATTAGGAAACCCAATTTGGACAACAGATTGATTGTCCAATCTTTGTGAACTGTCAATAATGTTTGATCCTTCGCCAGGAGGAGAATATCGTCTAGGTAAATTACTAGACGTACTCCCCTGCTGCGAAGGAACGCTGCTACAGGCCTCATTACCTTGGTGAAACACCAAGGGGCGGATGACAGACCGAAAGGTAGGGACTTGAACCTCCAAAGGGTGCCCTCCCAACGAAATTGGAGAAAATCCCTGCTGGTAACCTCTATCGGTATCGTCAGATATGTATCTTTTAGGTCTATTTTGACCATCCAATCTTGTGGAGTTAAGATCTCTTTTAATGATGGAATGCCCTCCATTTTGAAATGGTTGTAGACAACGTACTCGTTTAGTTGTTTTAAGTTGATTACGGGACGGAAATCCTCGTCTTTCTTTTTTACCAGAAATATATTGCTTAAAAATATTTCTCTTTGAGGTATCACCTCTTCTATGGCATTCTTTCTTAAAAGATTTTTACTTCTAGTGAAGTAATGACTCTGTCTTTTGTGGGCATAACCATTATTCCCAGAGATATAGTCTGTACAGGATGTGAAATGAAATCTATCCTGAAACCCCGAACTGTCTGAAGAACCCATGAATCTGATGTGATTATTTGCCATTGATTGAAAAAATTTAATGTCCTTCCCCCCACCTCTCTTGTGGAAAACCATTGGAGTGAAGGTATACTCACCAAAGGATCCTGATCTCCTAGATCCCCTGTAACCGCGTTGACGGAAAGGTCTGGATCTTTGCGGAAAAAAGGTGGGGGTTTTTGGGCCCTTTTGATAAGAGGATCTGAAAGCACCTCTTGAGGTGGAATATGAATTGCGGCCGGGAAAACGACCCCTGTTTTTCCCGGTCCTGCCAAAAACCCTATTCGGGAAAGCTTTCCTTATGTTGGCCTTGACTTTGCCAACTGTCGAAAGATCCCGAATAATCCGACATTTCTTTGAAGATCCCTTCTCCAAAAAGCATGCCTTCAGCGCTGGAACCTGGCTCGTTGGTTGCCAGAGAAGCTACTTTAGAATCAATCTTAAGGAGAATTGAACATCTCCTCTCGCTTGAAATGGCCGTTTTTAAATTCCCAAAAACACAGACCAATCTTTGTATCCAGCCCCTCTATTCAAACAGGTCTGGTTTCTCGTTCGTGAGAAGAGCTCTTTCAACAGAATCCATCAATTTGGCCAGTGGACCTAAAAGGTTGAATAATTTATCGTGGCACACCTTCAAGGTGGCCTCAACTCCCTTTTTTGGAGACCAATTAGACTCCTGAAGTATGTCTATGATCTTCAGATCTAACTCCGGTACTAAATGTAATTTATGTGCCAAAGTTGGGGCCGGGCACTCAGCCCTTAGGTTATTTCTGGTCTTTTTATCCATGGGCAAACATATACGTTGCTCAATGTATTTAGCCACGTGTTCAATTGGCGACCACTCTGAAGATCGTGGATGCTTCAACTGTTCCGGAATGAACATTGAGTTCCCCAGAGCATCTACCGGATCCAAAGCCGGTTTGTTTCCCACACTGGACTCAGGTGAAGACACCGTGTCCGTTTCTATAGGGGAAGCTTCTGGGTCATAATCGGGGTCAGAGCTCTCCTCAGGATCTGATAACTCTTCCTCACTGGAATAATCAGAGGAGCTGTCAGTATCCTTTGCGCGTTTCCATCTCCGTTTGGTGGCCAATTTTAAATGGCCCCTTTTTTTAACCACAGTGGAATGTTGTGGAGAATCATGTTGTGTACTTAAATAAGTACGTTTTTTATGTGAGCATTTTTTAGGGAGTTGCTCACCTCCCTCATTTGAGGTCCCAGGGACCTCCTCATCCCGGTGTGAATCAATAGATAAAAATTTATCGGATGCCGGGGAAATAACGGAGGACCTTCTGGCCGAATGACTTGCCAGTACCCTAATCATTGTATTCTCGAAGTTATTAGAAATGCCGACAGCGCAGCCACAAAGGCATCTGCCGGGTTAGCATTTGAGGGAATAGGCACTAAAGTACCTGGAGTGACTGGTAGCTTATTACTGGCCATAATCGCTAACCCAATTTTTATTGAAAAGCTCGCCGTTTCCCTGCCGCTTTACTTCAACGCAGGTCTCCTGAGGTAACTCGCCGCGACCCACCGTGCATGCACGGACCGTCGCGAGCGTTTACCTCAGGCAGTGGCGCGGAGACGCAGGGGAGGCACCAAAACATAATAAAGAGCCGCCGTTTAGACGGATACGTATAGAAATGGGGGAAAAAAACTTTTTTGCTGGACAGTTAAACTATACTATCCCCAAATAAAAAGAGAAATTGCTGTGACGCCTAGCCCCTGTAATGAATACAACGAATATAATACAAAAGTATGTGTGCATAAAATATATATCAATTCATAAAATACATGTGTACATATACAGTTGTGTTCAAAATTATTCAACCCCCACTGAAATTGAGTGTTTTGGCCAGTTTGACATTGATTTTGATCATTCAGTCATCTTGCTTACAATTAAATCAAAGAGGCACGTGTAGGTCAGACAAATATAACATAACATTTATAATGAAATAACCACAAATGTCTTTTCTGTGCTCACATCATTATCAGTTTTATTCAACCCCCAAGTGACATTCAATCTTAGTACTTAGTACAACATCCTTTTACAGTTATAACAGCTTTTAAACGTGAAGCATAGCTTGACACAAGTGTCTTGCAGCGATCTACGGGTATCTTCGCCCATTCGTCATGGGCAAAAGCCTCCAGTTCAGTCACATTCTTACGCTTGCGCACTGCAACTGCTTTCTTTAAGTCCCACCAGAGCTTCTCAATCGGATTTAAGTCAGGTGACTGCGATGGCCTCTCCAAAATGTTCCAGCCTTTAATCTGCAACCATGCTCTAGTGGACTTGGAGGTATGCTTGGGATCATTGTCCTGTTGAAAGGTCCAACGTCTCCCAAGCCTCAGGTTTGTGACGGACTGCATCACATTGTCATCCAATATCTCCTGATACTGAAGAGAATTCATGGTACCTTGCACACGCTGAAGCTTCCCCGTACCTGCAGAAGCAAAACAGCCCAAAGCATGATTGACCCCCCCGCCATGCTTCACAGTAGACAAGGTGTTCTTTTCTTCATAGGCCTTGTTCTTCCTCCTCCAAACATAGCGTTGATCCATGGGCCCAAACAGTTCTAATTTTGTTTCATCAGTCCACAGAACACTATCCCAACACTTCTGTGGTTTGTCCACATGACTTTTGGCATACTGCAGTCGACTCTTCTTATTCTTTGGAGACAGCAAGGGGGTGCGCCTGGGAGTTCTGGCATGGAGGCCTTCATTACGCAGTGTGCGCCGTATTGTCTGAGCTGAAACTTCAGTACCCACAACTGACAAATCTTTTCTCAGTTCCTCAGCAGTCACACGGGGACTTTTCTCCACGGGCCCTTTGCCTTGAATTTGCGAATGATGCTTCCTATGGTCTCTCTTGGTATGTTTAACATCTTTGCAATCTTCTTATAGCCATTGCCCTTCCTGTGAAGAGTAATCACCTCTTCTCTTGTCTTCCTGGACCATTCTCTTGACTTCACCATGTTTGTAACCACACCAGTAAATGTCTAGAAGGAGCTGAGTATCACAGTCATTTTAAAGCTGCCTAATTGGTGCTTATTATGCTTTATTGCTGCTCCGTCACATCCACAGGTGTTTTCAATACCTGATTGAAAACACTTGAATGAACCTCTGTTCTTCAGAGTGGTAGTCTTTAAGGGGTTGAATAATTGTGTCAATGAAGAATTCACAAAAGAAACATTTACTACTGTATTACAAAACCAATTGATGTCATTTTAGTTGCATATGGTTCTTTAAAAAGTCCTTGTAGGATTTCATTCTGAATACAATTACAAATGTCACTAAATTCCCTAAAACCCTTTACAGCATTGGGGGTTGAATCATTTTGAACACAACTGTATATATATATATAATACTACAGCGAAAATACAGTAAAACTGTCAGACAATTAATAATTAATTATTGCTGCTGATACTCCTCATCTCGGTGAGTAGCAAAGAAAAGAGGAGGAGCCAATGGTCATCAGAGGATTTGAGGAGTTGGGCTGTACCATTGTTATGCTGGACTGTACCATTGTTATCTGTTATGGATATTTACCGTTTAAACGTGTTTTTTCACTCTCTAAATACTTTGTTTTGTATTTGAGAGATTGTTCTTTGCCGCTATCGCCGTAAGTAAAGAAAAGATAGCATAATAAGAGCCTCCGTGTCTTGTGGGATAATTTCGGGATCTAACTCGGGGTTACATTAAGCTTATGTGACAAAGTTGGGGCTGGACACTCAGCCCTCAAATTACTTCTGGTTTGTTTATCCATTGACATACGGATATGCTGTTCTATATAACCAGCCACATGCTCTATGTGTGTCCATTCCACTGACCGGGGATGTTTTAATTGCTCTGGTACAAACATTGAATTTCTTACAGCATCTACCGGATCAATAAGCGGTTTTTAGAATCAGTGGAATCAGGTGAGGAAACTGAATGTGAGGCCTCAGGAGAGGAGACCGGATCGTACTCCGGCTCAGAGGAATTCACCTCAGAATCTGACATTGCTTCCTCTCTAGAATGTTCTGAGGAGCTGCCGGTATCTTTGCGCCTCTAGCGCGCTTCCTCTTTCTTTGTCAGCCGGAGTTAACTGGCTCCTTTTTTCGTCACAGTGATGTGCTGTGGGAATTCATTACAAGTACGGGTAGACGTAGGTTTTATGAGGCATATTTTTTGGGAGTTGCTCTTTTTTCGTCACAGTGATGTGCTGTGGGGATACATTTTGAGTACGGGTAGACGTACGTTTCGTATGAGCGATATTTTTTGGGAGTTGCTCTTCTCCCTCTTTTGAAGTCTCAGTCTCAGGGACCTCATTATCCTGGCTGGACTCATTAGATAAAATCTTCTCTGAAGCCGGGGGAATTATAAATGAACGTCTGGCTGAGTGATTCTCTAGACATTCTAATCATGGTATGCTCCAAATTTGAGGAAACAGCCGACAGAGCTGCAATAAGGGCATCTGGCTGCCGGATTATTTGTCTGGGCATAGGTAAAAGGGCACCTGGGGTAGCTGGCAGGGTCGGGTTAGATATGTTGTCACTATTTAATTAAATTAATGCTAAGACAAAACTTGCTGTTCGCAAAATGTCGCTTTCCTTCGTCTGAGGTAACTAGCCGCGGTGTACTGTGCATGAGCGAGCCACCGTGAGCGTTACCTCAGACACTAATGGCGTGAAGCCACGCCTCTTCCCTCTAATGGAGCTGCGGGAGAGGCGCTGATACACGATAATAACTGCCGGAGAAACAGACTCTAAATAACAATAAAGCCCTGAAAATACCAGCCTAAAAACAAAAAACTGAACAAAGTTCCCTCACCAACGAAAACACAATATAACATAAAACCTGCCACTACACAAGATGTGTGTGTTTATAATGTGTAGATATTAAATACACAATATGACAATAAATGTAAAATTACACAATACTGTAAGCTATTATTGATTTTGCTGCTAATACTCATCTCGGAGAGCAGCAAAGAAAAGAGGAGGAGCCAAGGGTTTCCAGGGAATTTATGGAGCGGTCTACCTGACTATTGGACAGCAGGGAGCTGGACTGTACCATTACCTGCTATTGTTATATGTATTGTTAAACTGTATTTTTCTGTCTCAATACTTTTGTTGTTGTATTTGAGAGATTTTATTTGCTGCTATCGGCTTAAGTAAAGAAAAGATATAATATGAGCCTCCGTGTCTTGTGGGATAATTTCAGTGTCCGGTTACATATGTTAAACTGATGGGATGAGTTATTTATGACCATCCTAGATTTTCCTTGCCGGGTATTCGGTGTCAGAGCCCGATAGTAACTCTTACAAGTCCTGGGCAGAGTGTGTATTATAGAACGAGCCAAGACACGTTTCAGGCTGATCTGCAAATAGGATCTGTTTACTACACAAAACACAGTTCATATTTATAGGGAACTGTCCCCATTGTTCATCCTGGCTGCCTGGAATGTCACCACTGCCTCCATCCATTGCCCACTTTGTGGAATGTCACCACTGCTTCCAGACATTGACCACTTTGTGGAATGCCCCCACTGCCTCCAGCCATTGCCCACTTTGTGGAATGTTGCCGCTGCCTCCAGCCATTGCCTACTTTGTGGATTGTCGCCACTGCCTCCAGCCATTGCCCACTTTGTGGATTGTCGCCACTGCCTCCAGCCATTGCCCATTGGAGATGGTTGAAGCTGAGCTGGAGGTTCACAGCTGCAGTTGGCACAATCCGCAGGGGGGGGGATAGGGCAGGCAGAGGTGCTCTGGAGGGGGACGATGGGTGGACACAGGGTTACAGACAAGGGGAAGGATATTGGGGAACTGTCCACACATCGAGGCATGTGAAGACAGGCTGCTAAACAAGGAGCCAATGGGGCAAAAAATGGTGCAGGGGAAAACAAAGATGAAGCGTTTTTACATGTGATGGGACCTGCAGCCCGTAGCGTCACAGTATTGTAGAATATAAGCCGTTCCTTATCACTGGATACGGAAAGATGCGCGATTATGGACCTGCACAATGAAGCCATGGATTTACAACAACAGAAAGAGAAAGGAATAAGGATCCAGTGACTTTATTTCATGCGAGAAACATTGTGTAAAGACGTTTGTATCTTCGCGATTTACACTGAGGATGCAAGATACTGCAGCAATACATTCATTTTCCAGCAAGAGACAACAGCGCCAGCATTATTATTCTAGGTGGTCCCGTTCCAGACGCGGAGTAGTTCTACATATCAATCTGTTTGGAATTTGTTTCTTTTTATCTTTATTCATATTATATGTTAAAGCTTTTCCAAATGTTCCAAGTCCTGTTAATTCCAATCTACCTATTTAATTACAATTCTTTCCTGAACAGATAGTGACCGCTGCGTGGGGGATTCCGTTACTGCCGCGTGGGGGAATTCCGTTTACCGCCGCGTGGGGGAATTCCGTTTACCGCCGCGTGGGGGAATTCCGTTTACCGCCGCGTGGGGGAATTCCGTTTACCGCCGCGTGGGGGAATTCCGTTACCGCCGCGTGGGGGAATTCCGTTTACCGCCGCGTGGGGGAATTCCGTTTACCGCTGCGTGGGGGAATTACGTTTACCGCCGCGTGGGGGAATTCCGTTTACCGCCGCGTGGGGGAATTCCGTTTACCGCCGCGTGGGGGAATTCCGTTTACCGCCGCGTGGGGAATTCCGTTTACCGCCGCGTGGGGGAATTCCGTTTACCGCCGCGTGGGGAATTCCGTTACCGCCGCGTGGGGAATTCCGTTTACCGCCGCGTGGGGAATTCCGTTTACCGCTGCGTGGGGGAATTACGTTTACCGCCGCGTGGGGGAATTCCGTTTACCGCCGCGTGGGGGAATTCCGTTTACCGCCGCGTGGGGGAATTCCGTTTACCGCCGCGTGGGGAATTCCGTTTACCGCCGCGTGGGGATTCCGTTACCGCCGCGTGGGGGAATTCCGTTTACCGCTGCGTGGGGGAATTCCGTTTACCGCCGCGTGGGGGAATTCCGTTTACCGCCGCGTGGGGGAATTCCGTTTACCGCCGCGTGGGGGAATTCCGTTTACCGCCGCGTGGGGGAATTCCGTTTACCGCCGCGTGGGGGAATTCCGTTTACCGCCGCGTGGGGGAATTCCGTTTACCGCCGCGTGGGGGAATTCCGTTTACCGCCGCGTGGGGATTCCGTTACTCATGGAATTGCTCATCTGTAAACATAAGGTTTTTATGTGTCTGTGGGATTTCGGTCGCATTGCATGGAATTCTCTCTTCATTCCAGTTTCCTCAGAAATGTATTCTCTGCTTTCAGAAATGGCCGGTAAAAGTGTAACGAGTGGGGGAGGTAGAACGCTGCGCACCTATGGCCGCCTGAAGCCGCTGCGAAGGTTACAGCCTCAGCTCTGGGTTTCTCCCGCAGATCCCCGGCACCTTTTCTCCAGCTCTTCCTCCTCCTCCTCACTCCTGTCCTCTTCAAGCGAGTCACACTCACAGCCCTCCACACGGTGGGTTTCAGAGGATGCGGTCAGTGGGTTTTTGCTTTCTGTTCTCTATATCCTGCAATGTACTTTTTAATTGTAGAAAGAGGAGAGCCGCCTCGAAAGCTCAGAAAGCAGCCAGGAAGTGTCCAGCGCAGAGACGCCCAACTGCCAAAAGACGGCGGAGAGTTCCCGGATCCCACAGTGAAACCCCACAAAAGGTGGTCTCCGAGCTCCAAGGAAATGGATCCGACTTGGAAAACGTTCCCTTTTCTGAGAGGTGGGTGAGCGCGTCTCCTGTTACCAGCTTTCAACTGTGTCTGTCTTAGTCCTAAGTGCCAGATGGATGGGTAAAAATCTGTGTACTCAAAGTCCCCATAACGTACACAAGCCTCTTGGAACCAGGGCTGGCTTTTACATGCCCGACACATTCAGTGCTCTTCTCTGCACCTACAGACTTTCTTTGCCCTTACATTATGATTTACTTAATGGTTTTCCCCTTTTTGCCAAATCTCTGTTCCAGTGGGTGCTTTTCATTCTCTGTTCCAGTGGGTGCTTTTCATTCTCTGCTCCAGTGGGTGCTTTTCAGTCTCTGCTCCAGTGGGTGCTTTTCATTCTCTGCTCCAGTGGGTGCTTTTCATTCTCTGTTCCAGTGGGTGCTTTTCATTCTCTGCTCCAGTGGGTGCTTTTCATTCTCTGCTCCAGTGGGTGCTTTTCATTCTCTGCTCCAGTGGGTGCTTTTCAGTCTCTGCTCCAGTGGGTGCTTTTCAGTCTCTGCTCCAGTGGGTGCTTTTCAGTCTCTGCTCCAGTGGGTGCTTTTCAGTCTCTGCTCCATTGGGTGCTTTTCATTCTCTGCTCCAGTGGGGGCTTTTCCCTCTGTGCTCCATGTGGGTGCTTTTCCTTCTGTGCTCCATGTGGGTGCTTTTCCTTCTGTGCTCCATGTGGGTGCTTTTCCTTCTGTGCTCCATGTGGGTGCTTTTCCTTCTGTGCTCCATGTGGGTGCTTTTCCTTCTGTGCTCCATGTGGGGGCTTTTCAGTCTCTGCTCCAGTGGGTGCTTTTCAGTCTCTGCTCCAGTGGGTGCTTTTCAGTCTCTGCTCCAGTGGGTGCTTTTCATTCTCTGCTCCAGTGGGTGCTTTTCATTCTCTGCTCCAGTGGGGGCTTTTCCTTCTGTGCTCCAGTTGGGGCTTTTCCTTCTGTGCTCCAGTTGGGGCTTTTCCTTCTGTGCTCCAGTGGGGGCTTTTCCTTCTGTGCTCCAGTGGGGGCTTTTCCTTCTGTGCTCCAGTGGGTGCTTTTCCTTCTGTGCTCCAGTGGGTGCTTTTCCTTCTGTGCTCCATGTGGGTGCTTTTCCTTCTGTGCTCCAGTGGGGGCTTTTCATTCTCTGCTCCAGTGGGGGCTTTTCGTTCTGTGCTCCATGTGGGGGCTTTTCGTTCTGTGCTCCATGTGGGGGCTTTTCGTTCTGTGCTCCATGTGGGGGCTTTTCGTTCTGTGCTCCATGTGGGGGCTTTTCGTTCTGTGCTCCATGTGGGGGCTTTTCGTTCTGTGTTCCATGTGGGGGCTTTTCGTTCTGTGTTCCATGTGGGGGCTTTTCGTTCTTTGTTCCATGTGGGGGCTTTTCGTTCTGTGTTCCATGTGGGGGCTTTTCGTTCTGTGTTCCATGTGGGGGGCTTTTCCTTCTGTGCTCCATGTGGGTGCTTGCCTGTTACCGGAATCCACTTGGTTCACTCGGGACGGGGCCGGACCGGACACGAGCAAGGATTGTCTGAACACGAGTCTCTTCAGGAAAGGCAAACTTTATTGTGATATCACAGATGCTCAGACAGGATTGAATCGCAAAGACTGAGCCCCGAACTCACCCCGACAAGGGGTCTTATACCCTGAATACATAATTAGATACATCCCAATTAGCCCACCTCCCGGTGACACTATCCCACCCCACGTGGGTTAATACCTCCCTTAGTCTAATACAAAGACATTCCATTAAATTGGCTGTAAATTGGCAAACTTCATGTTAGTTTCGACAGATCGTGATTAGCTACTACATTCAGTCCGGGCTGTGCTCGCCTCCCTAGCGCCTGTGTTTATTTGTTGCGGACAACACCTGGTCTGTCTTCTATACTTCCCTTTGTCTCTCTGCGGGCCTCTGTGACCTTGGTGTATCCACTTCTCATTCTGTCCCTTCGTGCCAGGAACAGCCTAGATCTTTCTCAGGTTTTAATTGCTTTTCTGCTGATCTAACACATTCCTAAATTTCTACGTATGCTTCAATCTAGTTTCAGCTAAAACCTACCTAGTTATTTTCAAGTGAACCATTATTCTGAACAAGATGGCCGCCTGGCTTATAATGGCGGCCATCTTCCAGCCTGATTCCACTTCATGCCCTCACCGGATAGTCTTCTCTGGCCGGTTCAGGCTCGGCATGGTCATTCTCTGCATGTTCTCTCTCCTCAGGAATCTCACGGCGGCTACTGCTCTATCCACTCCTTTCCGGAGATTTGTCACGATCAGGAGGAAAGTGCCGGGTTTTTACCCTGAGAGAATCGAAAGATCTATAGATGCAGCGGAAAAGGTAATCACATGACCCGGACCTTATATTTAAACTTTGCAGGAGACAATAGGGGCATTTTATTGCTGTGACAGATCCCAGGTCGCAGGGGATTTTTATCCCTTGGAGAGCGATTTGGTTGTGGGTGCTGGGGGGGGGGGCGCGTTTGGCCCGGTAATGGCATGGAAGGTAGCCGGGTCTGCGGAGCTGTTCTCAGATACCTTTGCCCTCTCACCCGGCTAAGTGGAAACTGAGGTTTTACATTAAAGAGACTTATTCCAGCAGACTATTGCAGAATCCGCAGCTGCTGGATCTTATAGATTTGTTTTTTTCAATGTAGATCTGTTCACGGTCCCCCCCCTCCCCCCCAGCTAACTAAAGATAACTGATAAGAAGTGTCCGTGTACCTGAGTCATTTCTGGGAATTTCCCAGTCTGGTTTCCCTGCCCTTTCTTCAGGGAGTGGTTTGTGTGTTTTTATGTATCACAGGGGGGTTGACTCTAACGGTTATTCAAAGAGAGCCGATCTGGCACGAAATGTAACCAGACACTGAAATTCAGCGAACGGGCCATTTGGCTATTCAGAGAGCAGGAAGTTCGTCAAATGTTGATGAATTGCCTGCACATACGGTGCCTGTTCGAGGGCAGTGAAATCCCCCATAGAGAAGCAATGCTTCGTCTATTCAGAGAACACCGAACAGCAGTGAAAAGTTGCCGAAATGCTCTGCTGTTTGATAGTTTCATTCAACAGGTTTATTCAGGAGAATCCCATGGGCTTCAATGTTAAAAATATTCCCGTTTTAAATCAATATCTAATAAACCGTTCATATTCTGCTGTAAGGAGTCTCTTTATTTCTAGATTTTTTTTTAAAAAAAATTAGGATCTTTTAGGCATTTTTCAGGATTTTTTTGGCAACCTTTTTTTTTTTTAATTTAATTTTTAAGTTGTTTTTTCTGTAACAGCCTTTTTATCATCATTCATTGGATTTTATATGTAAATTCCAGACATTTTCATTCAGTAGTTTTTTGCAAACAGCGTTTCAATTTTCAAGTGTACTTTTTTTTTTTTTTTTTTCAACTGTCGTCTGTGTGTCGGCTTTTTCCGGTGGCTGCTCTGCGCTGTGATCAGCGGCTAGTCGGGTTTCTCCGGCATGTTCGGCGTGGTTAATCCAGCTGTTTCTGTGGGTTTCGTTGATTGTTCGGCCGGTTTGTGGCGAGTTTTCCCTGCACTACAGGGGCCCTGCTCTGCTTGCTGAATACACCGCAGGGTCGGCAAACTAGGATCGCCCTGACGTGCAGGGAACAAAGACACCGAACGTGCGGTGACTTTTCGAATCTCTTGGACAGAAACTCTTACAGGGTTATTCAAAGTTTGAAAAAAAAATCTGTCTTTTGTTTTTCTACTCCCAGAATCGGTTCTGTCTGGTTATTGGGGGGATCCTGTGAATCAATTAGGAGGTCCATAACATAGGAAGCATCTCTTGATGGAGATACCCAGTCGAGGTATCCAGGAGTCCATCACACTTGTCATTGTGTGGGTTGGTTTATGGCAGGGTTCAAAATTTCAGGTCCCGATCTACTAGCCAGGCCTTAAGAGTTACTCGCCAGCAGTTGCCAAAACCAACTCTCTACCCTTAACTCTGCCCCTAATCACCCTCTTAAATTATTATTGTTAACAATATAACAAAGCAATGCACACATAAAGGAAAATAATGTGCGCTGTGTAGGAGCGTGAGTTTTGTTACTGTGGAGCTGTGTGATACGCTCGTACACACTGCACATTACTGTGGAGCTCTGTGTGATACGTTCATACACACTGCACATTACTGTGAGTTTTATTACTGTGGAGCTCTGTGATACGGTCATACACACTGCACATTACTGTGAGTTTTATTACTGTGGAGCTCTGTGTTATGCTCACACACACCATACATTTCTGTGAGTTTTATTACTGTGGAGCTGTGTGATACGCTCGTACACACTGCACATTACTGTGAGTTTTATTACTGTGGAGCTCTGTGTGATACGGTCATACACACTGCACATTACTGTGAGTTTTATTACTGTGGAGCTCTGTGTTATGCTCACACACACCATACATTTCTGTGAGTTTTATTACTGTGGAGCTCTGTGTGATACGGTCATACACACTGCACATTACTGTGAGTTTTATTACTGTGGAGCTCTGTGTTATGCTCACACACACCATACATTTCTGTGAGTTTTATTACTGTGGAGCTGTGTGATACGTTCGTACACACGGCACATTACTGTGGGTTTTATTGCTGTGATGCTCTGTTATGCTTCTACCCATCGCACATTATTTTTCTTAATCACAGAGCTCCACAGTAATAAAACTCACGCTCATACACACCGCACTTTACTATGAGTTTTATTGCTGTGACATGCTCATACACACTGCACATTACTGTATCACAGAGCTCCACAGCCTCTTTGACACCCCCGGCCAATCCCATTCTTTATTACACCCCCATGGCCCCCTCCATTCTTTATATGCAGGTCCCCTTTTTTCTTTCTAGGCAGGTTCCAGCCCCCCCCCCCCTTCGATCGCCACTCAGATCGGGCCTCGGCACCTTCTCCAGGCTGGCTCCGCTGTCGTCCTCCACACCGTTGCCTCCTCTTCTGGTTTTGTCTTCCGTTCTTGCGAGATGTTGTTAAATTCTATTTTTCATTATAATTACCATAAACCTTTTTCAAGTTTCTTCTTATATATCAAAACCGAAGTAAGGCGCTGCGCGACTCTGATCAGAGGAGACGATAGACACAACCACACCGAAATATGGCAGATTATCATCTGATCAGTTAGTGGTCTGTCAGGTCCGTTTATTATTTCCACATCCAATAGAAATGTTCGTTATATATAAAAACTTCCTGCAATGTTCACTCCCAACATAGGAATGTGATACAACAACCAATCAGAGCAGATACATTTCTACGTCAGAGTTTAACCAACAGTGAGACAAAATTACTACATTTGATTCGGAGATGACTTTTTTCTAGCTTACACTGTTCACACACCCTTTCCTGCATACAAAGGAAATGGCTAAATTCCACAGGCTAACAACCTATGCAAGTTAAAGACTTGCAGGGTTTGACACTTATAATGGGGGGGGGGGTGGATTTCACTAATGCAAAATTAAAAAACTACCTATCATATTAAAATACCTTTCAGATGTGATGTCATGTTGGTGGGTCTGGTGACCTACCAACGTGAATCTCGGAGGTCACACGAGTGGGGGTCGTGCCAAAGTTATGAGTGTGGGAGCCATGCTGCAGCCCTGTCCAGACAGCTCTGGATTCAGACTCTGAGAGTCCGATACCGGAGCTGTCGATTACCCTGTTTCCCCGAAAATAAGACCTAGTGTGTTTATTTGATAACTAGTAAAATATAAGACCTGCCCCGAAAATAAGACCTAGTTGTAGGACAATTTGAAGAGTCGCGGGAGAGAATCAGTGATACCGGCGCCAGAGGGAGCAGAGCCGCCTAAGGCTGCGGTCACACGATTGTTCTTTGAGCAGAAGGAACATCCGTGAGTGGACGCTCCATCCACTCTGATGCCAGTGTGGCCACCTCGCTGAGCGCAGTTAGTGCGCTCAGTGCTACAAAGTGCGATCCTCCTATGGAGAATCATGCTTTGAAGCCCCGTCTGCGTCCGTCGTAGCTGTTTGACGGGGAGGCTGAAATCATGTCCGGTGGTAGTGCACGCAATTCGTGCACACGCTTCTCCATTGTGACCCACCCCGTCCAGCCTTCACAAAAGCTGCAACGGGCGCAGGGAAGTGTGGTCACATGGACACACTCAGTGCGTTCCTTCTGCTCAAAGAACGCTCGTGTGACCTTAGCTGATGCTTCCTCCAATGCCAGCTCCTGTCACAGGTGGAGTGATACCAGATGTACACTGTAAAAAAAAAAAAACACCAACGGAAAAAATAAGACCTACCCTGAAAATAAGACCTAGTGTGTTTTTTGGGGGCCAGTGTCTTATTTTCGGGGAAACACGGTATTAAGACAGCGGCGAGCCACAAACTACCCAGAAGCCAACGGGTCAGTCCACCACACTCTCCCTCATATAATTTCCACTCGGCAAATGCGAGCAGGAGAGTAGATATTTTGGGGTCTGGTTTAGGGGATAATCCGGGCATTTTCTTGTCATTGTGGGGGTTGGTTTAAAACCTGCGCTTTCAGGTCCCTAAAACCTGCTGGTGGCAGAAAAACCAAGTGAGTTTGTATTTAAAGTTTTTTTTGTCCCCATTGTACAGCGCTACGGAGCTTGTTGGTGCTTTTATAGTTACTCGTAACTGTAAACCTATACTCTGAGCAGTGTAATGTCAGATATTTGAGAGCAGCAAAAGAAAGAGGGTCTGGTTTGCGTAACTCGGCTACACTCCGTGAAGGAAAAAATGATTCCCAGATTCCCCTATTATCATGACGGGGAATCAGAATTATAATAAAGACACTGAGGCTCTTATTATGCTATCTTTTCTTTACTTACGCCGATAGCAGCAAAGAACAATCTCTCAAATACAAAACAAAGTATTTAGAGAGTGAAACTCATAACAGATAACAATGGTACAGTCCAGCATAACAATGGTACAGTCCAACTCCTCAAATCCTCTGACGACCGTTGGCTCCTCCTCTTTTCTGATGCGAGACATTACCGATCCTTCTTTAACCAATCAAACAACGGAAGAACTTCATTCCTTCATGGAAACCTTGAACATGTAGTTGAATCCTTTTGTGACAAATTCCAATCCAAGGATTAAGCTGTCAGAGAAAACAACATATTAGAGATAATCAGAGCTTGTTAACGAATGATCGAATGATCTATAACCTATTGAACACTTAACATTCACGTCAGATATTAGGGTGGGAACAAATTCCCCACATTTGGGTGGGATAATACTCGCCTCTGTGTCTTTATTATAATTATGATTCCCCGTCCTGATAATAGCGGAATCAGGGAATTATCCCACAAGACACGGAGGCTCCTATTATGCTAGTTCAAAGCTTAAGGACCGCTGAGGTACCCTGTACGTCCTGTCCACGGGTCTCCCTTAGACCCGCGGACGTACAGGGTACGTCAGCGGCGCCTAACCCCCCTCCCGCCCGATACTTTCTTCCCTCGCTGGATCCCTCGGCGATCTGGCAGGGAGGAAGCCTGCCCATGTGATTTACATGGGCAGGCGAGGTTGATGACGTCACCACGCTGCGTGGTGACGTCATCAGCAGACGCCCCCATTCAAATCAATGTAGGGGAGGGGGGCTCCTTCGGAGCCCTCTATCTCCCCAACCATTGAAGCTAGGGAGATGCTTTTTGCACCGCTGGAAAGGGGAGAGTATTAACCATTTCGCCACCGAATCGCGTTTCGGCGCTAATTGGCGCCAAAACGCGGTTCGAACCTGGAGGGGGGCTGACATCTTGGATGTCAGCCAAGCCTCCAGGTCCCCCCCCCCACCCACTGTCAACCTCACCATATGTGTGAGGATGTCAGTGGGCCAGTTAACCATCTAGATGCCATGTAGAGATAAGGGGATCATAAGGATCCCCATATCTCCCGATCCATGTCAGCTAGATGGTCATATTTGACATCATTTGAAAGGCCTGATCATGGCCTTTCCAATGATACCAAACATGACCAAGTTTGGTTTAAACAAAAATTATTAAAAAAATAAAAATAAAAAAATTAATAACAAAATTAAATAAAATAAACTTTAAAAAAAACACATTTTTTTTTGTCTGGGGGGGTTTAATTAAATAGGACCTAGGCTGTCATCTCAAAATAATTGGCACAAAATGGTCAGAATGAGCGCAGCGCACATAGGTGAACTGGCTCAGCAGTGAAGGGGTTAAAAAGCAAAAACATGTTGTAGATTTTGGGGATTAAATTACGAAAAAGTGTGTTTTTACCATTTTTTCATCATATTTCATATTTTTTTTATAGTAAATTATTCGATATGATGGAAATAATGGTATTTCTAGAAAGTCCATTTAATGGCGGGAAAAACGGTGTATAATATGTGTGGGTTGAATAAATGAGTAAGAGGAAAATTTGACCTAAACACTAACAGCGCAGAAACGTAAAAACAGCAGCGGTCACTAAAGGACGGATTTGTGTAAAACCGCCCGGTCACTAAGGGGTTAACTAAAGAATGTGACATGTGACACACTGGTTTAAAATAAAATTCTCTAGAGGAGGATTCCCTGGACCAGTCTGCTGTCTTTAAGATGTCTTCAAGACGACATCCACGGAAAAAAGCTCCTGAAGCAGAAGCACTCCGGGAAGAATGAGCTCCGAACACGGAGACGTCTACACCAGCCTCAGACATGATCCATTTAACCCACCTAGCGAGTGTGGTGGAAGTTACTGATTTGTATGGTTTGTGTAAAGATATGAACAATCGTTGTGATACACCAGCTCTGTTAGAGAACGTAACTCTTTCATATTCCTTCAAACAACGGACTGGACAAAGTTGAGGACGCTGAGGAAAAGCTGGATAGAAAACCTCTGACAATGCAGTTTTTGTCCTGTTAGAAATCACTAATCTCACTCCTGTTGGAGAAAAACATCTTCCCGTTAAATCTAGGGCTCGAACGTCTGAGACCCTTTTGCAGGAAACTAAGCAAAATAAAATGGCCAGTTTTGCCGAAATTTGTTTGATAGACAAAACTTCGTTATCAGGCCAACTCTCCAAGAGAGTAAAAACAACATTGACGTCCCAGGTGTTAGAGTAACGAGAACGAGGTGGTCTCTTACACCGTATACCCTTCAATAATCTACATACCATCGGATGTTTCACTGCAGGAATCCCGTCAAACCCTTGATGCGAAGCAGATATTGCCGATCTGAAATTATTGATCGTGTGATATGCTTTCCCATCCTCAAATAAACGAGTGAAATAACTTAACAAGCTACTCAAAGAAGCTGAAACGGGATTAATACGTTGTTCCAAACACCAAGAGGCCCACGCCCTCCATGCGGATCTATATCTCCTTCTGGTAGATGGGGCCCAGGAACTTGACAACAACGAGGCAGTTGCCTCCGAAATGTCGATGGAAGGCCAATGACCCCTGATATTTTCCATGCTACTAATCGCAACCAGTGAGGATTCAAGATATTGTGAAGTGTCCCCTCCGGATCCCCCAGAGTGCATGGCCAAACCCGGATTAATCTGGGAACGTCCACCGACAGTTCCAGAAGTAGTGGGAACCAAGGTTGGGACCTCCACAGTGGTGTTATGAGCACTATCATAGCCAATTGCGATTGTACGAGTCTTATTACCGCTAGAATGAGGACGAATGATGGAAATGCATAAAGAGTCCCTAGCGGTCATATCTGAACCAGAGCATCCGTGGCTAAAGCCATGGGATCTGGTCTCCAACTGTAATACTGAGGTAATAGTGTATTGAGGCGCGAGTCAAATAGATCTATTGAAAAAGGACCCCAGATAAATGACAATTTGGCAAATACCTCGGTATCCAATCGCTGGAATCTATCAGGTATCGAGAATTCCAATCCGCCACTACATTGTGGAGGCCTGGAATGTATTGAACCTGAACTGTTAGCCTGTGAGACAGGCAAAACCCCCAAAAGGTCTTTGCAGTCTCTGCCAACTGTTTGGATCTGGGACCTCCTGAGTGGTTGATGTAACGCACTGCGGACAGATTGTCCATCTTGAGAAGTATGGAACTCGCCTGGAAATGTTTGCCGAAACTTTGAATAGCAAACAAACCAGCGAGGAGTTCCAAACAGTTTATGTGCCAATCTACCTCTGTAGTGTCCCATCTGCCGCCTGTGGAAAGCGAACCGCATCGCGCGCCCCACCCAGATCTGCTGGCGTCTGATTCTATGACTATGACGGAATGGGATGTTGTCCGCCTGCGGGTGTGCTCTATCTGCGTGCCCCGGCGCTCACCGCTGGCCCGACTACCGAGTGACACGGCACTCGGCGTCTCGTGCGGCCTGGCGTGACCCTGGGGAAGGGTTAGCGGGCGGTGGAGGGGACCCCTGCCTAGAACCAGCCCGACCACTGAGCCATACGGTACTCAGCGTCTCGAGCAGCTGGTTCACTGACCTTGTGGGTGTGGAGTACGACTGCGGCCGGCCGGCCGATTCCGGGGATCGGATCTCCTCCGGCGGAATATTCGGATCTGATTGCGGAGGACTTTCGGATCGTAGATGAATGCAGCTTCGGATCTTGCGGGATCGGCAGAGTCTTCGGATCTTACCGCGATCTCTTGCAATACCGAAGCGCGGTACACGGCCGCGCCCTTCGGATCGGATCTCGGGCTAATCGTCTGGGAACCGAACACCATACGCTGCGCCTCAGTCCTGATGCGAGATGCAGGCACAGAGCGCTCGGTTCGGTTCGGATCTAGTTGAACACCGTACCCTGAGACTGCGGGGAATACTCAGACGATGAAGCACGGCGGAGAAATCAAGACATCAGACGAGGCTGGATGCACTGCTAAATCTGGGTTTTTTATTCACAGCTCAGGCATTTATCAACTTTACACAAATTATGAATACAATGGGAATCCCTGCCCGCCCTCACAGGACCCATTGGCCGTTGCAGTTCGGGGAGTCGCCGATTCGGACCGGATGGTCCGAATCGGCCATTTTACGATTCGAACCGGATGGTTCGAATCGGCCATTTTCCGATTCGAATAATCTGATTGCAACCACGAGGCGATCGGAAAATGGCGGCGGGCAAGGCAGACAAAGGGAACACATTTCACAATAACCAACGGGGACACTTCATTACACCACACATAACCACATCTAATAAAAAGTACTGCAAAACTCTGTGCGTGCCACCGCACCTAAGTGTTCATGGCCAAATCAGTGTCCTTGTGCACCGCCCCTGGCTGAGGGTGCTGGGCCATTCCGTGACAATGACTAATTCTGGTATTGGATGGATGATGGCCCTGCCATTCCATGATTCCAAATGGTTCAGCCACCATTGCATCTCTTTTTTCGATTCGTCGTCTAAAGAGATGTAATCTGGATAAAGCCATCCCCTCCTCAGATATCGCGCCTTCAGACGTTGAAGGGCCCGATAATACAGTGGTCCTGGAAAGAACGCTTGTATTGCTGAGGAAAGTAGACCTAGGAGACGAGCTAACCATCTTAATGGAACTCCTGTGCCGACAGACGTCTGATTTCCTTGTGGATCAACCGAACTTTGGTTGAAGGCAAAGAAAGAGACATCTCTGTGGAATTTACGGTAAAACCTAGGAGTTCGATTAACTGTGTTGGTGTGAGAACCGATTTCTTGTAGTGTATTAGGAAACCCAAATTGGATAACCGATCGATCGTCCAATCTTTGTGAACTGTCAATAATGTTTGATCCTTCGCCAGGAGGAGAATATCGTCTAGGTAAATTACTAGACGTACTCCCCTGCTGCGAAGAAATGCTGCTACAGGCCTCATTACCTTGGTGAAACACCAAGGGGCGGATAACAGACCGAAAGGTAGGGACTTGAACCTCCAAAGGGTGTCGTCCCAATGAAATTGGAGAAAATCCCTGCTGGTAACCTCTATCGGTATCGTCAGATATGCATCTTTTAGGTCTATTTTGACCATCCAATCTTGTGGAGTTAAGACCTCTTTTAATGATGGAATGCCCTCCATTTTGAAATGGTTGTAGACAACGTACTCGTTTAATTGTTTCAAATTGATTACAGGACGGAAATCCTCGTCTTTCTTTTTTACCAGAAATATATTGCTTAAAAATATTTCTCTTTGAGGTATCACCTCTTCTATGGCATTCTTTCTTAAAAGATTTTTTACTTCCAGTGAAGTAATGACTCTGTCTTTTGTGGGCATAACCATTATTCCCAGAGATATAGTCTGTACAGGATGTGAAATGAAATCTATCCTGAAACCCCGAACTGTCTGAAGAACCCATGAATCTGATGTGATTATTTGCCATTGATAAAAAAATTTAATGTCCTTCCCCCCCCCCCCACCTCTCCTGTGGAAAAACATTGGAGTGAAGTTATACTCACCAAAGGATCCTGATCTCCTAGATCCCCTGTAACCGCTTTGACGGAAAGGTCTGGATCTTTGCGGAAAAAAGGTGGGGTTTTTTGGGGCCTCTTGATAAGAGGATCTGAAAGCACCTCTTGAGGTGGAATATGAATTGCGGCCGGGAAAACGACCCCTGTTTTTCCCGGCCCTGCCAAAAACCCTATTCGGGAAGCTTTCCTTATGTTGGCCTTGACTTTGCCAACTGTCGAAAGATCCCGAATAATCCGACATTTCTTTGAAGATCCCTTCTCCAAAAAGCATGCCTTCAGCGCTGGAACCTGGCTCGTTGGTTGCCAGAGAAGCTACTTTAGAATCAATCTTAAGGAGAATTGAATATCTCCTCTCGCTTGACATGGCCGTGTTTAAATTCCCAAAAACACAGACCAATCTTTGTATCCAGCCCCTGTATTCAAACAGGTCTGGTTTCTCGTTCGTGAGGAGAGCTCTTTCAACAGAGTCCAGCAATTTGGCCAATGAACCTAAAAGGTCGAATAATTTATCGTGGCACACCTTCAAGGTGGCCTCAACTCCCTTTTTTGGAGACCAATTAGACTCCTGAAGTATGTCTATGATCTTCAGATCTAACTCCGGTACTAAATGTAATTTATGTGCCAAAGTTGGGGCCGGGCACTCAGCCCTCAGGTTATTTCTGGTCCTCTTATCCATGGGCAAATGTATACGTTGCACTATGTATTTAGCCACATGTCCAATTGGCGACCACTCTGAAGATCGTGGATGCTTCAACTGTTCCGGAATGAACATTGAGTTCCCCAGAGCATCTACCGGATCCAAAGCCGGTTTGTTTCCATCACTGGACTCAGGTGAAGACACCGTGTCTTTTTCTACCGGGGAAGCCTCTGGGTCATAATCGGGGTCAGAGCTCTCCTCCGAATCTGACATCTCTTCCTCACTGGAATAATCAGAGGAGCTGTCAGTATGCTGGACTGTACCATTGTTATCTGTTATGGATATATACTGTTTAAACGTGTTTTTCCAATCTCTAAATACTTTGTTTTGTATTTGAGAGATTGTTCTTTGCTGCTATCGGTGTAAGTAAAGAAAAGATAGCATAAGAGCCTCCGTGTCTTGTGGGATAATTGGATCCGCCGCTGATTTTTGTACGTTTTGACAAAGAAATAATCAGTCTGTTTTTTTCTAACAACAAAAACCTCCAGAAAATCCCTCCTGACGAGCCATTCTGGCGTAACGTACCTTGGTCTGTGTAGTCCAGGGTCAGTGATTTTTAGAAATTTTCTACATCTAGCAACAGGGTGATCAGCCGGCCTTACAGGCTTCCTCCTCCTCCTGTCTCTATTTTGGGTCTATGGTTTTTTTCTGGTTAAGACATGATTTGGGAGTGTTATGGTAGCAGCTATATACTCTCAGTTCCTGATTGACTGATCAATATCTATTACAATATCCAGCATATTACCGCTGGAACTACACCACTGCCTGGGTTGTATCTCACCCATTTGTCATACTAAGAGAGAAAAAAAAAAAACATATATATATATATATATATATATTTATACAATGTATAATGCCGTGTTAGTCCAGATGCCAAAATCACAAGTATAACCGTCTGTAGTGATACCTTTTTTATTGGACTAACGTTACATTTAAAGTACAAGCTTTCGAGAGGATTCCTCCCTTCGTCAGGTATAGAAGCTTACTGATCAGAATAGTGGAATTAAACATTGAGACATTCATAGGGCTCACAGTTGGGGGTGTTAGATGTTGTACATCGCCAAATGGCATGGTCAGAGGGGGAAAAAAAAGGGAAACCTTTAATTGTCTCAGGCAAGATGCAATCATGTCCACTTCAAAGGGAATGTGAAAGTACAGAACGAAAGAAAAAAAAAAACACAAATCAGTGAGTATGGGGAAGACACAGAAAAATCGGAATTATGAATATTATGTGACGTTATTATAGTGGGTTAGAAAACCCGAATCTACATTAAGTCCTTGCTTTATACTGTTGAAATATGTGATCATTTTCATTTCATATGTTTTGCGTTCCCGGTGACCTTTAAAATGTCCTTTGAGGGTTTTAATTCTGAGGTTTTGGATGGAGTGGCCTGCTAGATTAAAGTGATGTCCCACTGGGGTACAATATGTGTTTTCCTGGGGGTTCCTGATGGAGTGTCTGTGCTGGTTCATCCTGAGATTTAGTTTAAGGCTGGTTTCACCAATATAGCAGCCCTTATCACACGCCGTGCACTGGATCATATATACCACATTTGCTAACGTGCACAGGTATGATCCCTTGATGTTGTGAGTGGCGTTGTTGTGCCGCGCAGTGCTGCTGTCACATATATGTTGGCACAGTTTGCAGCGGGGTTTGTTACAGCGTTTGGTCCCATTCTGTATGTCATCCTGTTCCTGAGCGAGTTTGCTGCGGACCAGTTTTTGCCTCAGGTTTGGGGGGGGTTGCTTGAATGCGAGTAAGGGGGACTGTGGGAATATTTCTTTGAGCGCAGGGTCCTCTGTGACCAGTGGCTGCAGATCTTTGATGATTTTGCGAATTCCCTCGAGTTGGGTTGTAGGAAACAACTAGAGGGATCCGTGTGGCTCCTGATGTTGGGAGTACAGAGTGTGCCACCAGGCACTGAGTCCCACCCCACACCTTCCCATTACAGATACTTTCCCCCTCCCACCGTGCCATTACAGAGTATCTTACCTGATGCAGCGAGTCCCAGGTGGCGCCTGGGAACATTCAGAGGTAGCCGCGCTGCCTGGACCCACTGCCGCAGGTAAGATGCATCAGCGGGTCCCAGGCATTAGAGAGGCCTGGGGCACTTTCCCCGCGACCCAGTCCGCCCCTGGTCGCGACCCCCTTTTGGGTTGCGACCCACCACTTGAGAAACACTGCTCTAAACTACATCCCAAGGAGAAAGCTGACGAAACCATAGCACTCCTAGCAGAGTGAGCACCGAAACATGAGACATCAATACCTGTCTCCGACATAAGCCAACGCATCCAACGGGCCAGAGATGCTGATGATACCGGATTATGAGGAAATTTAAGGGACAAAAACAGAGGGGAATTCCCACTAGGGCGAACCTGACCTGTAAGAGATTCGTACTCCTGTAAACACCTTATAGGACAAATAAGTGGGTGATCTAAGATATGGATAAAAAAGAGAGGTTATGGCTGTTTTTGTACGGTGAGCAATATCAAACGAAAGAACGGGATGGAAATTCTAAACCACGAACATCGCTAACTCGTTTGCAGGAGAAGAGACAAAGTAACATCAATAATTTAGCTGATAATTGACAGATGGACAGAACTTTGTTAGAAGGCCAACCTGACAGAAATCGTAGGATCACTGAAACATCCCAGGTCGAGGTATATCACGGAACTGGGGGGCGCAGTAAACGAATGGTCCTTAACAAACGGCACACTAATGGATGACGACCTGTAGGTGCCCCGTGAGAACCCACATGGGAAGCAGAAATGGCTGACATGGCTACATTGATTGTACGATATGCTCAACCCTCATGAAACAGTTCCGAAAGAAAATCTAACAAACAAGTCACAGGGGCTGAAAAGGTATCCCAACTGTCTTTCTACACCCCAGCTAAACCAGTTTCGCCATGCTGAGTTGTAAGAAGAACAGGTCCCCGGGGCCCCAGGCTGCCAAGAGCAGGGAGTGAGTCCGTTCCGAAATGCCAGGGAGAGATCCAAGTCCCCCGAGTCCAAACATGCCACCAGTCTGCAATGACCCAGATGGAACAGCCGGTGAGGTTGTTCCTCCAGATTCAATAACAAGTCCGAGCATACAGGAAGGATCCGTGGGACGTCTATTGACAACTCTAACAGGGATGGGAACCATGGTTGACCCTTCCAGAGGGGTGTTATCAACATCACTGTAACTCGTTGGAAGCGAATGAGTGCCAACGTTCTCGCTATCATGGTAAATGGAGGAAACGCATAGTGACGGGGTCCGACCCAATTCTGTAGGAAGGCGTCCGTCGCTAATGCCTCTGGATCTGGATGCCAGCTGAAGAAACGTGGCCCTTGAGTGTTGAGTCTTGAGGCAAAGAGATCTATGTCCAAGGGTCCACAACGAGCGACAAGCGCTGCGAACATCGAGGAGTGCAAATTCCAGTCTCCAGAGTCCTCCGTTTGTCTGGAGTTCCAATCTGCCACGAGATTCGTCATGCGAGGAATGAATTGGACCAGTATGGTCCGCTTGTGGGCGAAGCAATGGGACCAGAACTTTCTTGCTATTAGAGAAAGGGGTTCCGTTCCCGGGCTCCCTAGACAATTAACCCCCCCTCCTGTTTCTAATCCCCTCACCCATCTAGATTGTAAATTCCCACGGGAATAGGGTCCTCATATCCTCCTGTATCTGCTGGCAGGTATACTGACCTGTCTTCTGTATGTATTGTAGAATTGTCCTGTCTTTACCCATTACACCTTGTACAGCGCTGCAGAATGTGTTGGTGCTTAATAAATAATGATAATAATAATAATACTTCGTACTGCCGACAGGTTGTCCAATTTTAGGAGGATGGATTGATCGTGTTGATCCGTTTGAAGCACTGTATTGCAAACAGTCCCTCCAATAATTCTAGGCAATTTATGTGGAGAGTTGACTCTAATGCGGACCAACGACCTCCTGTATCCAGGGGACACAGCCGGGCTCCTCAGCCGGTGCAGCAAGCATCCGATTGTCATGGAACTGACATAGCGCTCCCCGCGTCAAACCCCGAGACTTTTATTTCCCATGGTGAAAACCCCAAAAGACATAGACCGTTGCTTTGGGGAAGTCCTTATGTCCATTTATATTGTGTGGTTTTAAATGTATCGTTGTCTACTTGCAGCCACTCGTTTGGAAGTACCTCGGGCTCCATTATACTACCGGGCCCTCCAATGCTTGAACGCCTGTTTTCTCTGCAAAGGAATCCAATACTCTGCTCAGGTGACTCTTACAGACGAAGTGAGTTTGGATCTGTTGTGGTGGACCGAGAACCTCCAATATTGGAACGGGAAACCTTTGGTTCCGCCGGCTCCAACGATAATCATAGAATCGGTGTCATGGAACTGCATAGCGCTCCTCGCATCAAACCCCAAGACTTTTATTTCCCATGGCAAAAACCTCAAAAGACATAGACCGTTGCTTTGGGGAAGTCCTTATGTCTGTCAGTGTTTTAAAGTGGTGTTTTTGTGACCCCCCCCATCAGCACGTAATCAAAATGCCTTTAAACCTTATGCTCACTGTGTTATCCGACACCAGGGTTAGCCGGGGTTTGGAAGCATGAGCTGGGTTTGAAACCCCAGCCAATCACGATCCAAGGAGCTAGAAGGGCCAACCAATCCCATTCCTGGAATGCACCTCATTGTCTGTAATGGAACCATCTGCAGAAACTTTAAACGTCTGTGCCCAGGAAAAGTAATTGCTCCAGCGGGGTGATTTTTCAAAGGTGGGGTGATCTTCATGCGAGCTACCGTTGTGGTGATTTTCAGGAGGGATCTCCATTCGGAACCCACGTTGCTGAGCCTTTCTTGACCCCAGGAACTTAAGCAGCCCTGACCATAGGTGGGTTTTTACACCTGGGATGTAAAAACCCAAGGGCTGAATATAGAATATTTGATACATCTGAGGGTTGGGATTTAGGGGTTATTATTGCAGAGGATCTAAAGGTAAGTAGTCAATGTAATAGAGCAGCAGGAAATGCTGGCAGAATGCTTGGAAATGCTGGCAGAATGCTTGGTTGTGTAGGGAGAGGTATTAGCAGTAGGAAAAGGGAAGAGCTCATGCCACTGTACAGAGCACTGGTGAGACCTCACTTGGAGTACTGTGTGCAGTACTGGAGACCGTATCTCCAGAAGGATATAGACATCTTAGAGAGAGTTCAGAGAAGGGCTACTAAAATGGTGTACGGCTTGAAGGAGAAAAGTTACCAGGAAAGGCTTAATGATCTTAACATGTACAGCTTGGAAAAAAGACGAGACAGAGGAGATATGATAGAAACATTTAAATACGTAAAGGGAATCCACAAGGTAGAGGAAGGGAGTATATTTAAAAGGAAACAAAGTAGCAAAACAAGAGGACATAGTCTTAGATTAGAGGGGCAAAGGTTTAAAAGTAACATCAGGAAGCATTATTTTACTGAGAGGGTGGTGGATACATGGAACAGCCTTCCAGTTGAAGTGGTAGAGGCCAAAACAGTAATTGAATTTAAGCAAGCATGGGATAGGCATAAGGCTATCCTAAACAAAAGATAAATCCAGGTAAAGTATCCATGTAATTAGCAGGCTAGATGGTCCGAAAGGTTCTTATCTGCTGACATTTTTCTATGTTTCTAATAGCAGACAGAAGATCAGAAATCAGATCAGAATGAGAAATAGGACGACCATCAGCAGTAGTAAAACCACGGCGGTGTGAGAGAGCACCAAAATCATGCACAACACCAAATGCATACCGAGAGTCAGTATAAATAGTAACAGGGAGATCTTTAAAAAGTTTACATGCAGCTGTTAAAGCAAAAAGTTCAGCAGCGCTGCGCAGAATTTGAAGGAATAGAACTAGATTCATGTACAATGTCATGCAATTCAACCACAGCATAACCAGTCAAATACAGGAAATCAGAGGGACGAGAACAAGATCCTTCAACAGAGATATGAAAAACATCAGGACCTTCTAGAGGAGTGTCAGAAAGATCAGATCTAGGAGAGGTTGTTAGTTGGATGAGCGGAAGACAGTCATGTAATTCGCGAGGCTCCTCATGGCCTTCGCGTAAGTGCAGAAGGGCGCTAAGGACCGCAGAGGGACCAGAAGCGACAGAAGAGTATTTGACAGACAAATTGGAGGTGGACGTTAGTACAGTTTCATAACCAGACAAACGTTGGGAAGAAAAGTGCTGGTTCCGAAGTACATGCAAGACATTGCGTTGGGTATGGAGAATAGTGTCAGTACCTAGGGTTAAGGACTGAACCGTTTCCACAGCCATGGCACAGGCAGCCAAGGAGCGGAGGCAATTGGGCATTCCCTGAACAACAGGTGGCAGGACTTTTGACAAAATGCAGTTGGATGCAGATCCCCCCCCGTGGACCTGTGCAAGAACAGCCGCCATTGTGTGTCCATCCTCCCTACAGTAGAGGTGGAAAGGCAGTTTATAGTTCGGTAGCCCCAGTGCTGGTGCAGTAACCAACAGTTCCTTTAACGTATCAAAGGCAGTCACCATGTCCGGAGACCAAACAATTTGGTCCGGAGCTGTGCGAGCAGTAGATGCACGAAGAACAGAGTCATAATAGGAACAATCTGGTATCCAGTGGCAGCAAAAGCTCACCATCCCTAGAAAGGACAACATGTCTGTTTTGGAGGCAGGATGCTTGAGCTGGAGCAGGCTCTGAATGCGAGACAGTGAGAGGGCACAAGATCCCTGAGTGAGAATGAAACCCAAATATTCAACAGAGGTGGAGCAAAATTGCATCTTTTTTCTGGACACCTTGTGGCCTTCTGAGTGTAGGTGGTTGAGGAGAACAACAGAGTCAGCGTGACATGCAGCTTGGCTGGGGCTACAAAGGAGAAGGTTATCCACATACTGTAGTAAGGTGGAGCTTTCCCGCAGACTGTAACTCAACAGAGTCTCACGAAGGGCTTTCGAGAAAATGGCAGGACTATCGATAAATCCCCGAGGGATGACTGACCAGGAAAACGGAGAGCCTTCAAAAGTAAAAGCCAAAAGGGGTTGTGTATCTGGATGTACTGGGACAGAAAAAAAGGCATTTTTTAGGTCTATGACTGTAAAATGTGTAGAGTCTGGGGATATGGAGGTGAGAAGGGTTGGGAGGTCAGGTACAATTTGAGAAATAGGAATTATGATTTCATTGAGAGATCGGAAATCCTGGGTAAAGCGATATCCATCTCCTTTAGGCACAGGATTTACAGGAGTGTTGTAGGAACTTACAATGGGACGAAGAATGCCAGAAGCATGGAAGCGGTGATGAATTCACGTATTCCTTCAATTTTAGCATGTGACAGATTATATTGCTCGTGATAGACAGGAGAAACAGATGCTTTCAGGTTAGCAGAGTAAGGTTTGCAAGAGATAGAACCAACATCATAATCGTCAGTTGCCCATACATCAGGATGAACACACAATTTGAGATCAGATACTGAAAGGAAAGGAGAGAGGGAAGGGGAGAGGAAGAAGGAGGGGGAGAAGGGGGAAGGACAGTGCTAGGAGCAGCTTCAAGAAAAAAAAAAGGTGAATCAACAAGTATAGCTCCAGAAGGCATGCAGGAGATAGACACAGCAAGCAAAGAAAGCCAATTTCTGCCTAAAAAATTAACAGGACAGGTAGGGAGAACATGAAAAGAATGAAACACAGAGGCATGGGAAGAAATTGAAGAAATAGCAATGGGTGAGGTGACAAAGGTTTCTGTTAGTACTCCAGTAATCCCCAAAGATGGCGTCTCGGCAGGTTGAATTGACCACAAGCACCACTCCATTGTCAACGTAGAATTGGTAGCACCAGTATCCACGAGAAATGGAGTGGCATGACCCTCTAAAGTAAGGATCACTAGGGGCAAATGGTCAACTGTTTCTGAAACCTGAACACATGAGATGGAGCATGCCTCTGGGCCGCATCATGCATTTGACTGATTTTTCCAGTCAATGTTATGACGAGGTGGATCAGAGGAATTGTTAGGGGAGGTAACAGCATTGCTTGTCTGAGGACATGGCTGGGGGTTCATAGCAGTATTGCCAATGTTCCTGGGATTATGAGGACATTCGTTACGCCAGTGAGTTGGATCACCACAACTGAAACAAGTACCTGGGGTACGTGTGGGGTGTTGTGGACGAGAATAAGTCCGTTTAGGGCGAGGGCAAGTATGACCTGGGGGACCTCTGGGACCTGAAGGACCGTTAAAAGCAGCTAGCATATATTTAGAATGCTGCAGGTCAAAGCAACCAACAGAATCTTTAACAAGGAGCCTATTATTAAGATCAATAGGAATAACAGTTGGCCAGTTATCAATAACTTGTTTAGCAATTCTCTGGGTATCATCTCTGAGATTACCCATGAGAGTTTAGATGGAGATATGGGTCTCCTCTACACTCAATGTCATGCCGGCATCCTCCTTCTAGTTCTTATGGAACCGGTGGACGAATTCGGTGACAGATTCTTTGGCATTTTGTTTGCATGCGATGGCTGCAACCATAGAACGACGAGCTCTATAATTACGAGTCCATTCATCACAAACTTCTGTCCACATATCATCAATCTGGACCAATGTTTGTAAAGGCAAATTTTGAGGTGTAATAGGGGCACCCATTAGAGGAACATGGGGGGGGGGGTTGGAGTGAGAGCACACAAGTCCAATCAAAACCAGTGTCATCAGCATATCCCATGACACCATTAATGATCAACTTGTAATCTTCCTGAGTTAATTGCATCCCTCGTGTCGCCCGTTTAAGATATTGTGTTGTAGCCATTGGCGAGATTCGGGGACTAGGAGATCCCTTAATTATAGAATTTAAGGTCCTATATCAGGGGGCATAATAACAACATTATTTCCTGCAATTAAATAGGGCATCTGATATCTAGCAGGGGGTTTGATAGTTTTACCAGTTTGGGTCCTAGTAAGTATGCTCTGAAATTGGGGTTCAAATTGGCCAATAAAAGATTGCATTTGGGGAGAGTATCCTGCACGGGTGGGGTTGCTAGTGGATAAACATGAGGATGTACTGAATTTAGACATAAGGGTTTTATTTTGCCAATTATATGTGCTGGATTCAAGGGTTTCCTCTTGTTCTGTTTCAGATTCTGTTGTATCATGTGGTATTCCGACCATAGCACCTAAGACACCTAAATTTTGTGTTAGTGCTTCAGGGGAAGGAAGGGGATTAGTAATGGTTTCAATAGTTGTAACCACATCTGCCAAAGTCTTAGGGTCAAGGCTGGGATAAAGGGAAGAGGGTTTGGGAGTAGGTTGTGAAAGGGCAGGAGGAGAGGAATTGTAAGGTGGGGGACTAAGATACATCTTTAGGAGTTTGAGAAATGGGGTTATATGAAGTGGACAAGTGAATCCACACTTTTCCACATTCTTTTATATATTTCTTATCCCAATTTGGGTCCAGTTGAAAGTATGGGAAGGCTTTTTTTTGGTCGCCAAGGCTTAAGCCTGTTATCATCGACATATGATAGGAAGAGAAGCTTCCTGAATTTTGAAATGGGTTAAAAGTCCAAACAGCAAGACAATCTACAAATGGCGTGGTGAAATAGCCGCCAGCAATACGTTGCACAAAATCGGCGGGTGTTTCAGCAGGGCCATTTTGGGGCATTAACTTCTTATTGAAGTGCTTATCTAGTTTGGCAGTTGTTTTTGGGTATACATGGGAGGATTTTTGGGCACCCATATCGCAAAAAATTAGGCGCGGTAGGGAAGGAGAAGGGCCAGCGCAATTAAAAGGGTAAAGTGGAAAGGTTCGCAAAAATGCGCAGTTTCCCTTATTCTCACTGTGCCAATCACAAAACATTTTGTCAATCAGGCACATGTTAAATGACCCAAAAAATAAAATTTAAGCTATATAATTATTTTCTATTTTTTTTATATTCCAAAAATATGGTAGGGCGCTGCCCTATCTGCTCCTATGGGTGAGCCACCACTGGTAGGAAGTATGTGGAATCAAAAGTTTTGTTTTTAGTTTGTTTCATTTTTATGACGTTTGCTAGGTTTTTCTGTCAGGTTTTAAGGCTCTGAAAACACAATGTGTCTGTGTTGCCTCTTGATCTACAGAAAAGCTGATTTATGGTAAGAACAGGTGGGTGTTTTTTTATTTAGGGCACAGTGGGGTGGCGCAGTGTTTGTGATTTGGGAGGCTGCACTCTCTGTAACACATGGCCAGCGTATCAGTGCTTCTGGTTCCTGGAGGTTCTTTGAGCACAGTGCCAACTAATATGAAGGAAGGACTCGTCTCTATTCTTCAATTGCTTTTTACATTCATATTTTATCCGAGTCGGCAGGAAAAGGCGAGCAGTATTGCAGACTGTGACCACTCGCTTTCCTATAGGGATAAAAATGCCTTGACTGAATTCTTCTTTAACTGTTTCGATGACGGCACAACCAAGTCCCTTGCCAAAATGGGCGTAGACCGTGTAGTCATATGTTCTAGTCGGGGATGGTTTCACTGGGCAGATTTTCTGAGGGATCCACTGAATAGAATTTAGATTCAGAGTGACTTGTTTTCTTCTTTATTACAGCTCCTTCCACTATCTTCTATTGACTCTCCGTCTGACTTTCAGGTCTGTGGTCCCAGGCCAAGGAGCACCAGGATGCTTTCTAAAGACACCAGTAACATCCTGGAGTTATCTGGGGAAATCCTTCACAGTCCTCTCCAGAAATGTCCGCTGCTGTCCAGCACTCCATCCATAGCTCTGCTTACCAAGAGGAGACAGAGTGGACCGGTGTTGTGTGGTCAGCTGGAGGAGAGTGTGATTGTAAGTTGCGAGGAGCCTGCAAAGGCTTCACAGGACATGTGGAAAAAGACACATGTGGGCAGTGTTTATTGTGAATCTGTCATGGAGAGGGAGAGCAGCACCTTGACTGTATCATTGCAGCAATCCAGGCCCCCTAGGCTGGCATGTGAGCAGGGGAGAGACACGCCGATATCTGTGTCTGATAGCTTCAGAACTGAGGAATGCCGGAGATCTGCCTGCTCTGCGTATCCACACAGCCCTTCGTATTTTTCTCCAGTCCTGTTCTCTTCCTGTCAATCTCAATCAGTCTTTATTGAGGAGCCCAGCATGCAATGCCACTGGCCAGAGCCTGGGAGTGTCCTGTGTGTCAGCTCTAGCTCCGAATGCAAAGATGGGATCCTGGATGCCAAAGAGAACGACCAGTGGGACTGTATGACTCAAGCACACAATTTACTGACCACAGACTCTCATGTGTTGGCTGATAGTCCTTCTACAGTGTCATTAAGAGGTGTCTCTGAAAACGTGCAGACCTTGCTGCACAGGAACCACCTTCACCCGGTCGTTCGACTGAATGCTGAGTCTGTGACCAAATATTTTCAACGTAAAAACCAGGTCCCGCTGTCCTCACCACCTAGGTACGATGAAAATCCAAGCAACCCACGGCAATCGGCAAGTGACAACCACGACAAGTCATGGCAATCAGAGACCGATAAACGGACAAACCCATCTCAAAGTGAGGGTGTCAGCATTGTTTTTCCAGGCAGAAACATGTTCAGTGGGAACATGCAACCAGTTGTGCTTCTAGATTCAAATGCTGTTAACAATTATCTTCTAAAAAAACAGGTTGTTCGCCCTTTATTGAGTTTGGAGAAGGTTGATTTTCTGCGGGAGTGCCGAGACTCCCCGTCTGCTCACACATTGGCCAGAACCCCTGACTTTTTGGCCTCTCGGATGAAGATGAAGGCTCTGAGCTCTGCTGGGCCGCAGAACGCTGCTGGCACTGGAAGAAAAGTGTGTATGAGTGGATTTAGTGCCACCAGGTGGGGCACTCTTCTAAAGAAAAAGACTCGCTTTACAGAAGACCTCTCTTTCCAGGAGCATGCTGTGCCTGTGCCGAGATATAAAGAGGTAAATACGAGTGGGTGGGCTAACAAAAAAAACAATTCCCATGATGAGGATTTATTGGAATACTGAGTGTCAAAGGCAAAATGAAAATATCTAGTATGTAAGAGAAACGTATGGAGGGGGCGGGTTCCCCCAGGAGAGAAAGAAATGCATTGAGGGGGTGGGTTACCCCATGAGGAAAAGAAACATACTGAGGGGGCAGGTTACTCCATGAGGAAGAAACGCACAGAGGGGGGCGGGTTACTTCATGAGGAAGAAACGCACGTAGGGGGCAAGTTACTCCATGAGGAAGAAACGCATTGAGGGGGCGGGTTACCCCATGAGGAAAAGAAACATACTGAGGGGGCAGGTTACTCCATGAGGAAGAAACACATTGAAGGGGCAGGTTACTCCATGAGGAAGAGAGAAACGCATGGAAGGGGCGGGTTACTCCATGAGGAAGAGAGATACGCATGGAAGGGGCGGGTTACTCCATGAGGAAGAGAGAAACGCATGGAAGGGGCGGGTTACTCCATGAGGAAGAGAGAAACGCACGGAGGGGGTGGGTTACTCCATGAGGAAGAGAGAAACGCACGGAGGGGGCGGGTTACTCCATGAGGAAGAGAAACGCACGGAGGGGGGCGGGTTACTCCATGAGGAAGAGAGAAGCGCACGGAGGGGGCGGGTTACTCCATGAGGAAGAGAGAAACGCACGGAGGGGGCGGGTTACTCCATGAGGAAGAGAGAAACGCAAGGAAGGGGCGGGTTACATCATGAGGAAAAGAAACACACGTAGGGGGCAGGTTACTCCATGAGGAAGAAATGCATGGTGTAGGGCGGGTTACTCCATGAGGAAAAGAAATGCACGGAGGGGGCAGGTTACTCCATGAGGAAGAGCGAAATGCACGGAGGGGGCAGGTTACTCCATGAGGAAAAGAAATGCACGGAGGGGGCAGGTTACTCCATAAGGAAGAGAGAAACCGCTCAGGAGGGGGGGGTTTTACTCCATGAGGAAGAGAGAAACGCATGGAGGGGGGCGGGTTACTCCATGAGGAAGAGAGAAACGCACGGAGGGGGCGGGTTACTCCATGAGGAAGAGAGAAACGCACGGAGGGGGCAGGTTACTCCATGAGGAAGAGAAACGCACGGAGGGGGGCGGGTTACTCCATGAGGAAGAGAGAAGCGCACGGAGGGGGCGGGTTACTCCATGAGGAAGAGAGAAACGCACGGAGGGGGGCGGGTTACTCCATGAGGAAGAGAGAAACGCACGGAGGGGGCGGGTTACTCCATGAGGAAGAGAAACGCACGGAGGGGGGCGGGTTACATCATGAGGAAGAGAGAAACGCATGGAGGGGCCGGGTTACTCCATGAGGAAGAGAGAAACGCACGGAGGGGGGCGGGTTACTCCATGAGGAAGAGAGAAACGCACGGAGGGGGTGGGTTACTCCATGAGGAAGAGAAACGCACGGAGGGGGCGGGTTACTCCATGAGGAAGAGAGAAACGCATGGAGGGGGCAGGTTACTCCATGAGGAAGAGAAACGCACGGAGGGGGGCGGGTTACATCATGAGGAAGAGAGAAACGCATGGAGGGGGCGGGTTACTCCATGAGGAAGAGAGAAACGCACGGAGGGGGGCGGGTTACTCCATGAGGAAGAGAAACGCACGGAGGGGGGCGGGTTACATCATGAGGAAGAGAGAAACGCATGGAGGGGGCGGGTTACTCCATGAGGAAGAGAGAAACGCACGGAGGGGGGCGGGTTACATCATGAGGAAGAGAGAAACGCACGGAGGGGGGCGGGTTACATCATGAGGAAGAGAGAAACGCACGGAGGGGGCGGGTTACTCCATGAGGAAGAGAAACGCACGGAGGGGGCTGGTTACTCCATGAGGAAGAGCAACACATGGGGCTATATTACAATCCTACCGTTAAAATGCGGGCGCAAGGGAGGAAAAACTGTGCCCGCAGTTTTCCCCATTGCGCCCGCGTTTTAACTCTGGATTACAATGCAGGCGCAAAAAATGCTGCCTGCATTGTTTGCGGGTGATAAACCCCGGGATGCTCGCGGCAGCGCTGAGCGCAGCCGCGAGCATCCACTCGATGGAGTCCTTAGGACTCCATTGAGTTTCTCCCTGCCGGTCACATGACCAGCCGGATCTCGCCTCGCGTAGTGATACGCAGGGAGAGACTGCGGGGGACTTTTTTCCCCAGTCGTTCCCTGCTCCCACTGGACGGAGGAGGCGGTTGGAGCCATGGTCCTCGCCGCGGGACAGGAGGTGAGTATGAGTCCTTTTTTTTGTTTTTTTAGGCTGGTGTTAACGGGTTCTGCAGAAGTGGAATCCGTTAACACCAAGTCCTGGCTGTGGTTAACTTTTTGCTAACTACAGCCGGACGTTAATCAGCGCTAGTAGATTGTAATACTAACGCTGATTAACACTTTGCGCATGTTAAGTATAGGGAGAACAAAGTACAGTAACCTCGCACTGAAAAGCTTAACCCGTATGCGTTTGGATCGTAATATGTGGTAGACACCGAAGCAAATGTTAATGCTCACACAAGTGAGCGTTAACGTCAGGAATGTAATGTGGCCCATGGAGTTTAGTGGGTTACCCCATGAGGAAGAAAAACACACAGACGGGGCGGGTTACTCCATGAGTAAGAGAAACGCATGGAGTGGGGGCATGTTACTCCATGAGGAAGAGAAAGCAATGGAGTGGGGGCATGTTACTCCATGACGAAGAGAAACGCATGGCGTGGGGGCATGTTACTCCATGAGAAAGAGAAACGCACAGAGAGGGACAGGTTACTCCATGAGGAAGAGAAACTCATGGAGTGGGGGCATGTTACTCCATGAGGAAGAGAAATGCGCAGAGGGGGGCAGGTTACTACATGAGGAAGAGAAACGCATGGAGTGGGGGCATGTTACTCCATGAGGAAGAGAGAAATGCATGGAGTGGGGGGCAGGTTACTCCATGAGGAAGAGAGAAATGCATGGAGTGTGGGGGCAGGTTACTCCATGAGGCAGAGAGAAACCCATGGAGTGGGGGCATGTTACTCCATGAGGAAGAGAAACTCATGGAGTGGGGACATGTTACTCCATGACGAAGAGAGAAACGCATGCAGTGGGGGGCAGGTTACTCCATGAGGAAGAGAAACGCACAGAGATGGGCAGGTTAGTCCATGAGTAAGAGAAACGCATGGCGTGGAGGCATGTTACTCCATGAGGAAGAGAAACGCATGGAGCGGGGGCATGTTACTCCATGAGGAAGAGAAACGCATGGAGTGGGGGCAGGTTAATCCATGAGGAAGAGAAACGCATGTAGTGGGGGAATGTTACTCCATGAGGAAGAGAGAAACACATGGAGTGGGGGCATGTTACTCCATGAGGAAGAGAAACGCATGGCGTGGGGGCATGTTAATCATGAGAAAGAGAAACGCACAGAGAGGGGCAGGTTACTCCATGAGGAAGAGAAACGCATGGAGTGGGGGCAGGTTAATCCATGAGGAAGAGAAACGCATGGAGTGGGGGCATGTTACTCCCTGAGGAAGAGAGAAATGCATGGAGTGGGGGGGCAGGTTACTCCATGAGGAAGAGAGAAACGCATGGAGTGGGGACAGGTTAATCCATGAGGAAGAGAAACACATGGAGTGGGGGCATGTTACTCCATGAGGAAGAGAAACGCATGGAGTGGGGGCATGTTAATCCATGAGGAAGAGAACGCATGGAGTGGGGCAGGTTAATCATGAGGAAGAGAAACGCATGGAGTGGGGGCATGTTAATCCATGAGGAAGAGAACGCATGGAGTGGGGGCAGCTTAATCATGAGGAAGAGAAACGCATGGAGTGGGGGCATGTTACTCCATGAGGAAGAGAACGCATGGAGTGGGGCATGTTACTCCATGAGGAAGAGAACGCATGGAGTGGGGGCATGTTACTCCATGAGGAAGAGAACGCATGGAGTGGGGGCATGTTACTCCATGAGGAAGAGAAACGCATGGAGTGGGGGCATGTTACTCCCTGAGGAAGAGAGAAATGCATGGAGTGGGGGGGCAGGTTACTCCATGAGGAAGAGAGAAACGCATGGAGTGGGGGCAGGTTAATCATGAGGAAGAGAACGCATAGAGTGGGGGCATGTTAATCCATGAGGAAGAGAACACATGGAATGGGGGCATGTTACTCCATGAGGAAGAGAACGCATGGAGTGGGGGCATGTTACTCCATGAGGAAGAGAACACATGGAATGGGGGCATGTTACTCCATGAGGAAGAGAACGCATGGAGTGGGGGCATGTTAATCCATGAGGAAGAGAACGCATAGAGTGGGGGCATGTTACTCCATGAGGAAGAGAGAAATGCATGGAGTGGGGGGGCAGGTTACTCCATGAGGAAGAGAGAAACGCATGGAGTGGGGGCAGGTTAATCCATGAGGAAGAGAACGCATGGAGTGGGGGCATGTTACTCCATGAGGATGAGAACGAATGGAGTGGGGGCATGTTACTCCATGAGGAAGAGAAACGCATGGAGTTGGGGCATGTTACTCCATGAGGAAGAGAAACGCATGGAGTGGGGGCATGTTACTCCATGAGGAAGGAGAGAAATGCATGGAGTGGGGGGCAGGTTACTCCATGAGGAAGAGAGAAACGCATGGAGGGGGGCAGGTTAATCCATGAGGAAGAGAACGCATGGAGTGGGGGCATGTTAATCCATGAGGAAGAGAACGCATGGAGTGGGGGCAGGTTAATCCATGAGAAGAGAACGCATGGAGTGGGGCATGTTAATCCATGAGGAAGAGAACACATGGAGTGGGGGCAGGTTAATCCATGAGGAAGAGAACGCATGGAGTGGGGGAATGTTACTCCATGAGGAAGAGAACACATGGAGTGGGGGCATATTAATCATGAGGAAGAGAACGCATGGAGTGGGGGAATGTTACTCCATGAGGAAGAGAACGCATGGAGTGGGGGCATATTAATCATGAGGAAGAGAATGCATGGAGTGGGGGCATGTTAGTCGTGAGGAAGAGAAACGCATGGAGTGGGGGGCATGTTACTCCATGAGGAAGAGAACGCATGGAGTGGGGCATGTTAATCATGAGGAATAGAAACGCATGGAGTGGGGGCATGTTACTCCATGAGGAAGAGAAACACATGGAGTGGGGGCATGTTACTCCATGAGGAAGAGAAACACATGGAGTGGGGGCATGTTACTCCATGAGGAAGAGAACGCATGGAGTGGGGGCATGTTAATCATGAGGAATAGAAACGCATGGAGTGGGGCATGTTAATCATGAGGAATAGAAACGCATGGAGTGGGGGCAGGTTAATCGTGAGGAAGAGAAACGCATGGAGTGGGAGCATGTTAATCGTGAGGAAGAGAAACGCATGGAGTGGGGGCATGTTAATCCATGAGGAGAGAAACGCATGGAGTGGGGGGTTAATCCATGAGGAGAGAAACGCATGAAGTGGGGGCAGGTTAATCCATGAGGAAGAGAAACGCATGGAGTGGGGGCAGGTTAATCCATGAGGAAGAGAAACGCATGGAGTTGGGGCATGTTACTCCATGAGGAAGAGAAACGCATGGAGTGGGGGCATGTTAATCCATGAGGAAGAGAAACGCATAGAGTGGGGGCATGTTAATCCATGAGGAAGAGAAACGCATGGAGTGGGGGCATGTTACTCCATGAGGAAGAGAAACGCATGGAGTGGGGGCATGTTAATCCATGAGGAAGAGAAACGCATAGAGTGGGGGCATGTTAATCCATGAGGAAGAGAAACGCATGGAGTTGGGGCATGTTACTCCATGAGGAAGAGAAACGCATGGAGTGGGGGCATGTTAATCCATGAGGAAGAGAACGTATGAATTGGGTGCTTGTTAATCGTGAGGAAGAGAACGCATGGAGTGGGGGCATGTTACTCCATGAGGAAGAGAAACGCATGGAGTGGGGGCATGTTACTCCATGAGGAAGAGAGAAATGCATGGAGTGGGGGCAGGTTACTCCATGAGGAAGAGAGAAACGCATGGAGTGGGGGCAGGTTAATCCATGAGGAAGAGAAACGCATGGAGTTGGGGCATGTTACTCCATGAGGAAGAGAAACGCATGGAGTGGGGGCATGTTAATCCATGAGGAAGAGAAACGCATGGAGTGGGGGCATGTTAATCCATGAGGAAGAGAAACGCATGGAGTTGGGGCATGTTACTCCATGAGGAGAGAAACGCATGGAGTGGGGGCATGTTAATCCATGAGGAAGAGAACGTATGAATTGGGTGCTTGTTAATCGTGAGGAAGAGAACGCATGGAGTGGGGCATGTTACTCCATGAGGAAGAGAAACGCATGGAGTGGGGGCATGTTACTCCATGAGGAAGAGAGAAATGCATGGAGTGGGGGCAGGTTACTCCATGAGGAAGAGAGAAACGCATGGAGTGGGGGCAGGTTAATCCATGAGGAAGAGAAACGCATGGAGTGGGGGCATGTTACTCCATGAGAAAGAGAACGCATGGAGTTGGGGCATGTTACTCCATGAGGAAGAGAAACGCATGGAGTGGGGGCATGTTACTCATGAGAAAGAGAACGTATGGAGTGGGGGCATGTTACTCCATGAGAAAGAGAACGTATGGAGTGGGGGCATGTTAATCCATGAGGAAGAGAAACGCATGGAGTGGGGGCATGTTACTCCATGAGAAAGAGAACGTATGGAGTGGGGGCATGTTACTCCATGAGAAAGAGAAACGCATGGAGTGGGGGCATGTTACTCCATGAGAAAGAGAACGTATGAATTGGGTGCTTGTTAATCCATGAGGAAGAGAACGTATGAATTGGGTGCTTGTTAATCGTGAGGAAGAGAACGCATGGAGTGGGGGCATGTTACTCCATGAGAAAGAGAACGTATGGAGTGGGGGCATGTTACTCCATGAGAAAGAGAACGTATGGAGTGGGGGCATGTTACTCCATGAGAAAGAGAAACGCATGGAGTGGGGGCATGTTACTCCATGAGAAAGAGAACGTATGAATTGGGTGCTTGTTAATCCATGAGGAAGAGAACGTATGAATTGGGTGCTTGTTAATCGTGAGGAAGAGAACGCATGGAGTGGGGGCATGTTACTCCATGAGAAAGAGAACGTATGGAGTGGGGGCATGTTACTCCATGAGAAAGAGAACGTATGGAGTGGGGGCATGTTAATCCATGAGGAAGAGAAATGCATGGAGTGGGGGCATGTTACTCGATGAGGAGTGATGAAAAAGATTCTGTATGATGAAGGAATTTGGTTAAAGTGCAGTGACCTCCCCGCGGATTGTGAACACACTCAGTAACGATACTTGGTCTTCGTGTGGTGTATAGGGACTCCTGCAGCTATAAACAAGCTGGGAGAAATCTCTGGAGGCTCCTTCCACGCGGTTAATTTAAAGTCCATGCCCAGCGAATGCTAGAACAGATTGTGGGATCCTCATGTAACACAATAAGCTAAGAGACCATGTAGAATATAGCCTAGTGGTATGGGGGGGGGGGGTCATGGCTAGAGTCCTAGCTGCGACGCATATTGTGTCCCTCCCGCGGCGCGTCTCAGTGGAGGTTAGAGAGTTACAGAGCAGTTTGAATGCTCGGGCAGAAGGACACGGTGGTGGAGATACTGGGTTGCAGCGGGATTCCTCGCTTCTATTTTATGAAACCTTTTACTCGGTTACAGGACATGATGCAGAGTTGTGCTGCTTTGTCGTCCTCTCCCTTGCTCTCCTCTTCAATCTTCACCTCGTCGTTCCTGAATTCGACGGCTGCAATGAATCTGAGTTTGTCTCCAGGAAGAGATGCGGACCCACAGAGGGAGCACCGGCGCTGGCTTCGGCTTCGAGCTGCTCTGTCTTTGCACCGCAAGAAGAAAGGTAGGGTTTGTGCGCTGCAGCCGTCACGTGAAGACCTGCACTGTTTCATTCTCCTCTCCTTTATTTTACCGTCATAGTTGAACTAGCGCTGACTTCTAAAGGACACATAGGCCGGCATAACCTCTCCGGAGTGAGCTCTCCTCTCGCCGCCTCACAGCGCTCATCGCTGGTAAGTTTAGCACATAGAGGCTCCATGGCTGTAAACCACCATGACATTATGGCAATGTGCTGCATGTGTGGCGCTCGTTCACCCAATACTGTAATGGAGAATATGGGCTTGTTCGGCCTTGGCATCTCCTTAATCATGTTGAATACGCTTATTCTTTCCTCCAGCTTCTGCTGACCCCTCGGCGCTCCTCCTGCGAGGATCTGACCGACGCAGAGAAGGTTTTCATGGAGTGTGACCAGGACCAGCCCATATCCTTCCGTCAGTGCCTGAGCACATCAGAGCTTCTCCTCTGCCAGAAAGTGGGAGAAGGCGTGTATGGGGAAGTGTTCAAGACTACAAGGGGGGGGAAGCAAGTGGCACTGAAGGTGAGTTTCCATGTCAGCATGTAACGTATGGACAGCGGTGGTGTTTACCTGCACACTCCCTCTGGCGTGGGCGCCTTCTTTTAGAACGGATTGGCAGCTCACACTTTCCTCCTTTCACCAGTTTCCATACTGCGTCTGTTCTGCTCACCTGAACGCACTGCGTCTGTCCCGCTCACCTGAACGCACTGCGTCTGTCCTGCTCACCTGAACACACTGCGTCTGTCCTGCTCACCTGAACGCACTGCGTCTGTCCTGCTCACCTGAACGCACTGCGTCTGTCCTGCTCACCTGAACGCACTGCGTCTATCCAGCTCACCTGAACGCACTGCGTCTGTCCAGCTCACCTGAACGCACTGCGTCTGTCCTACTCACCTGAACGCACTGCGTCTGTCCCGCTCACCTGAACGCACTGCGTCTGTCCTGCTCACCTGAACGCACTGCGTCTATCCAGCTCACCTGAAGGCACTGCGTCTGTCCAGCTCACCTGAACGCACTGCGTCTGTCCTACTCACCTGAACGCACTGCGTCTGTCCTGCTCACCTGAACGCACTGCGTCTGTCCTGCTCACCTGAACGCACTGCTTCTGTCCCGCTCACCTGAACGCACTGCGTCTGTCCCACTCACCTGAACGCACTGCATCTGTCCCGCTCACCTGAACGCACTGCGTCTGTCCTGCTCACCTGAACGCACTGCAGTCTGTCCCGCTCACCTCGGCGCTCTGCATCTGTCCCGCTCACCTGGGCGCTCTGCGTCTGTCCCTTCTGCTTACCTAGGCGCTCTGCGTTTGTCTTATATAGGAATTATTCAGGTCTCCTTCATGACGGTGCTGTTTTACAGAGGGGCTAAACACCTGGCTTCTTCTACATTACTCAACCATACGGTTGCCATCTCTCTGGCCCTCGTCTCTCTCTCTGGCCCTCGTCTCTCTCTCTGGCCCTCGTCTCTCTCTCTGGCCCTCGTCTCTCTCTCTGACCCTCCTCGCGCTCTCTCTCGCCCTCGTCTCTCTGGCCCTCGTCTCTCTCTCTGGCCCTCGTCTCTCTCTCTCTCTGGCCCCTGTCTGTCTCTCTCTCGCCCTTGTCTCTCTCTCTCACCCTCGTCTCTCTCTCACCCTTGTCTCTCTCTCACCCTCGTCTCTATCACCCTCGTCTCTCTCTCTCACCCTTATCTCTCTCTCTGGCCCTCGTCTCTCTCTGGCCCTCGTCTCTCTCTCTCTCTGGCTCTCATGTCTCTTTCTCTCTGGCCCTTGTGTCTCTCTCTCTCGCCCTCGTCTCTCTCTCTGGCTCTCGTGTCTCTTTCTCTCTGACCCTCGTGTCTCTCTCTCTCTCTGGCCCTCGTCTCTCTCTCTCGCCCTCGTTTCTCTCTCTCTGGCCCTCGTCTCTCTCTGGCCCTCGTCTCTCTCTGGCCCTCGTCTCTCTCTGGCCCTAGTCTCTCTCTCTGGCCCTCGTCTCTCTCTGGCCCTAGTCTCTCTCTCTGGCCCTCGTCTCTCTCTCTCTCTCTGGCTCTCGTGTCTCTTTCTCTCTGGCCTTCGTGTCTCTCTCTGGCCCTCGTCTCTCTCTCTCTCTTTGGCCCTCGTCTCTCTCACCCTCGTCTCTCTCTCTCGCCATTGTCTCTCTCTCTCTGACCCTTGTCTCTCTCTGGCCCTCATCTCTCTCTCTCTCTGGCTGTCGTGTCTCTTTCTCTCTGGCTCTCGTGTCTTTCTCTCTGGCCCTCGTCTCTCTCTCTGACCCTCCTCGCTCTCTCTCTCTGGCCCTCGTCTTTCTCTCTGGCCCTCGTCTCTCTCTCTCTGGCCCGTGTCTCTCTCTCTCTCGCCCTTGTCTCTCTCACCCTCGTCTCTCTCTCTCGCCCTCGTCTCTCTCTCTCGCCCTTGTCTCCATATCTGGCCCTCGTCTCTCTGGCCCTTGTCTCTCTCTCTCTGGCCCTCGTCTCTCTCTGGCCCTCGTCTCCCTCTGGCCCTAGTCTCTCTCTCTGGCCCTCGTCTCTCTCTCTGGCTCTTGTGTCCCTTTCTCTCTGGCCCTTGTGTCTGTCTCTCTCTCTCTCTCTCTGGCCCTCGTGTCTCTCTGGCCCTTGTCTCTCTCTCTGGCCCTCGTGTCTGTCTCTCTGGCCCTCGTCTCTCTCTCTCTGGCCCTCGTCTCTCTCTCCTCTGGCCCTCGTCTCTCTCTGGCCCTCGTCTCTCTCTCTGGCCCTCGTCTCTCTCTCTCTCTGCCCTCGTTTCTCTCTCTGGCCCTCGTCTCTCTCTCTGGCCCTTGTCTCTCTCCCTCTGGCCCTCGTCTCTCTCCCTCTGGCCCTCGTCTCTCTCTCTCTGGCCCTCGTCTCTCTCTCTCTGGCCCTCGTCTCTCTCTCTCTGGCCCTCGTCTCTCTCTCTGGCCCTCGTCTCTCTCTCTGGCCCTCGTCTCTCACTCTGGCTCTCGTGTCTCTTTCTCTCTCTGGCCCTCGTGTCTCTCTCTCTCTCTGGCCCTCGTCTCTCTCTCTTTCTCTCTCTCTCTCTCTCTGGCCCTCGTCTCTCTCTGGCCCTTGTCTCTCTCTCTCTGGCCCTCGTCTCTCTCTCTCTGGCCCTCGTCTCTCTCTCTCTGGCCCTCGTCTCTCTCTCTCTGGCCCTCGTCTCTCTCTCTCTCTCTCTCTGGCCCTCGTGTCTCTGTCTCTCTCTGGCCCTCGTGTCTCTGTCTCTCTCTGGCCCTCGTCTCTCTCTCTCTGGCCCTCGTCTCTCTCTCTCTGGCCCTCGTCTCTCTCTCTCTGGCCCTCGTCTCTCTCTCTCTCTCTGGCCCTCGTCTCTCTCCCTCTCTCTGGCCCTCGTCTCTCTCTCTCTCTGGCCCGCGTCTCTCTCTGGCCCTCGTGTCTCTCTCTCTGGCCCTTGTGTCTCTCTCTCTCTGGCCCTCGTGTTGTTACCGGAATCCACCTGGTTCACTCGGGCCGAGGCCGGGCCGGCACGGGCAAGGATTGACTGGACACGAGTCTCTTCAGGAAAGGCAAACTTTATTGTGACGTCACAGATGCTCACACAGGATTCAATCGCTAATAGTGAGCCCCGATCTCACTCCGACAAGGGGTCTTATACCCCGAATACATAATTAGGTACATCCCAATTAACCCACCCCGCTGTGACACTATCCCACCCCACGTGGGTCCGTACCTCCCATAATCGAAAACAAAGACATTCCACACATTGGTCATAAATTGTCAAACTTCATGTTATTCTGACAATAGAGGATTTACCACTCTCTCTGGTTCCTGCCTATGCCCATCTCCCTAAAGCTTGTTTATTGTATATTCTAGATAAGGCCTTGTCTGGTTTCACACTCCCCTTTGTTCAACAGCTTGCTTCTCTGACCTTGATGTATCTATTCTTCATCCTGTCACTTGTGTGCCAGCTACGGCCTGGATCCTCGTTAGGTTTTAATTTGCTTTGCTGTTAGTTTAACACATTCCTAGAATTCTATGTAAGCTACATCCTAATTTCATCTAATATCTATTATTTATATTCAAGTGAACCAATGTTCTGAGCAAGATGGCCGACCGGCTCAAGATGGCGGCCATCTCCTGACCGGAGTCCCTTACATTCCCCCCTTGGCTCAAGTCTCAGATTCTCCCTCTGAGACTTGTAGCCACTACACTCCGCTATTGCTATCCTCAAATACCTCATACTTCAGGGGACCCATCCTCGCTGGGAACATGTCTTGTGGGATCATCAGTGGTATCTTTTGTGTTTGTGTAGGTGTCAGAGCTCTCTTGCATAGTGGCCACAGACATAGCCCTATATGGTACAGGAGTATCCCTATCACTAGGATCACTACCACCATCAATATCATAGATCCAATCTGTGAGATAAATCCCAGGATTCATCCGAACCAGTCTCCGAATGGTCCGAACCCACGAAGTGGATTCCAGCCTTCGGCAGCAATCTGCCTAGCTGTATTCTGCACTGGACTACCTTCTCTTGGTGATCCTGGATTACTTGGT